>CM061919.1:161376823-161775643 GCA_031002005.1 Vandiemenella viatica | reverse complement strand
TTGATGCCGTAAATGGCAGCTTACACTTAATTGCAAAAAGTGCAAGGCAATACAAATAAGTAACAAAAAGAATCAGATTGCTCACGAGTACAAAATTAACAATTCAGCTGTTGACACTATTGATTTCCTGAAGCATCTGGGGGTGATAGTACAAAGTAACATGAAATGGGATTTGCTCATAACTTCCGTCGTAGGGAAGGCTAATTCTAAATTGCGATTCATAGGTCGTATTTTGAGGAACTGTAATGCTCAAACAAAGGAGATAGCGTATGAAACACTAGTGCGTCCGCATCTGGATTACTGTTGTGGAGTTTGGGATCCGTATCGCAAGGGTCTGATCGACCCAGTGGAGAGGGTACAGAGGAGGGCCGCTCGATTCGTGACTGGTTGCTACGGCCCTTATGAAAGCGTCACAGAATTGATACATAGATTGGGCTAGGATAGTTTGGAAGACAGACGACGGAGTTTGCGTCTGAATTTATTGGAAAATATGCGACAATCTTTAAATTACGAGTGCATTGAAATACTTCTTCCACCAACCTATTTAGGTCGCAATAACCGGAGGGATATGATTCGAGAAATAAGATGCCGTACTGATGCTTTTATGTATTCCTTCTTTCTTCGTGCTATTCGGGATTGGAATGCACGGGTTTAGGATTTGGTGCTTAGCACCCTCTGCCACCCACAACGTTTGTGATTTGCAGAGAATGGATGTAGATGTAGATGTAGGCTCTAATATATACCATTTTGTGATTTTCAAAGAACCTAAAATCTTACTATAGCCATCAACTCAGTCATTTATTAGAATTTATTTATTTAGCTTGTGGCCATTGCACAAAAATAATACAATTTAACATTAAATTACAATTAAAATTCAAAATTAACATGGTGTAGCCAATCTAAAGCTTCATTTGAAATGTTAATAAAATCTAACGGTGATCCCCTGAATGCTCGAAGTGGGCAGTCAAATGTCACGTGACGGATGGTTTGTTTCTCCTCACCACAGTCGCATCTCGGTGAATCTCTCATTCCCCATGTATACAAAGATGAAGCAGATCTTCCATGACCAGTCCTAACTCTGTTAAGAGCTACCCAGGTCTTGCGAGGAAGGTCGAGTCCCTTTAGTGCCTGTTGACTGTCGAATAATGAACAGCAACGGTCCCAATACACTACCCTGTGGCTCTCCCACATTTACTTCCTCCTCTTTTGATAATGTATTTCCTGCTCTAACACTTTGCTTTCGGCTTCTCAAAATTCCTCTACCCAGCAAGTAACTTTTTCATCCAATTCAATAGTTTTAAGTTTATTTAAAACTATTTTATGGTTCACTCTGTCAAATGCCTTAGAAAGATCTAGTGCTATACTAACAATTTGGTCTTCCTTGTCCAATTCATCTGAACTATCTTGCATAGCATACAATCTGAAATTCATATGAATATCGTTGCCTAAAGCCATGTTGTCGATCTGCAAACCAGTTTCTTTCCTTACAGATATTTCTAATATAGTTGCATATCAGTCTCTCCATCATTTTGCATATCACTTATGTCATACTAATAGACCTGTAATTTTCAATCCTATCTGTCACCCCTCCTTTGTGAACTGGTATTACTATATTACTATTCCTCTTTTTCCAGTCCTCCGCTAAGCAGAAAGACTCCATACCCAATCTATAATAATATTATCCCCATCACTTTTTTTTTGTTTTTTTTGTTTGTAGTTTACTCATTTATACTTATAGGGAGATTCTCCTCTGATTTATGCCCTCCCACCACAAGATGAGAGTCCCTAGTTGTCTCATTAAACAAGTCACTCAATATCTCTGTCATTTTAAAATCTTTAGTGACTTCAGCTTCATTCTTATCTACTATTGTTTAAATACATTCCCTTCCCCTCAGTTTTCTAATATAGCCATAGAATCTTCTAGATGCATCATTCAGTGGTTCCACTGCACCAATTATATTCTTCATAAACCCATTCTTTGTTTCTCTCTCTGCTCTTATTAATTGCTTGTTTAGTTGCTTTAAGTATTCCCTACTGCCTTTCTGTTTCTTAATTCTGTTGTATTTCCGTCTCACTAACCTCTTTAAACTTCTCACCTCTCTATTGTGGTATGTAGGATTACTTTATTTTCTGCTTTGGAATAAACATTTCCTCACCCTTTTTTAATATCTCCTTAAACTCTTCCCACTTCTTTACCACTGTACTTATGCCACCGTTTCATTTGCTGAATCTATACGGAAATATCTCTTCAGTTCTAAAGTCTGTGACTTTTGTAATTATATCTATTTCCCCCTTCAATTTTGGCTACTGGTTTACTGAATCCCCTGATCAATATTGCATTATGATCACTTATTCATTCAGTTACCTGACACTGCACAAATTTTCATCAGACTTTATTAGAGAGATACCAACATGTTTGGTCCTCTCGTGTTCTGCTCTATCACTTGCGTAGAAACTCCTTCCCATTACTTAGGTACAGTACATTGAAAAACGAATGCAAAAGTCTCTATTTTTTATTCGAAAATCAGTACGGTTGCTTCCTCAAAACAGGGAAGAAAATACAACATGACATTCCTTACGACTTTTTTCTGGAACCCATTACATTTTTATTACACATGTAACCTACTTGAAAACTCGGCTAAGAGCGTTTTATTTGCGGACAAGACCAACTTGACTACCAAAAAAAAAAAAAAAAAAAAAAAAAAACCTCCAAATAGTTACCTGGAATTAATTAAAACTGAGGTACTACTCTAACGTGAAGTAGAAAAATGGTTTACGGCAAACTTACAGAAATCAGATTTTGATTATATGCATTTCATTAGGTTAAAAATATTACCGAAAAAGTCTTTGTTACAATAAAACTTTCTCGAACAGCAGACCTGGAAATAATGAAGCAGGTGTACTCCCGTATGAGCATTATTTTCGTGAGGGTTGTTGTGTGGTAATATTATAATTGATTTTTGTCATATTAAAAAGTTGTCATTTCTGTCCGTTTTAATTCTGTTTACAATCAGCAGAGTTTTAGTTTCTTTGAAGCATGGTAAGTGGTGCGATTGGCACCACTGAAGTCCACTGCGGCCACTCAAATGTATTCATTTCTCCCGGCGTCCTCCAGAACAAATATCGGCTACTCGCGGTCCTCTCCAGTCTTTTCTCTCCCAATTCCCCTCTTTTCTAAGGCCTCCCACCCAGCCCCTTTTATTTCTAAAGTGCGGATCTGTTTCTGCGCTGTTTGTTGATTCAATTGGAAGGTTGGCGGCGCTGGAGCCCTAATCCGCCATGTCGGCGGGCTGGCGGGGTAATCCCCGAGAGCGCTGCTGTTTGCTTACTGGATCCGCGCGCCACAAAAGTGCCGCCGAAGTCCTAGATGACATTTCCATGTCACCGAATAGAGAGCCGGCGATTAGGGCTTATCCGAGCGCAAACACTCCCGCACTTCTCTCTGTCTCTTTCTCTTTGACTTACTTCCATCCTCCTATCTCCTCTCACGCCGTCTCCTTTATCCGCCGTCCGTATTTTCCACTCGAGCGTTAAGACCGGAGCCGAGATGCCGCTAAGCCCCGATGCGAGGACAGCCACTTCCTAATATTGCGTCTCAGGATTTAAAGAGGAGGAGAAGTACTCTGGCGTTAGATGCTTTCCGTCAGGAGATTACAAAAGAAAAAAAAAATTACTCGTGAAGCACGTTTGATATGAAAACTCGAGGCGGTGCAAGAGGATTCGGACGTCTCTTAAGTCTGTCAGAAAGCAGAATCAGCCCAAGTTACCTGGAACCTCAGAGAAGATATTATACTGTAAGTCTGCAAGTTAGTTTCGGATCTTTGACATACCGTTTCACGTGATCCAACTGATAGTAACAGCTTGTATCAAAATGGTCTACAATTTAAACATTACGTGTCTTTCTTCTATATCACGACAAACATGTGGATTTTCAATTGATTATAATCACACTAGATATAAACTCGTGACTGTGTTTTTGGTATGGTGACGGATCTAGAATAGCTCCAAGTTGGCAGACAGATTCTGACAGGTAAATGCTATACGTTGTCCAGGGTGTGCTTTTAAGATTTGCTAACTGTTATGACAAATACCAACATGGTGGGGAACTGCTCCTTTCCATTTACAGAGCAAGATCTTAGATCACTACCTGTTTCGGATGATTACGCTTAGAATAAACACATCATCCTTCGCAGATCACCCAACACTTTGGCTCTAATCAAGTTGGAAGGTCACAGATCATGACTGACTTACCTGATCCGATCGGTTTCTTGCGGTTGATCGATATTCGAAGTCTTAGGCCGGTTACACACTGGGCGGATTTTACCGCAGCGGAAACTTAACCGCCGCCACCAACAGAATTTGAGGTGTTTACACATTCAGCGGTAGAAACTGCCGCTGCTATTTCAGCGGTAAAACTTCCGCTGCTATGAAGAGATGGAAAAAGGTGACGTGGTACCTTGCTTTTGATGACTTGAGTTTGATTTCGTGAAATTAGAAGTTAATTTAGTTAATTTGATGTTTATTACTTCGTAGTTAGGTTTTGAAATTGTTATTTTTACGGTTCCGTCGCCATAGAAATAGGAAAAGAAAAAAGCAAAGGAGAACATAATATTTTTGAGGAAGAACAACAACAAGTTTTTAAATTATTTTTGGATGTTTATTTCAACATTTGATTGGGAAACTAAAGTACGGCATTCAAAGGAGAAATACCCAGTTGATGAATTGTATTTAACGTGTGGAAATGCTGGCAATCACATCGAAGTAAGCAGATTTCTCATGAGTCTACTATAGATAAAAATTTAATTTTATATAATTCCAATCCGCTATATTTATTTTATGTTAATTAGGGTGTAAACTGCTTAAGGTGAATACGAATAGGTGTACAAGAAAAGTTTGCCATATAATGGTTAATACTTACATTTATTTGTAACTAATACATATACTTCACTGTTTAATCAACTCATCACTGTTACTCATTGTTTACTCTATATTGCTTTTATACTTACAAGCAAAATCGACTAGTTATACTTTTGTGGTTATATTATGATTTGCTGTGTTAATAACTATAACTTTACTAAGAAAAGTCGAAACTGAATTTACTGAACAGCTTATCTCTCTCTCTCTCTGTATTCGTCAATGCTGTGTTAAAAGATAAAGAAAAAAAAAGTCTCAAAATGTCAAACCACAGAATTTCTGTCTAATGTTGGAAGTGTTCCTTGGCAAATGTCTAAGATATGACACAGTTTGATAGTATTAAGCATCAAAATCTTTCTATAAAATGTGATTCAATATTTTTCAAGTTCTAGTTGAAGCTGTAAACATTTATCTAAATATGTGACCAAAAATTTACTATCCAAAGGCATTTTTCCTCACTTTCCAGTTCATCAAAAACATTCCTAATTTCAAGGCACACTTTTTTTCCAAGCGGTCTTGGTAGCGTCCCGATCTTTAAAAGAATGTAATGTTTTGTCTCTTAAAATGGTCTCGCTTCTTCTTAACTCATATTACTATTTTTAAATTTAAAAAAAATGTTAACTTTACACGGACTGAAAACACACAAGCGGTTAAAAATCCGCCGAATGTGTAAGCACCTATCTAGTCACATGGGCCACTGTCTGGACTGGGGCGGCTAAACTACCGTCGAATGTAGTGGCAGTGCGCGGCTGCATACCTGCCGTCGACGGCAATTCTACCGCGGGTTTTTCCTATCGCCCAGTGTGTAAGCTCCCATTTGATCCCTCGTGCCACTACTGGAACGACGGCGACCCAGTGTGTAACCGGCCTTAAGATCGATTCAAAACAAAAATACCTTGCACAGAGTCAAAGAGTGGCAAAACAAGAGTATTTATCGCTAAAAAATAAGTTTTGAGGGTGATTATCTGGCTGAAATGAGAGCTAAAGCTGTATTTTCATCAGGTGCGAAAACATCTGTACTGGTCGGCTCATCAAACACTCAGACCGAGCGTGGTGGGTGAGCGGTTAACACTCCGGCCTTGCATTCGGGAGGACGCGGGTTCGAATTCCCGTCCGGGCATCCAGATTTAGGTTTTCCATGGTTTCCCCAAATCACTCCAGGCGAGTGCCGGGATGTTTCCTTCGAAAGGCCATGGACGAATTCCTTCTCTTTCCTTATACCCAATCCCATCCCGCCTCTTTGACCTCGATGTCGACGAGGCCTAAAGCCATAAGAAAAAACAGGATACTCGGTATCTGTCCATCAGCCGAACAGTACAGCTGTTTTGCACGTTAGGAAGACGACGGAGCTAGTCGTCGAAATATCGTGTTTTCGCCACACTATCCGGCGGCAAACCCGTGAAGACTTCGTTTCAATTATACGCCGGGAAAGTCTCCGCTCTTACATTTTCCTTCTCCTTCACTACCTTTTTCAAACACTTTGAGGTCAGCTGCTATTGATTTATTCTACGAATCGTTGCCATTGTCAAATTTGTAGCTTTGGTTTTCAGGTCTCATGCCCCTTGCTGACGCCAAGCATTTCATACCCACTGCCAGGTCGTACTACTTACTAATGGAGCCATCTGTCTGTGAAACCTGTAACTATGTTCAGAGTGTGATCAGTGTATTTATTGTTTGTTAGGCGGAGATTGGGGGTCGTCCCGAAATTCGCTTTGATGGCTGCGCAAAACCGCCTAAAACCGTAGTCAGGACAGCAGTTACGCAGAGCCCTGGGCTTGTACCCTGTCCCGATGTATCTCCCCGATCCTGCGCATGTCTTCTCAGAGCTCTAATTCAACTGGATGTTTTACCTTAAGGATTACCTCTGCAGAATCTGAAGTGTTTCTGTTGAGTTTGAAGGGGCTTAAACAGGCACAAAAGCGGTCGCGCTATGTAGTTCATGTTTCTCTCTGGTAAAATGACTTCTATCAGCTAAAAACTAGTTAAAAATTAATCTAAGCGTAAAGAATGGTCTCAGGTAACACAAAAATTTCCTTGTAGTAGCTGCGATTACTGATGACTAGAATATTTTGCGATATTAACGAATTAACCACATCGTTCTGTCATATAATTACGATCAGCTGTATGATTTTAATTCAGATAGATAGCATGTGTGAAAATAGAAATTTGTGTCCGTATTTGTAAACAAAATATAACTCTCGAAGTATACTTAAGTATCTAAATATTTATTAACGTCAAATTTTAATTGAACAGAATATTTTTTTAAAAAATCTAATAAATAAGGAGTTTCTCAAAAATTTCTTATTGAGAGTTGGGAGTCTTAAAAAAGATCAACAGATGTTACTAAACGATAGCAGAAAAGTATTTGCATTCTACAAAAGACCTTCGAATACAGTGAAAACAGCAAAGACCACCTGCGAAAATAGGAAATTAAAAATGCGAAATGCATTGTCATTTGTTTACATAGAAATGAAGGAGCGGCTAGTATTAACATAAAATTCTGGTTATCTCTGATTGTGAAATTATTCGCTAACCAACTCGGCATTCACCCTTCACTTCACACCATTATTAACTATTGATTACTACACGAAAAAATACAAGCTGTAACCTGCAACGGCTTCTACGAGGAGAAAATCCAAGTGTATTATTGTTTGTGGCAAATGGGTATGACATGAAGGAATCTGGCAACACCCATCATCTGTATATTCATCAAACATGCGATGCACCAAATTATGAACACAGGACCAGACCATATGTTTTAGCAATTTGCGCTTCCTATGAAGCCCAAGAAGTCAATTTTATGACGATAGCAAAGATTTAACAAATCCTTAAATTAAAGTTAGGAATTTAGTACCAATTTCGCGAAATGATGTAGGAGTCTCATCGGAAAAAACTCATATTAACATCTTAAATACTGAACAGATTTTTTTCATTGATGTTTTACGGCTTTTCGTTATCATTGTTGCTAGCGACGGCGTAGGACGTTTGATTAGTATACCTGCATGGCTTTCATGAAGGTGATATCCTATCATTTGTATAGAGTGATTTTGGGACCATCATGGAAAATCGAAATATATATCCCGGAGCGGGGATCGAAACCATGTCATCCCGAATGCCAGGCCCGAACGTGTACAATTCGTGGAAAATATTTGTAAGGAATTTTTTTTTCATGCATGTGTTTCTCTTCATTAATTATTTCGACCACTTGAAGTTTGTGGTATCATATAGGTATATTATTTCTAAAGTTTTTTTTTTTTTTTTTTTTTTTTTTTTTTTTTTTTTTTTTTTTTGTAACCATTTTCTCCCTTTATACTTAACCAAAATCGATAAATGAATAATCATTTTGAAGAATATGTTCTGCGCATTGATAACGTCATTAATTAGAAAGGAATTTTTAGAAATTCAACCCGTAAATAGCAAAATTATGAAGAATTAAGATCCCGGGTATGCGATAGTGAGTCAAGCCGCTATGCTTCGCTGGAATCGATAAGGATTGATCACATTACCACTAGATAGCAGCACAATGTATCACTGAGATACTGATAAACTGTGTGAGTTTTCTAGAGTAAGGAGCTTTTTGCATATTTTTTTATTTCTGTTAGGGAATTATTTCATTATCTCTGATTGTTTCGTAATACGTTGCACGTGTTTTACTAAGTACCTGTTTCAGTTGACAGTTGAGCCGGGTCTCCTTTCATCCTGCTACAAACTATCCACCTCGCTGTTCGTCGTATATCGAAATTTACGCACGAGTCATCTAATCTTTGAATATTTACTGACAGTGCTATAAATTGTTAGCAACTTCATCAAAATGGGTTCAAGACTGTATTTGGGTAACTATCTGAAATATACCGTAAATTCGTATAATTCAATCCCTTATTTGGAGAATATACTGTTCTCTACCCAGATACATCTTACACAAATTGATACGTATACTGTATGTATATAATGACACGATGCTACACAGGCGTTTTTAATTCTGAAATTATAAATTAAAAAAAAAGTTTCAGGATTGTCTAAGCAGACATTAAAAAGGTCGATGATCAATAAAACTTGCCCAATTAACTTTTTTTTAAACTTTAGAGGTAGCAGCGTTATACTATATGTTCCAGACTTTACAAACTTCAACTCGAGTACAAAGTGTATGTGTGATACCGTGTCCCATACAAAGAAGCTGAGTGTTATCAACTTCACCCCAGGGGCGCCAATCCCCCCAACACCTGTCCTCGGCGCACAGTGGTAATCCGTGAGACGCGCTCTGCAAAGGTGGCATCACTGCGGGAGAGTGGTCTGCGAGTAATTTAGAGTAGTGCGAGGACACGTAATTAGGAGAAGGCTGAGGGATTAGGGAGGCCACGTAAGGACGCGCTAATGTAATTGATTTTTCCCAGGGCGTCTGTTGGGTTAAGCTGTGAGGCAGGTGCTAAGCCGGCAGGCGGACGGTCACGTCGCTCGCAGATTGCCAACTTGGATTCAGGGAACTTCAAAGTGAATGCGTATTTTGATCCTGCTACAGTATGGCGGCAGCGAGTCGTAATGTGGGTGAGCATGAAAAACAGCCAAGTCGGTGAGAGATTGTAGGTTTTCTCACCAGATTGTTGTTGAGAATTACTAACAGTTTTGATCAACTATTCTGTCAATATCATCAGCTTTCTTGCATAGACTCCAAACAGTATTTAAAAATGACTTTCTGTGTATGTGTGACTATTTTTCTTACCTTCTGATTAAAAAAACAGAAAGTGTTAATGGAGAATTTCAATAAGTGGTCCACTGTTTTCTGAGTGGGAATTAATCAGACGTGGACTACCTCGGGGTTCTGTATTGGGTCCACATTGTTTCTAATATATATAAATTATCTACCTTGTGTTTCATCTAAAAATTCTAAATTTGTCCAATTTTCAGATGACGCAAACACAGGAATTAAAAATACTCCAGATTTATCTACAGAATATATTTCAGATCATGTCTTTGAACTTATTAATAAATGGTTTACACGTAATGGCTTGTCTTTAAACGTTGATAAAACTCAATATATGCAATTCAGTACATCACACAGATTAATACAAGAAATAGACATAAAATTTGCAGACCAGTCCATTTTTTAAAAAACTTGAATTTATTTAGGGTACAAACATATACATTCCTCTACCAGATATGACATAAATTTCATCAGAGTGGAATCAACTCCCAAGCTTATTAACTATTAACAGAACACTTAAAGGATTATGCAGCGCAAGACCCAAAGCATGCTACAGAAGACGTCCATTCAAGAGCTAGATTGTGTGAAATTTCTAGGTTTGCGTTTGCATATTGATCATTATTTAAATTGGATGGTACATGTTCCTGACTTACTAAAGCGATTGGGTGCAGCCACATTTGCAATTCGTACAATTTCAACTATAGGTGATCTCCGTATGAGGCAACAAGTTTATTTTGCTTATTTTTATTCCTTAATATTATATGGAATAATATTCTGGGATAATCCTACCCATAGAGACAAAGTGTTCAGAGCCCAAAAGTGAGTAATAAGAACTCAATAGAACTTCAATAGAGAGTTGCTCAAGAAGTTAAGGATTTTAAGATTGGTCGCTGAGTATATACAGGTATACACATTAATGTACTTTGTGGTCACAAATTATACTTTGTTTGAAACAAATAGTAAAATGCACAATTATGGCACAAGGATTACAAGTCGTTGTCATTTGTTCAAAAAGGGGTACGATATTCAGGGATACATGTCTTCAATAAGCTGTCAACACATATAAAATGTCTAGCAGATGGTAAGAATAAATTCAGGAAAAATTTGAAAGAAATTGACAACTCCTTCTACTCTGTCGAAGAATTTATTTCTAAGGTATCTACAAAATAATCTGCCAGTCGTTTGTGTAAATGTAGTTAACATAATTAATGTACCATGTATGATATGACTGTACACCATCTGGTGTATGTATTATTTTGTTATGCAATTATTTTTCTGTAAACTGACAACTTTCCACATCCAACAGAGGCAGCCTCTTATAAGGATAAATGGAAAATGAATGTATTGTATTATACTGATACTATGAAAAGTAAAAGCACCCCAACCGTAGGTTAATACTAACTGAAACAAAAGCAAGAAACTGTTTCGTAGGGTTGTTTTATCAGAAAATGGAAAATAAATATTGCAGTCATATCCATGACTTATGAGGAACAAGGCTGCAATAATGGAATAAAGTACACAGCACTGGAACAAATAATATGCTCTAGAACTAAGGCGTCCTTTCCTGAAGGAAATGTGTGTTTTACCCGAAATTAGCGTACGTTTTTATCTAGCCCTGTGGCTTAGTAGATAACACTCCGGACTCGCATTCGCAACGATGTAGGTTTGATCCCCGATCCTCAGCCATCCATTTTTCTGTTTTAATAATATCCCGTAGCTACTCCAGGGGAATGTTCGTATGAGTCCTCCAAAAATACCACGACTGAATTTTTTGACCTAACGATAAAACCTTCCAACCTCAATATTTCTTGACACTGCACGGAACTGTACTAAGAAACTTTGGACAGACACTTCCTTGAATGTAATGTGATGGTAAGTACTCATATTGTGGGTATCAAATTCTCAAATTTCGAGAAAGAGTGTAGATAGATTAATCTGTGGAAGATTGTCGATAAACTGAGTACGTAACAGAGATGATGAAGGATGGTTGGGAGTCATTTGAAGACAGAAAGAGGGAATTCAATGCGTACGCTGGCAATGATTTTGTTCTTTTTCTTATGGCTTTATCATGCCTCGTCAACGTCTAGGTCATCAGAGGTGGGACAGGGCTGAGGACAAGTAACGGGAAGTAATGCGAGGCCAAAGCGTTACCGCTCACTCACCACGCTCTGTTTGGTAATTAAGGATGAATGGATGGATGACAGGTGAAGAATTAGGCGTAAGGCTTGTATATATTTCCGCAGTCATCATCTGTATTCTTCGGTTCTCCAAGCGGAGCCCCCACAATTAATTATAACCTTTCATTTAATCCATATTGAATCGGGTTTCATTAGAGATGGCTGACATGTGATTTTGACCAGATCGATAGGATAAATCACATAGAAACTAGAAAATCTTATTAAGAGCAACATTTGCAAGGGTAAAACCGTGACGATGAACTAGCAATTAATTTCAGGAGAATGGGAGTAGGAAAGTGTTCATTTGTGTGCAAGGTAGTCAGGCACTGGATCAAGTTACCGGGACGTTTTGAACAATTTACTCCAAACAGTTTAAGAAGTGAAATAATGTATGCAAGCCGTAACTATATGATAAACGAAATCGCCTCTTGGACGCAAGCTCCATTGCAAAATACTAATAAGTTGAATGCTAAATAATAAGCTTCTTCAACATACGATCACATAACCTCAACTGAAAACTGTAAATTAAACCAAATAAATGAGCGTGATGAAATGCAATTGTAAAACAGGGGGAACAATGGAATAAACGTCCACGATTTAATTAAAATACTTGTAACAATGAGAAAAGCTTTTAAAAAAATCAGTTGTAACAAGTCTGATAAGAAGACAATTGTAATTAATAGTAAATACTGCTGAGGACTTACAGCGCGATGTAACTTTTTCTGAAAGAATTGATAACTTGGTTGGTAATAATTGTATTTTCATTAAATCACAACTTGCCGACTTGATAATATTTTCTTTAAAGATATTTCAACGGAACCTTTCTGTCACCCATTTAGTGACGCAAGAGGCAACTGATAAGATCGCATAGAATCTGCTGTGTAAGCGCAAAGTATTTTGCTACCGTTGTAACTTCATTTAAATTCGCACTGTGTGGTATTTGTTTCAGTGAGGAACAGCTGATTACAATTTTTACCGTGTGTTAGATGTGTCAATTGTTCGTATGAGATTACACTTCACTACCTCCTAACAACTCAAAGGAAAAGCATGCAAAGGTGTCTCATTTTCAGCCATAGGTAAGCAGCATTAAAGATGACCTATGTTTACGAACTCCTGGTGTTTTTTACATAACTTGTTAATGTGACTGTGGTTATATCGGACAAGCGCAGCGATGTATTGTACAGCGATGTGTCGAATTCGCAATAAATGTTCACTCGGGGCAAGAAGAGAAATCGGCTGTCTTCAAGAAGGACATACATTAAATTTCGAAGAAACTAGAATCTTAGCGTTGGTCAGAGATTTGTGGGACAGTATTATAACAGAAGCTGTTGAAATCAGTCAGCTAATTCTTTAGTTAACAGGGACACTGGCTACCAACTCAGTGTGGCCTGGAACCCGGCTATCAAAATGCGGATGCAGCATCGGGTCGGTAATAAGCAGGAGAGTGGATGACGTCATCGCTATGGGTCGGCTTTTCTTCTGCGGCAGCGCGTAAACAAACAGCTATTGAATGACACCTATGGTTTGAAACGAGTCAAGAAACAGACGCCTTCGAAACGCCTCACAACTGTGACTTTTTAACGCAAGATTTGACATCTGCAAATTTGAAGTATCCAGCTTATTTTGTTTAAGCGCTAGAGACCTGTAACAGACGGACAGATTCCGGAACTACAGCAACAAGGCTCCGTCCCCGGAACCCTAAAAATCATCGGATCTAATCTACCGGCGATAATGATAAAGCAATTTGACTGCTACATTACGGAGTTTGAGGTGATCGCCACCGAGGGGAAGGCAAGTGGCTTGGATTGGACAAAAGGGGCCCATTAGTGGCAACACACACTCGAGAACAGTAGGGTAGGGGAGAGTCAGTTCCGCAGTGCCTGTGCCACAACCACACAGCAGCTACACACAGATAATCATCTTAAATTAATTTACCCCACAAAACTCTATCTTATCGAAGCTGATGGTAGCTCAGTGAATATTGTAGCTCTTGAAGAACTGGACAGACTGGTTCAAATCCCACTGGTTCAAGTTCCGCTAAATGATCCCCACATCTATACACTAAGCCAGCAGTTTACAAGAGGTAAACTGACAACAGAAGGGTGTCAGCTATTTCATCTCCACTCCAGAGCCGAGGAGGTCAAAAATAAACCAGACAGAAATGAATTTAGTCTTCCATAATTTATTTCCTTCGCATGTGGAATCGATACCAAACATATTTTCAGGTTAGGGAGCGTCCATAAACTACGTTACTCCATTGTGTCCTCCCTATCTCCACTAGTCCGACGTGGCTTTTCTCTCGCCTCTCCCCCTCCCTATCCCCCCTCCACCCCGAGTGTGGCACGCAGCCCTTTTCTTATCAATTTCAGAACACAAAACACGTTTCATACCGTTTTCTCTTAATAAACTGTCGTTAAAGTTACTGGGTATATAATGAACACAACTGATATTTGCGTTATGTACTATCTATGACTATAAATATTCTCAACAAATTGTTGACACTAACAACTCCTGCAAATAATAAATTATTGGGAAAACCTTTTTCTCAGGTAAAGTCAGAGATCCTTTTCTTTTTGAGGTGTTTTTAAAAACATTGTCATATTTCATCGATTAATAATGTAAGAAAATAAGAAGAGCTGCATTTTTTATTTTCTTTTACTGCAGTTCTGTCACCTTTCTTTCTACATTAAGAATGAATGATTTTGTGATCTTAAAAGATTTGTGTAACTCGCTGGATAATGAAAACTTGTAGGAAAAACATTTTCGACAAGCCTCATAAGGTTCATTGTACAACTCTACTTCACACCACACTTTGAACTTAAGAGAGCACTATAATGAAAGTAGTCCTGAAATTCACTTGATAGAATAAAATTAGAATTATTTTATTAACGAACGGAGTGGTCACACGCGGGCGATCCTAATCAAAACAGCTTGATTTCAAACCACCGAAACAAAACACCGAGAGTGGTGGTGTAACGGTTAGCGTTCTCGCCTCGTATTCGAGAGGACGGCGGTTCGAATCCTCGTCCGAGCATCCAGATCTGGGTTTTCCATGGTTTCCCAAATCACTCCAGGCAAATGCCGGGATGCTTCCTTCAAAAGGCCATGGCCGAATTCCTTCCCATTCCTTGCCCCCATCCTTTCCCGTCTCTAAAGACCTCGCTGTTAAAAGACGTTAAGCAAGTAAAAAAAAACAACAACAAAAAACGGACTGTCATTGCCCTGGAAAATACTTGATGACATCTGTAAGTGCTTTTGGGACGGACCGAGCATGGTGGTGTAACGGATAGCGTTCTGGCCTCGCATTCGGGAGGACGGCGGTTCGAATCCCCGTCCGGGCATCCAGATTTGGGTTTTCCATGGTTTCCCCAAATCACTCCAGGTGAATGCCGGGATGCTTCCTTCAAAAGGCCATGGCCGAATTCCTTCCCATTCCTTGCCCCCATCCTTTCCCGTCTCTAAAGACCACGTTGTTAAAAAGGGACGTTAAACTGTTAAAAAAAATAATAATAATAATAATAATTTTGGGACGAGGTACAACATGTCTAATGTTTTTTGAATCGTAATGTCGCGTCGGATAGTTCAATTGAGCCTGCCGCGTGCAACGCAACGCTATGACTTCAAGTCTCACGCACTGTTAGCATATAGGATATCTAAATTACATACGGAGATAATTAAATAACAGGAATAAATATCCGCATGCTGTTGGCTGTTGTTTAACTGTGACGAATATGAATGAAAAGTTACGTGGCTTCCTCCCCTCCCTCACATGTAGTCACGCGTAGCTTTCTACCCAAATCCCCCTAAACTAATCCACGTACTGTAGTTTATGGACGCTCCCTTAGGTACCTGACTCCACTCCACGGTTTTTTAGCGCTGCGCCACGTTGCTGCGCGCACTGCTAATGCTATAGTTCGGATACAATAATTTATTTTAGGTACTTTACAATGAAATTTAATCTCAAGTCAGAATACTTTAAATAGAATTATATTAACTAGTGATCGCCCAGCGATCGAAATTCGACCGTAATTCATTAAGTTGTTTAGTTTCTTTCATGAAAAAGTAATAATCTAGTAATTCTCTTTATTACCTATAAAATTAAAGCAATACACTCCACGCGTGACTGTATGCTAAATTTTAGCTTCTAATCTAACCATAGCAAATGATGAAATGTTTTTATCGATGGTTCATTTAGGCCGGGAAACTGGGGTGGGGTGGGACATTCTCCACCTGTGAAAAACTGTTACTGACCTGTTGAAATTTGGATTAACTGTTTCCTTATAGCATCCTCTTCACGTTTAGCACTCTCCTTTTCCGGAAAAGTCGCCACGAATTAAATTAAAAATGCCGAAATATGGGATGCTCCGCAACCGCGAAATGTTAACAGCACTGTAAAAATGACACAAAAATTATCGGTACAGGGATCATATCAATCTAAATAGGATCGTTTTGTCATAGTGATCATGGTTAGGTTGAAATTCGGCCTGGACCAAGAGTAAAAAGTTTACGGGAAATTCGTTCTGCGCAGCCCATGTCGCAAACCAGAGACAAATTGCGCATTTGTTTACAACTGAAGCAATCGATTATCTCTGATTGTTTATATCGATTCCATGGTTTGTAAAATATGTTATATATAATTTTAGCTTTCTCTATTTCTTTAAGTTCCTCCGTTCGCCCAATATTCTGGCCGCTAGCTGCGCTATCTACCAGCCCTCGAAATGTTGCTTCTTGCTTCTATATAAGTTCAGAGATTAATTTAGACTGTTTTGTTTCACCAAAGAAGAAAAAGTAAGGCCGCTAGCTGCGCCATCTACCAGCCATCTGAGCGAACTACGTAGGCGAGCGAGCGTTTTATATTACTTAATTTAATGTATTTGTTACGCATATTTATATATAAGATTTTAGATTCCTTCACTTCTTCTCCATATAATCTTTAACTACGCCAAATCTCACACTTCACCGTGCACGCAATATTCTTAAAAAAGTAACATAAGTTTTCGCTTAGCGTATTAATATATAGATATCTGGTCAAGTAGCAGTCACTGTGGTTCAGTGCATTAAGGCGCCGCACACTGGATTGGGGAGGAACAACAGTACCAGGCTCGAGTGCTGACGCCCGCCTACCGGCCGTCCTAATAAGGGTTTTTAGGAGGTTTCTCGTAATCATCTAGGGTCTAGATGATTCTCAAACTTTTTAGCTCCATGTATCCCTATAAAGTTTCGGAGGCAATACGGCCTTTCTATTTTTAGCTCCACTACTGGCAACAGTGACCGATATTCACCACTGTGCGTGTTATCGTGTTATACGCTTCAGATAGCCAGTCCGCCACTACGTAAATCTTGTTGCGAGTTCCCTATCATCAACAGGCGAACCCCTAGGAATTCTCGTACCCCACTTTGTGAAACACTGAATTCTAGGCGAATGCTGGGGCGAATCCCAATCTGCGCATCATAAACTACACATTTCACAAACAAAAATACATTCATCATACAGGATTAAAAAAAAGTCTAAGTAACTTTAAAGTGTTTTCATAGTTTTCTCATGACGTGCAAAGCATATTAGATAAGTTTTTTCAGTAACTGTGCTTTTATTGTCGAGGACAAATTTCAAGTTCCTTGGTAACAACGTTTATGAGATGAATATGGTAACAAAAATGATATAAAATCGACAAATTTGGCTGCTACTCATGCCATTACATTTTATTAAAAAAATTGAAAACATATTTTAGGTTTCTATTTGGTGAACTGTAAACAACGATACCGCACGTGCAGGAGTAGAAAAAATATTTTTTGCTGTATTTGTTTGTTTGTTTGTACGTAAGCCCCTTAGAGAACAACTTTAAACAAATTTAAATACAAAAATCAGTTTTGGTTCAGCGAAATGCTTATTACGTATAAATTTGAAGTATAAAACTTATTTCGTTTACAAGCTAGCAGCCTGTGACAATAAACGGAAAGAAAAAGCAGGCCTCAGTTTCCCGTTTGGTACGCAAGCTGAAGCCGCATTCCCACGGCGCGTGGTGTGGTAGTACGCGCCTTACATCTTTTACCGCCTGGCGGTGGGTCGAGGCGCACCGTACCTGCTAGCATATGCGGCAAAGATGACAGGCGTACACAACCGCACCGAGGGACGCGCCGTGGGAACGCGCCTTAAAAAGGGCGGTCTGCAGGCATTCGGTGTGCAATTGTGAAGGTGGGAAGACATACGCCCTACCCGTTATAGAACCGGATTTGTCAGATCAGGAGCACCTAATCTATTCGAGGAATGTTGTGTTGTTAATTATGTACTCTCCCTCTGCGAAGCCTGTAACCATGTTCTGTGCGTGATATTTATTTGTGAAATGTATAGTTTATGCGGCAAGATTTGGGATTGTTCCAGCATTCGCCTTGATGATTGTGGGAAACCATCTTCAAACCGCAATCAGGACGGCCAATACGCAGGGACCAGGAGTCGATATTGTCCGGTTGAACATCCCCGATCCCGTGTGGCGATGCCTGAACGCGTACAGTCACACTGGCGTGTCTAATTTATTTGTTTTAATACTCTTAAGTATTTATTTTGTTTAATGTTGTCTGTATACTGAAGTAAATAAAAATTGACTTACAGCAACATTTTATGTAGTTATGACTTATGATCGGGCCGCCTGTATCACAGCGTCCCGGATGACATATTTCTTTATATACGAGGGTTGGAACTTAAATAGTGGTAACACTGCTGTGGAGACACTATTTAATGGAATCTACTATTGTCGCTGATAGCACACGTTGTTGACATACCTAACTTACCTCCGAGCTAATGGACTCCCACGTCCCCGGCGTGCGCACAATCGAGGGAAACGCAGTCACTTTTGAGCGAGCGGTCTAACGTAACGGTGTCACTATGTTTTCGAAACAGGAACAACGGAGACTGAATGTGCCAGAGGTCGTACAGCACGACAGTGTCATCAAGGTCTTCAAGAGGCGTGCGGTGAATCGGCATTGTCGTACAGAACAGTGGCACGTTGGGTAAAAGCCTTCAACGAAGGTCGGCAAACTGTGGCAGACATGCATCAGGCAGGTCGTCCTAGCGTGTCTGAAGAAGAAGTGCATACTGTTGCCGCGTTAGAGGACAGTTATCGACGCCAGCCGGTTCGTGAGCTCGCCTACGAAACCGGATTAGCGCATACGACTGTGCTTCGCATCCTGCAGGAACGCCTGGGCATGGGAAAAATTGCGTCACGATGGGTTCCGCATGAATTGACGGAAATGCAGAAATGGATGCGTTACGACGCTGCTCAGACGCACTTGGAGCGCTATGAGAGGCTTTCTTACGCCGTATCGTAACACTGAATGAGACATGGGCCACATTGTACGAGCCAAAACTGAAACGCCAATCCAACGAATGGCGTCATTATGGGTCGCCGCGAAAGTCGAAAGTGCGTTAGAGCCCTAGTATGGTGAAAGTTATGGTGATTCTCGTGTACGACTGTGATGGTTTTATCCTAACGCATTACGTTCCTCCACGGCAGACCGTCAGTGCACAGTATTACTGTTCGTTTTTTGGAGCATCACCTGCGACCAGCTTTGCGAAAGAAGCGGCAACACTTCCTGCGCAACCCACCCATCACTTTGCACGACAATGCTCGGGCGCATACAGCGCAAGCTGTGGCTGCTCTGTTCGGTCGATGGGACTGGGAAGTACTGTACCATCCACCATACTCCCCGGACTTAAGTCCTTGTGACTTTGATTTGATTCCGAAGATGAAGGAACCACTTCGTGGCATTCGCTTCAGAACTGTTCCAGAGATTCGACAGGCAGTAGACCGCTCCATTTGCACCATCAACAGAACAGGCTCTGCTAACGGTATACTACACCTTCCACATCGCTGGCAACGGGTTCTACACAACGCTGGTTACTACTTTGAAGGACAGTAATAGGTACCAACATGTAACGCAATTGTATCGGTTGTGAATAAATAGTTGCCACTATTTAAGTTCCAACCCTCGTAATTTACTGGACATATACAGCAGGAATGACAGAGCTGTATTAAGGACCCCTTGGTATTTGATAAGGTTTATTGGGTAAAGGTATAGTGACTCTATTACCGTGAACTGTGGGTTTTTATTCGATCCTCGTATCTCCAGTAATGCCAACGTTATCTACTAGTCTTTAGACTAATCGTTTCATCCTCTCTGACATAGAGAAATACACAGTAATCCAAAAGATGTTATTTGCCTAACCATACCCTAAGGTCAGAATTTATTTCGATGAGGTTGGCTTTGAAAAATCCCTGTTCCTGACATCAACCAGAAGGACCAAAAAGAAGGCGACTGACCTCCAATTTACCCTTCCAGCATTCTATAACTGTCATACTACTTCACCCATAAGTTCAGTATAAAATATTCCTGTTGTTCCCTATTATTCATTATGTACTCTCACTCTCATCACAGTAAAAATACATTCCTGGATTAATTCCTACCATCTGCTAAATTCTAAATATTACAGTTTCTAACCATACGCCCTTTTACAGAGTCGTTTATCTCCTGGAACCTGATGTAAGATCATTATATCGCAGAAGCTTAAATCCTCTCTGGTCAGGTAATATTCACTGGGCTTTTGATGTTGGCTCTCCTTGGATATTATATTTCGAAGGATTAACATCACTATTATCAAGCTCACTAGAGAATAAATTCTACTGGCTAGTTTTAATCAATTGTTAATTTTCTCTCGCATTTCGTGAATCTATTGTAGACAAAACCTTACAACGTGAAACTACATAATGTGTCAATTTGTTAAAAAGCCACGGACGTGAAATCACGTTAGCTGACGTGTAAAGAATAACAACTAAGTATCTAAGTGGATTGACTAATTTGTGAGATTGTTTAAAACTATAAGGCATCCACCCATGTCGAGATTAGACTATATTATCAGTTGAATAGATAATTTTTTGTGCTAATCAAATGAGGGAACATTTAATTTCATTATAAATATAAGAAATGGAGGAAATTAACTTTCAATTACTCTGCTCAGTTGGTAGGTGTATTTTCTCCTCGCAAAGTTCCTGCGATGTTCGAATCAGTTTTGAATTTGTAAATAATGGTAGGAATAAACTAAACGGAGACAATTTATTATTAGATATAAACTCCAGTGTAAATATAATTTTAGCGATTTTTTTTAAAATTTCATCTTAGTATTTTAATAAACAAAGTAATATAAAATTGACTAACACTAATACAGGATTAATGAATTAAAAATAATGATTTGTTGCGTTTCATGAACTGTGTTACAGAACTTCAGAAACTATTGTCAAATGATTTAAATCACAGTCAAAAGAAATTGTAACTCTTACTATCCATTGTTTCCTAAATACACTTAGGAATAGGTTTGTTCCTTCTTTAAGGCGATTCTCGACTTCCTTTCTTTTTATTGGAAACATACCTATCACCCGTAGACTTGCCATGAATTTTGGAAGGAGAGATTTGTAGCTTGAAAACAATTTGAATAGAAGGTTCCAGCTTCTAGACACATTGTTTCCTCGACATAAACACTGCGATGGACCAGTGGTTAGTATCTCTAAGATCAAAACTAAATGATCGAAGATGCCTTCAGAAATACTCAGTTGCTTGGCTCTATCTTTAATTATGTAAATCATCATAGTCTCATGTAAAATATTCTGCTACACGATCAATGATTAGCCAGGTTTCCTTATTGTTGGGATTAAATATTTTATCAATATCAAAACAATGAGATACAATCTACCGTAATATGGTCTAACAGCGTGAGATAACTACTACAGAGTGCTAAATGCTTTTAATGAAGGTTTTTTTTTTTTCGCTGCCTCAACGGCGTTTTGTAGCCCCGCTATTGTACAGGGTGTCCAGAAAAGGACTCCCTGATTTCAAAATTAAATATCTCGAAAACAAAGATCGATAGAGGAATGCAGTAAACGGTATGTGACAGCTGTTAGAAGTGTATACAGCAGTTTGAAATAATAGTTACAAAAGCTGCTAACAGATGGCGCTGTAATCGCCATACGTAATGCCTAAATAGTGATCCGAAGCTCAGGGCGATCAGTTCCACCATTGAAACGTGCCAATGGTGAACATTTTGAAAACATTGTGATGTGATTGTTTGAAAAGATTGTTTTCATACGATTATTTCACTTATGTATGCTGATATGAGCGTACAGCGCCATCTGTTAGCAGCTTTTGTAACTATTATTTCACACTGCTGTATACACTTCTTACAGCTGTCACAATAAACATACCGTTTACTGCATTCCTCTATCGATCTTTGTTTTCGAGATATTTAATTTTGAAATCAGGGAATCCTTTTCTGGACACCGTGTATGTTGCTTTATGTACTGTTTCGAATAGATTGTGTTGGATTCGCTATGGTTTGCGTTAGGGAAAAACCCAGATTTGACCGTTATAGGCGGCCTTTTAGGAAACCCTTGAATGTTCTTATTAAGATTGCCTTTGTTCCAGATATAAGTTAACATCTGCCTAAATGACTACGAGACAAAGAACCTTAAAGCTGTAGTAAGACAGCGAGACGTGAAACCAAGGCGGCTGTTCTTCCTTGTGTTCAATTCACATACTGAGCTCGTTTGAGTGGTTAATGTTCGATTCTGGCATTCGAAAAGACTCTGGTTTGAACAATAGTCCTGCCATGCTGATTGCGGTTTACTCTTGCGCCCCTCAACAAGCAATACTCTCTATAGGCAGGATTTCATTTAATGTTACGCTTGCGGAGATTGTGTTACAGATTCTTTTTCAAGTTTGAGAACATTCTACCATTTATGATAAAAGAAATATTATTCTTTTCTTTTCATTAGACACAAATATCTTGCGCAAATATTTTACAAATCAAATGGAAAACATCATCATCGAAATCCAATTGTTATATAATCAGCAAATGACCTGCATAAAAGAGTCATTACATGTATTTTCTTTAGTCTCAAACAAGTATTCTCTTTCAACTGTCACATACTTGACATAACGGAATGTTATGGGCGATGTAAACTCTTTAGGTGCATTCGTTGCATCCACGTTAATTCGTATCTTCAGAGTTTCTATTATCTTCTGTCTTTAACATGGACATCATTAGACATTTGCAAACCGAATGATGATTTTGGTATACCATGTATGTGTTGCTTACTACCAGAACTGCTAAAACTGAAAGCTGCAATTCTATCCCAAATTCGTCGTAAATTTTTGCAGTATAGTTATAGTTTGTGGAAGACCAGGCTGGTCACTTTGCTTCGTTAACAAGCGGGAAACAACTGGCGTTAGCTTGGCGGTCCAGCCTCTGGGGAATTTTTAAGTGCGTGGGATCGGTCTCATTCACCTGCATTGGTCATGGACACACAAAGTTTGTATGAAAATGTTTGGCAGGACTTGTTTATTTACTTACTGGCATTTAACCTTTCGACCATACTGCCATATTGTCTCGCTTGATGAATGTCGTCCACTTAATTGGCTCGATAGAGCTTGCAGTCCTCATATATTTTTCTAGTTTCTCTTCATCTTGCTATATTTTTTTTTTAATATGATCTTCTTCTTACTATCGGTTTTATCGGTATCGGACTTCGCACTTTTTTTTTCTTATAACCTGGTCGCCAGAGATATATGTCCCATTTTTAATTAATTTTAACTTTAATCTTAAAACTTATTCATTTAATCTTTTCTATTTAAATAACAATAAACTTTCATATGATTCATTGACATTTATTCCAGTTACATTTCATTAACAGGTATCCGAAGAATACAAGGTCCTTTGCTCTCCGTAACTATTATCAACTCAAACGCATACTAACTTTCGCTCTTGCTCGCTCGATCTTGTTCCTATGGCTAAGAATTTCTCCCAGAGTAACCTTCAGTCTTTTATAATTTCTCCAAGAAACTCGTTATGCCACAATCTCCTAAGTAGCTCAAAATATCATATTGCTATGGAATACTCTCCTCTAAACGTTTAGATCGTTAACTCTGATGAATGATTTGAGGAGTCCAATGGGACACTCTCTGACTCGAGTTTATGCTCTGGTGACCGACTTTTGAATCTGGTTGGACAAGTGGTAACAGAATCAATGGCTGTTCAATAACCCAATTCAGCAAGGCATAATTTACTCAGTGGGACAAAGACTTCACAATAGTTACCTCAAAAAGAACGGAAAATTAATGGCTAAGGCACATGGATGAAATCCGCTCAGACATTCCAGGCATCTCTGCTTCGTTACCGCTGCTTTTTTTTTTTTTTTTTAATGTATTTGGCTTCGAAGCCACACAGCCAGCACTATGTATTTACGTAATTTGCAAGTATTTATGGGGCACTCAATGTATACTAGACTCGGCATTGTATAGACGATACAAGACAAAAGACTTAATTAAAACCATCCATGCCCCAGGCCGGACTCGAACCGGCGACCCCTGCAACGCGAGGCTAACATGGTATCCCTGCGCTGCCTAGATCGGCTACCGCTGCTGTAAACTTGCTCCCCATCCGGGCATCCAGATTTGGGTTTTCCATGGTTTCCTCAAATCACTCCAGGCGAATGCCGGGATGCTTCCTTAAAAAAGGCCATGGAAATTCTCTGCCGTTCCTTGTCCCCAGTCCCATCCCACCTCTTAGCCGTCGACGAGGCGTAAAGCAATATAAGAAAACAAAAATGTAAACTTGCTCCATCCCTGTCTGAGAACTGAAAGCTCCGATTTACATGCGTCAACCGGATAGAGCCCTGTATCTCTGTTAAAGGTGTTATGGGTGAGTTGTAAGTTGACAAGACTGGTGCTGGCCCAGACTGTAAACAGTCTGGGCCAGCACCTTCACATTTACAAAATCCATTTTATGGCCACTGTCAACGACATGTTCTGTGACCGTGGACTTCTCTAACTGCAACAGGCGAAGGTTGAGTTTGTGTTCGGCGCAGTGAGTCGCAATGGTACGGATGGTCTGCCCGATGAAGAAGTGCTAATTTTATTCTACACTAACCTTGTTTCTGTAGAAAATTTTACAGAACATGAGAAAATGACCGTCTCTCTAATCTTAAATAAATTATTAAAATAAAAGATCTCATCCAAGCAACAACATAAAATTAATAAGACCATCGTCGTCTTACCGTCTCTATTCTGTGACTGTAAAAACTGTCGCAGTGGAATCAATCTCGAACACTGCACACATACAATGAATTAAGAATAAATTCTTTCGACCTATATTAAGACCACACTACGCAGTTACACCCACATAGCTGCACGCAGAAAAATATGTTCTATTTATAATAATTAACCATTTGAGATTGGATCGCAAAAGCGATTTCTTACTTTTAGCACATACAAACCGAAAACATCACACGAATATAAAGTGGTAATAGGCATAGTTAATGTGGAGACAAGGTAAAATGAAAGTTACCCAAGAATATGTTCCTATTAACACCTTCCGCAAAGAAAAGACTCGATCCCTCTTAAAAATTAAATAAATGGGTACCCAAAAACTATCCTACCATATAAAAGCAGTGTAGTAGGATTCTAAAATAAGCCAACATGGTAGCAGTAAAAAAACAAAATTGACGGCTTACCACCTATCCCTGAAGAAATCTACTATCTCAAGAACCATTAAAGAAAATAGGCGCAGTGACACGGAGACAGAAGAGAAAATCACAGATTTTTCTCGTTAGCTCGCAATCAATTGAAATATCGGAAGAGAGTATGACAATTCTCAGTACAAAACATAATGAGACCTCGCAATTTATACCTTCTGGCAACCTGAACAACGCGTTTTTCTACCGGATGACCCATGCTTCTTTCTTTTGGCATTCAAAAAATTTTGCCACACAATATTCTCTACCAGGAATCGAATATATAGATAAAAAAAATCCGAGGAAACAGAAAAACTGGCAAGAGATATAAGGACTATGCCATTGAAGAATACAAAATTCAATTACACAGTTTATCTAGACATTAACGTAAATAAAAATTGCTAATCATGAAATGTGAAATTAGGTTTTTTGTGGTGTGGATGATGTAAAATTATTGCTTTCATACCACTGGATTTCTACATTTTATCCGTGTTTCTTGGCCTCCCTGAGCACAGATTTACAACCAGTGTCTGGTGCAACTCTCCACCCCAATTGAACTATGTTTTTTTTTTTTTTTTTTTTTTTTTTTTTTTTTTTTTTTTATGACATTCGGCATCTGGGCCATACAACCAGCTCAATGTGTTTTGTTGCTATCAAGTATTGACACAAGGACACTACAACACGGACAAGACATTCACAGACACAACACTGAACACCCATGCCCCCCTCGGCCGGACTCGAACCGGAGACCTTCGGTACGCGGAGTTAGCACTCTAGCCCCTACGCTACCGAGGCCGGCTGAACTGTGCTTGACTTCAGTTCCTCAATACTTCTCTTAAGATGGCGAATTTGTTAGCTTATCGTTTCCACGATGTTGTTACAGTAAAAGTGCTGGTACTGGAAAAGTTTTTAAGAAACTATTTTTAATTCAAACACTAATACAATATTTGGTGACAAAATTCTATTTCTGAAATAGTTTCTATCTGATAAATTAAATGCGCTTTGTATATTACCCTTGTTTCACTCTTGGGCTGTAACTATATTTCCTTTATGTCAAGGTATTCCAGATTTTCTTATTCTTTCCAGCCCAGTTATGTTTACTGTTACTTCTGTTGCGTCTGATGACCTCTGTTTTGATTTTGAATGAAATCATCTCCAGAAATGTTGTTCGCATTGGTGTCGTGTATAATGTTCGCTCTGCGGCAGATTTGCCTGCATACCTTTGCCCTCTGAGGTCCGCATAGCTGCGTCCTTTGGCGGCGTCGGATTAGCGACTGGTGAAGAGTCCAGCCAGCCGCGAGTAATGTTTTTAACGCGCTCCTTTGTCGCCACTGATCGCCGAAACGAAATCCTGTTACAGGAACGGCTCGCCCTCCCACGGAGAACTCTCACAGTTAAGAATGTAGCGATTGAGCTACCAGGTAACGGTTCAAGGTCACTTTAAGAATTTACCTCCACTTTAAGTTATTCCTATTGAAAATAGTACCAATCACAGTAGATTAAATATAAAAAATGGGATCGGATGCGATGGGAGAAGTAAGTGAATTCTGCTACTTGGGAAGCAAAATTAGAACCGATGGCCGAAGCAAGAATGATGTTAAAAGCAGAATAGCACTATAAAAAATAGCCTTCATGAAAAAGAGAAATCTTTTATGTGATTATTGCATGCCATTTCTTCCATAGTTGCTTGCAAGGCATATACCAACTGACATGTCAGAATTGTGATGCAGTTTACATTGGTCAAACAAGGAGACAATTCCAGACAAGGTATAAGGAACACTTGCGAGCATTAAAATACAGTAATCATTCAACTTTTGCTGAACATCTCTTAGACAATAACCATTTTCCCACAAACATAAACACAGACTTGAAAATCCTAACAACAAACAACACAAAACACAATATCCTAACTCTGAAACAGAACTATCTAATTCAAAAAGCAATAGTCTCAGGGAAACACGTACTTAATGACCATGTAAACTTAACAAACCAAACCTTATTCAAATTAATAAACATCGAAACTGACACAAAACAGCATTAAATACACAAACTTCACCGTAATAGTAATTTAACACCACTTTGCGTCTCCCCCATCCATCATACATGCACATTTTAGCTAAAAAAAGCAAAACACACACGAATGCAATTACACAATTCAAACTCTCCGCTCACGACACTTCCGACAGAGCACCGCCGGAAAAACAGCTGAACAGCAGCAGCGAGCACGCGAAAACTGAAGGTTGATAATGACGTGCATAAAACTGTGCTTCAAAGTTGACTACCAGTGGAGGCATAAGAACCACACTATATCAAACTAACTAAATACAATAGTGGAAGCAGCATGCTGGTTGAGGTCACAGAAGACCAACTACCACACCTCAAAATGTAAATGTAAATTGCAATATGAATCCTATCCTATTACACTACTGTAAAAAAACTTTCTATATGGTAATTCATAACTGGTATGAAAATATAAGTCATATTATGCATCCTATAGATAGAACAATTTCGTTATATGTAAAGAAAACAAAAAACAATTTTTTTCAAATTATAATAAAGTCGAAGAAGAGGAAACGTATTTGGACAGGCAAAAGTGGAGAGCGTTCTTACACCGCACCCGGGAAACTGGAGACGGAAGAAGAAGATGACGACGAAGGAAACAGCGTATAAAACACAAGTGCACCCGCATCTGGATTACTGTTGCGGAGTTTGGAATCCGCATCGCAAGGGCCTGATTGACCCAGTGGAGAGGGTACAGAGGAGAGCCGCTCGATTCATGATTGGTTGCTACAGCCCTTATGAAAGTGTCACAGAATTGATACTTAGATTGGACTGGGATCGTTTGGAAGTCAGACGATGTCATTTGATTTTGAATTTATCGGAGAATATGCGAAAGTCTATGAGCTACGAATGCAGTGAGATACCAATTCCGCCAACCTATTTGGGTAGCAATGACCGGAAGGATAAGATTTGTGACATAAGATGCCGTACTTATGCTTTTATCGTGCTATTCGGGATTAGAATGCGCAGAATTAAGATTGGTGCTTAGCACCCTCTGCCACCCACAGTTTGTGAATTGCAAAGTATGGATGTAGATGTAGAGATTCAGAGAGTCACATGACTCTTTGCCTCATGGTTCACACTGACTGCCTGTGTAAAAATATGGCCGGTGACGGCGTGGTACTCTGTGGCCGTATCAAGGGGGAGAAGGTACCCTTACCACTGCTATAAGTTTTCTGCGAGTTATTTAATCAAAATAGTTAGTAGAACTAAAGAGAGCAATCAATAGAGATCTACAGGCTTTGGTGTTTGTGGATGATGTGGCAGTATGGGATGAAACCGAAGAAGCAATACAAAACAAACTGAAAATTTGGAATATATTGAATGAAATTGAATTTAAAAAAAACCGTAGCACTAAAAATAAGCAGAAGGAACGCAGACTGTCATATAAAATTGCAAGACCACCAAGTTGAAGTTGTTGGCCATTTCAGCTACATGGGGAGCATAATTACTAGTAACGGTAGAAGTGAGTTAGAAATAATGAATACAGTAACCAAAGGAGCCAACTTCTGCAGTACCGTGCGGGGCTTACTTTCTGGATAGGAGACAGTGGAAGACGATCGTCCACAAGAACCAAGACAGAAACACAAGTAGGCTCGTAAATCTCACCCTGGAAACTGGAGATGGTCCCCAACGACATTGATGATATATTAGTATAAATTATTTAAATGGAATATAACCTAACCCTTTTGCTACTACATTATAACAAATACATAGGAACAATTTAACATAGAATTTTAAATTATTCAACGGAAATAATTATTACAAATTGCTGGAACATAGTTAAAATCTTATTTTTACTTTTTTACAAGTTACACATCTATACGATTACAATTACTCTGTCGCGGTTTTTCTGAAGTTCCAGCATAGCTTCACTTATATTACTTGCTTTAGCTGCCTCATAACCGTTTGAATGATCCCGCTACACCAATGTCTCTCAGAGCATCAGGAGGTTACACTCCTCGAATAGATGGGGTACTCCAGCAATCAATGATGAGAGGAAATCGTCTGGAAATTGAAATTATAGCGAGGCACAAATATTTGTTCCTTTCCTTGCAACTATTTCTGCTCTTTTATCAATCAGATGGAAATGTTTCTTACGCTGATATATCGAGTATCCTCAGTCATCGGAGTTACGTAATGAATAGCCCTTCATTTCCTAGCCTTTGTGTCAGCATGGGAACGTGTCCCATTCATTTTGCCTTTCTTTACGTACTACATTCCAAACATCCTTTTCAGTGTCATACTCTCTTCCTCTAACTTCTTTATTTTTTCCTTTTCCTGTTCATAGGAATATGTGACATTCGCGCACAGCGACAATCGCGCACAGTGACAATCGCGCACAACCGGGTCGTCTCTTGCTACCTGCCTTATCTACCAATTAGTCACCGTTACAACAGCATGCTGAATTCTGGCCAGAGGAGTATATCACAAGGAAACCAAAAGGAGCCAAATAATCCTGACGAAGTGATCTCGGATAATGAGTTGTTGATGATGGGAGATGGAGGCAGTTTCCTTCTTACGGATCATATGGGAGGTGAAAGAATAATTGTTCTGAGCGGTGAAAGAGGCAAACAAAGTTTAAAATTACACGAACAATTATTTATGGATGGTACTTTTAAAAGTGCCAGTAAACAGTTCTCCCAAATCTACACGATACATGCGGATTACGGCAGCACTGACGAAGAAACAAACATACATCCTGTGGTGTTTACACTCTTACCTGACAAAAAGAAGACTACTTATTTACGTATGTTTCGTGAAATTATCAAGGCTGTACCAGAATGGGCCCCTAAGACAGTGACTGTATGTTTTGAAAGTGGTGCAGTATCTGCCCTCAAGGAAGTGTTTTGCTCAACGGAAGTAAAAGGCTGTTTTTTTTTTTTTATAAAAAATGTATATGGAAAAAGGTTCAAGAGCTCGGACTAGCACGTGAGTACAAAGAAAATGAAGAACTTCGCCTCCATATTCGTATGTGTCCAGCTTTGGCTTTCCTTAAACCAGAAGATGTGACAGATGTTGGTTGGAGATCCAATCACAGGCTCCTAATACCTCAAAACTATTGGAGTTTTTCGATTACTTGGCAGACACGTGGCTTGAGAATGAAAAAATCCCAATTCACATGTGGAATTGTCACAAAAGACGTCATCGCACGGCTAATGCTGTTGAAGGATGGAATAATAGGATTAACAATGTACTTGGCAGACCCAAACCTAAGGTAAGAGACGTGTTACTTTGTTTGAAGAGGGAAGCCGAGTCTTCAGGTCTCACGTATATGAGATCTGAATTGATTCTTCAAGGAAAGAGAAGAAAAACCACATACCAGAAGTTGGACGAAACAATTGTAAAAACTGTTGACAGATATGAAAAGAGCGGCGACATCAGGTCATGTCTAGAGGCGTTGTCCTACATGCACAAGCTTGAATAAATGTAGGTCTACTGTAAATAATAATCAATAATGGCGAGTCTCTCTGGTTGATTTGGATAAGTTCATTATTTTAAATAAATGTAAATAAGTTGTAAATATTTATTATGACGAAGCTTCTTGGTTGATTTTAAACACTTTACTTACTTTTACTTTTCGACGGAGTGGGCCGGTATCGGGCTGGTGAACATGGAGAAACGGTAGGTAGATTGCGGAAATTTCTGGTCTTTTACGACCAAATTTTATTTTGATGTTACTGATTGACTTATAAAAGTGTCTTTCTTTTCTTCAACCTCACTTCCAGATTCATCATATTTTCTTGAAGCAGACAAATCTAAGATTACATTTGTGTTTTACGATAGCAAAAATAAATTGTAGAGAAAAAGAGTACGATTGTTTTATTGCGTTTGAATATTTATTTTCCATTTCCTGTATATGCGGCCTTAAAATTGATGTTCACCTCTGGCAAAGCTTTAGAGTGATGATGATTTGTCAATACTGCGTTCCGTAAATTATAAAGTACACGGGAGAGGGGAGAGTGTGGCCCGACCTTTAAACTGTGCGCGATTGTCACGACACCGTTCATAGTTCCCGACATCCCCACATAGAGATTCATCAGCAAAACACTTGCTGCCTCAGTTTAAGCTTCCTTTGATGATGGAAGATATGCATTAGTAACCTAAGTTAATACCGATATTCCTGTATGATGCAGACAGATTTACTCCCTCCCCCTTTTCTTCCAAACTTGTTTGGTTAAATGTTGGCTGTGGAGTTCACGATGGATGTAAGAATAATATATTATCATGGCCACGCACGGATTTTCAATCACCTCCGTCCTATATTTACGATTTTATTAATTAGTGGTAGTGCTATACCGCAAACTTCCACTAGCTAATCTCAAAAATTTGGTCTTCAAACCAATTTAAGGCCAACTGTCTACTAATAGAACTTACAGATCGTGACGATCAAAAACGCTTTCATTCGTTTCTAAAAACTTATAATTAGTTTCGGTGTAATTGAATTACAGCACTGAGCAAGATAGGCACACTAATTTTCGCGGTTTGTTTTCATTTCTGATTTTCTTTCTACTAACGAAAGATCAAGATGGAAATTGCAAATCAGGGTACGGCAAAGGCGTTGAATTCCTAATTATCATTTTAAATCCCAAAGAGCAGGAAAGAACTGCCTTTTTTAGCTAATTACATGCAGGGCCGCATTTAGGCTTTGTGGACCTCTAAGCTATATTTGTGGTACCTGCTCCTGTCGGTCGGCAGCAGTCGCGTAACAATTTGTGCGCGACGTTTTCTTATTAGCTCTACTACTGTCCTAGGTAGGGAGCCCTGCGGCTGTGAAGTGGGCCCCCTTTGTAGTGTGGGCCCCCTTTATGGTATGTGGTGCGAGTCCCTAGGCTACAGCCTAGATAGCCTATGCTTAAATGCGGCCCTGGTTAGATGTTCGGATATTTCATACTGATGATTCTTAGAATGAACTAATCGCTGTCACCATAGTCCTAGGGCACAGTCCAGCGGTAGAGACCTAGTTGTTCAAAATGTGATATTCAATATAAGTTATCTATAACCCTACAGACAGAAATTTTTAATGATTTTGGCCTCTTCGACGACGAGATCACTAAAGGCGTGAAAGGATAGGAGATAGGGAACGGAAAGGAATCCGGGAATGGTATTTTGAACGAATCATGCCGGCATTTGCGTATTTATAGAAACCACGGGAAACACAAATCTGGATGGGGGATTTGAAACCACATCCTCCCGAATGCAAGGCGCAAGCGTAATCGCTCACCTGCCAGGCTCGGTTACAGATTCCAACCAATATTAACATTGTGTCTCTTCTTCCAACTATCGACAACTTCTGTATCAGGTTTATCGCATCATTTATCAAGCTTTCTGCTCTAGTACCATATTTGTTTGAATTATTCCCCAGACCGATCTAATTTCTCGTGGTTCTCTCTGTAAAAAATTTTTGCAGCAACTTCCTGAATGCCAGCATTTGGTTGCACTTTAAGAGGAGAGTTTCTTAACCTTCTTCATCCTTGAGTATGACAATTACACTACGCTCCCAGATGCTAGGTTTTCTTCGTTTACTATCACAATATTTTTTTTTTTTTTTTAAATGTACCCTATCGTTACTTCTTCCATATCAATTTCAAAAGGACATGAGGCAGGATTTTACTTTGTCCTGATGTTTTTCGGCCATAGTTTGCTCACATACGGTAGCCATAATTTTCGATAGAGTTCGCGTTCCTTCGTAACAAGCTTCTATTAGCTTTGGACACGCGTCTGCTAATATTACTATCAGCTGGACTGTAGGAGCCAATATACCTGCCTTGTTTTGTTTACGTATGCTTCAATTTCACTTAGAATTGATATATGTGATTAACACAAGTTGCATAATTATGAGAAAATTTCCACACAAGTGCTTCTGTGCTAGTTTGGTCATAGCGATCTGTTTGTTCAGTATTAATACTGCTAACATAGGTATCGGCTCAATCGTGATTAACTTCGATGTAACGCCACAAACAATACAGCTTTCACATACACAATATCATGAAACATTATAGTCGAAGCTCACAACATTCTGAACCGTCTCCCTTAGCGTAGATAAAAAGAAAAAAGCGAGGTGTTTTTTTTTATTTAATTCTGTGATACCTTCCTCCTTCCCTCTTGGTTAGATTTGGTAAGATGTGCTGGGCCCCTCTTCCCCCTTATGCGAGATTTCGCCATAATCTTTAAATAATTAAATTAATTTGATATGTTCATGTCAATACATGTTGTAAATGTTTTTTTTTTTTTTTTTTTATCTGCTTAACGTCTCTCTAACAGCGAGGTCTTTAGAGACGGGAAAGAAAAGGGGGGGGGGCAAGGAATGGGAAGTAATTCGGCCATGGCCTTTTGAAGGAAGCATCCCGGCATTTGCCTGGAGTGATTTGGGAAACCATGGAAAACGCAAATCTGGATGCCCGGACGGGGATTCGAACCGCCGTCCTCCCGAATGAGAGGCCAGTTACACCACCACGCATTTCTCCTATGGTATGTACTACTGAGTTTGTAATACAAAATCCTATATGTTTAAAAGTTTACATGAGATTTTTATTTACTCCTCTCCCTTTGAAAAAGACTTAAAGAGATTTAGCCGGATTCATCCTCCCTCCTACTTTGAGTCACGTAATGAATGAAAGCCCGCTTACGATTCGGTAACAGAGAATCAGTTGCTTCGCGTTACGCCTCTGTTGTGTCTGGAACTACAGTTTAAAATGGAATCCGAACACGGAGATTCCTGAGTAATTTACGTGAAAAAAGCTTTGCCAAACGTGAAGGTCAGCTTAAGTAACCGTAGATTTTTCTGGCCTACTGGTAATCGAGCCGGGAAATACAAATTTTCAAGGCGGTCCCACTTCAGGATTCTCGTTTCAATACTGGTGTGCCAATAATTTTTACTGTCACTTAAACTAACCTTCATATTTGGTAAAACTTTGTTTCGTTCATGACAAACCGGCTTAATACACGGAAGAACCAAAGAAACTGGTACACCTGCCTAATATCGTGTAGGACTCTCTAGTTCACGCAGAAGTGCCGTAACACGTCGTGGCATGAACTCGACTGATGTCTGAAGTAGTGCTGGAGGGAATTGACACCATGCATCCCAGGGCTGTTCATAAATCCGTAAGAGTACGAGGGGGTGGAGATCTCTTCTGAACGGCACGTTGCAAGGCATCCCAGATATGCTCAATAATGTTCATGTCTGGGGAGTGACCAGCGGAGATGTTTAAACTCAGAAGAGTGTTGCTGGAGCAACTCTGTAGCAATTTTGGAAGTATGGTGTGTCACATTGTCCTGCTGGAATTGCCCAAGTTCGTCGTAATGCACAATGGACATGAATGGATGCAGATGATCAGCCAGGATGCGTACGTACGTGTCACCTGTCAGAGTCGTGTCTAGACGTACCAAGAGTCCCATGTCACTCCAAGTGTTCACGCCCCACACCATTACAGAGCCTCCACCAGCTTGAACAATTCCCTGCTGACATCCAAGGTCCATGAATTCATGAGGTTGTGTCCATACCCGTACACGTCCATCCACTCGATACAATTGGAAACGATACTTGTAAGACCAGGCAACATGTTTCCAATCATTAACAGTCCAATGTCGGTGTTGACGGGCCCAGGCGAGGCGTAAATCTTTGTTTCGTGCACTCAGCAAGGGTACACTAGTGAGTCTTTGGCTCCGAAAGCCCATATCGATGATGTTTCGTAGAATCATTCGCACGCTGACACTTGTTGATGGCCCAGCATTCAAATCCGCAGCAATTTCCGGAAGGGTTGAACTTCTGTCACGTTGAACGATTCTCTTCAGTCGTCGTTGGTTCCGTTCTTGCAGCCTGCAACGATGTCGGAGATATGAAGTTTTACCGGATTCCCGATATTCATGGAGCACTCGGGAAATGGTCGCACGGGAAAATCCCCACCACATCGCTACCTGGGAGATGCTGTGTGCCATCTCTCGTGCGCCGACTATAACATCACGTTAAAACTCACTTAAATGGTGATAACCTGCCATTGTGGCAGAAGTATCCGATCTAACGCCTGCGCCAGACACCTGTTGTCTTATAGAGGCGTTGCCGACCACAGAGCCGTAATCTGAGTGTTTACATATTTCTATGTTTGCATACGCAAGGCTATACCAGTTTCTTTGGCTGTTCAGTGTATCTCCATTGTTCGAATTTTGCGTTATAATATACGTTCGGTTGTGACAGAGCCGGAATGTGCGGCAAGTTGAAAATCTGTTACCAGGGCGTAAATCCACATGATTGAACTTGTTTTATCTATATCAAGTGAGAGAAAGACGAAATGTTGCCATGCGAAACAGATGACCCCTAATGATCTTCAGCTGTCGATAGGACTAAAGATCCCTCAACAGAAGGCCAAAGACGTTATAACTTTCTTGTAAATGATTCATTGGAACGTACAGCTGGGTTTGTAGAAAACCTGAGAATTAGAGAACTGGTAAATACGGTAAAGACATTTTTAATTAGATATAAATTAGTAGAACTCAAATTCGTCATGCTGTCACTACCGTATTGAAAAACTGACTGCTAGCACCTTCTTGCTTGTTCGAGCAGAGAAATCCACATCATCGTCAAAGATAACATCTTCTGATTCAGCTTTTCCATGGGAAGTTACCTTCATACGGTTTTTGACAACACCTGCTGTGTCGAATCCAAACAAAAAGATACAAAATAATAAATTTGACATCTAAGAGCATGTGTTGTAACTACTAGGAAGGTGTATTTGAAGCAGAAATAACACAGTATATTAAGATGCAACATTAGCAACACTTCAAATTTAGCTATTTATTTTGATTGAAATAAACACGGCATTAATTGCAGAATGCCAAATTCAGAATAGGAACTACAGTTTAACTTAACGTAGCTGCATAATTCATATATCAATTTTTGCCATAGGTGATGTTTAGTTCAACAAAAATTCCTACTAATGCCGGGATTCGAAAAGAGAACGCTTCAGTTCCCAAAGTCGACCCACAACATGAGGTGCAGTGACTTTCTACTACGCTGTAAGTTGTATTACGTATTAAAGATGTCCTGTTAGACGATTTGGTCCATTTTCTAAATGCTTCCATTACATCGTCCGCTTATCGCAAGGAAGAAAAGCGGTGGTTCTGTCGAAGTTGTTTCAGTTTAGCTGCTAATGGTCTGGCCACCGACATTGTCGGGTCACATTTCACACCCTCTGTGTCCGATCTGCGCAAACACTCCTCGTCCAGAATGCAACACGACACCCGCCACCGGGCACAATAGACACGGGCACAAGTGGTCTCCGCCTACAGTGGTTCCAGTGTCAGCCACCCACTCCACGGAAACGAACAACGGCGCCCTTCACTCGGTGGTAATGACTCCTGCATGGAGGGCACATCAGTCATCTAGAAGAATCAACGGACGTCCCATCTATATATACACTGAGGTGTCAAAAGCCGTAGAATAGGAAGACGCAAATAGCCAGATGGCGGTATCATCGTGTAAGGAAAGCTGCAGTATCGGGGATTTCAATTGTATTCTCATGAGTTGTGTGAAAAGATTTTCCGACCTGATTATTGCCGCACGAAATGAATTAACAGACCTCGAAAGTGGAATAATAGTAGTTAGTGCTTGGAATATCCCATTTCGGAAATTGTTCATGAATTCAACATTCCTCCATCCACCGTATCAAGAGTGAGCCAAGCATATGTAATTTCCGGAATTACCTATCGTCATAGACATTCGGGGCCGATCACGTTACTTAATGACCGAAACCAACGACATCTGCACTTAGCAGGCAGCGTTAACATACAGGCAACACTGCTTCAAAGAACAGCAAACTCAATGTGGGACGTACCACAGATATGTCCGTGCGAACAGTGCAGCGAAATTTGGTTTTGATGGAATATGTCAGCAGAAGACCGAATGACCGAAACCAGCGACGTCTGCGTTCAGAAGTCAGTGCTAACAGACAGGAAACACTGCTTCAAAGAACAGCAAACTCAATGTGGGACGTACGATAGATATTTTCATGCTGACAGTGAAGCGAAATTTGGTGTTGATGGGATATGTCACTAGAAGACTGAATCACCGAAACCAGCAACGTCTGCGTTCAGATGTCAGCGTTAACAGACAAGCAACACTACTTCAAAGAACAGCAAACTCAACGTGGAATGTACGGCAGATAAGTCCGCGTGGATAGTGCAGCGAAATTTAGTGTTGATGGGATATGTCAGTAGAAGACTGAATCACCGAAACCAGCAACGTCTGCGTTCAGATGTCAGCGTTAACAGACAGAAAACACTGCTTCAAAGAACAGCAAACTCAATGTGGGACGTAGGCTTACGATAGATATGTTCGTGCGGACAGTGAAGTGAAATTTGGTATTGATGGGATATGTCAGCAGAAGACCGATACGAGGGTCCCTAAAGATCCTCTTCTGGGTTAGTGAACATCTCGCTTATACTCTGGATGATTGTGAAAAGGCTGCTTAGTCATATGAGTCTCGATTCCAGTTGGTAAGAGCTGATGGTAGGGGGAGACCTAACGAGACCACGAACTCAGGTTATTAGGAAGAGACTATGTAAGTCGGTGGTAGCTCCATCCTGGTCTGAGATGTGTTTACATTGGATGGACTGGGACCATTGACTGTAAATGCTTATGTCCAACTTCTAGGAGGACATTAGCAGCCATTCGTGGCCACCATGTACTTGTTGGAGAGAGTGATGAGGGGATGTACGAGAGAAGTAAAGGAATTGAGTTACGAAACTTTGGTCAGACCATTGCTCGAATATGGTAGTATAGTATGTGATCCACATATTGAGTATCAAATACAAGAGTTGGAGAAGGTGCAAAAAAGGGCTGCTAGATTTGTTTATCGAAATTATCGCAGAATGCAATCAGTAACGGATATGATAAAAGAGCTGGAATCGGATTCATTGCAAGACAGGAGTAGGGTGAAGAGGTTCATGGTAGTGTACAAGGCGTATACTGGCGTTGAGGCATGGAAATATATTGGTGTAGGTATGAAAAGTGGTGCATGGAAGGGAAAAGATCACCATGACCACTCTATTTCAGGCAAAATAGTGTGGGAAGATTCTATTTTTTAGGTAAGGGTGTCAGGGATTGAAATAAGTTACCAACGGAAATGATGAATAATTTAACAAAAATGTTAAAAGAATTTAAAGTTAAAATTTGTAGAGGGCAAATGTGGGTGGGTGCAGGAAAGTGGGAAGATGGTTGTGTAGGGAAATTGCCACCGGAGCCTTTGCTCCATTGCAATTAAATTAAATGATCCCGAACAACGATAGACATTTCTAGAGTTACAATGCACTATGTGATTGATCCTAAATTACTCATGGTTAGCTTCAGGAACGTTTTGGACAATTCCAGCGAATGATTTATCTTCATAGATCGCCAGGCATGAATCCAGTCGGACATGCCTGGTTAGTTCGCACAAAACGCTCTACAGCGGCCACGCTTTCGCAATTATGGAAAGTTGTAGAGGAATTTTTATTTTTTAACTGATTTACGTCTCTCAACAGCGAGGTATTTAGAGACGGGAAGGGATGGGGGCAAGGAATGGGAAGGAATTCGGTCATGGCATTTTTAAGGAAGCATCCCTGCATATGCCTGGAGTGATTTGGGAAACCATGGAAAACCCAAATCTGGATGCCCGGACGAGGATTCGAACCGCCGTCCTCCCGAATGCGAGGCCAGAACGCTATCCGTTACACCACCACGCTCGGTTTGTAGAGGAAGCATGAACTTCCGACGACTTGTTAAACGAATGCCACATCGGGCTGCTGAACTTCGCTGGGTAAATGGGTCCCACACGATATTAGGATGTATCCCATGACTTGGCACTTCAGTACACCGTTGTGACGCTTCCAGGACTTCATTTAAGAGGAATTAAGGGATTATACAGCTGTTTGGAGAGGAATTATCGATTTTAGCGCCTGGTTCAGTATTATAATCATCTGGTTGCCGAACACAAAATATATTTGTTTGTGAAATTTAGTTTCTCTAGCCGGACTTTTTGAAGTAACAATAAACTTCCGTTTGTATTGTGAAGCGCAACGGTAAAGGTTAGTAGAGAATCTGTAGCTATTTTGTAAATATAAAATACGGTGGGAAAGGTAAAGTGGGACTGCTATCATGGTGGGAAATTTTGGCTGTCATTGATTAGATTCAAGTTTGATCGGGGGTCGGTAACTATTGTATGTTTTAAAAGTGTTGATACACGGACTTTATTATCGTAGATCGAAGTACTTACGGTTTCCGGATAATTACTTTCGTTATACCAGCAACTTCAGCTACCTTCAGTCATGTTGTGAGACAGAGAGACACGATTCTGTTAAAATGCAATATAATTGATAATTATACTACAGAGGCGCAAACGGAGAAACTCAAGTGATGCTGACAATACGATTGCTTGAATTACGCTCCCTGACAGTTATACTACGCCACGCGGCACGTCCGCACTGCCCCCAGCCAATGGCCCCGGCTGCCGGACACAAGGCGGCTGCTGATTGGTCACGCGACCCGTGGCTCCGCCTCCTGCCGCCACGTGTTCCGTCAGCTGGTAGAAATCACCGGTCTGTCATTGCACACACTTTTTTTGCACGTGGAACAATGGAGCAAGATTTGTTGTAGCAAAAAAGTATTAATGTAATTATACACCTTCCATTTACTCAATGCAGGCAACCCACTGCACGAAAAACTACACATCAACAACACAAATTATCTTCAATATCACATGTTGCATAGTAACCAGTGGATGGTTTTGACTATATTCAGTAATTCCTGGGTGTCATGTGTGTTTTATGAATTAGATCTAAGAGATAAGATTTAAAAAATAACAGCCTGCAGTAAATGGTCTTACTGGAGGAGCGCGGTGGCATGAAGGGGATGGGTCAAGGGGGAAATCTGTACTATGCTAAATAAGAAAATAACGTTGACAAAGCTGTAAGACTGTCACATATTTTTGAAGATAACTTTTCGGGTCAAAATAAAAACAGTGGTGAGAATAATAATGTAACTGTGTGAGATAAAGTGGTTTGATAACATTAAACTTATTTTCCCCTTTAGAAAGCACTCTTTTATGCCCAACGATATTGATTTTGGTATTATTAGAAGAATAAGGAGGAAAGAAGAAACGTATTGCACAGTGGATGAAGTTGTTGCACTTACACAGAAATCCTCAAACAACCCTAATAAGTTTTCAATAGTTGAAGTGAAGACTGATGATTTCATTGACTATAACTCATGGTGGTATAGGTGCTACAAAAATACTTGCCTAAGTTACGATTCACATGGAAAACATTTCCCTGAAAATCAGAAAAGATCTTTCAGGATATCCAACTACCGGGAGATAACCTTTTCGGCAAACGATCTGCACATTGTTCAATGCAACATGAACATTTCTGGCTTGACAACGGACGCTTTTAAGATTCGAAACATAGTTAAGTCATTGGAATTACCTACCAAGAAAGCCTAAGCTACTGCTGTGCCCATAAATAGTAAAAAAAATGGAAGGTATAAGGAGAGCTTTGGTTTACATTCCTGGAGAGAATATTGAGTTTTGGAATACCATCATTTAATGGCCCATAACAATGGCATCTATAGACGAAACTGGCATTGAATGAAAACTTTAACTTTCAAATCATTTACTTACTGCATCTCGGTAGTAATAAAATGAATTTTGATTGAAATTTGCGTTTTTTTCCCCCCCTATGAAGTTTCTCTTCAAAATCCTGTTTACTGCAGAAAAGGAACATGTTCACAATACAAAAAAAAAAAAAAAAAAAAAAAAAAAAATAATAAATAAATAAATAAATAAAAAATATATTCCCACAGCATTCTGATGTGTCGTTCGGAACGTTTTAAAGCACATAAAATCAAAGGTTCACTAGTTACTTGAGAATGAAATATAAACAAAAATCATATGCCAGGTTGTATTCAGTGTTTTGTCTCTCCTGTAAAATTTATAAATGTGGACATGTTGACTTTCCGCAGTTAGCGATTCATATAAAGGCTGCGTTCAAAACTAGTATTTTAAACAATGCAATGGTCACCAAAAATACTGGTATTGGGTTCAGCTCTTCTTAACCACCATTTCAGTTTTGTAGCACTGTATAGGATCGCCAATGTCCAACCATGGATACCTTATTTCTGACTGGGTGAAACAGTTATCGAGAGATTATATCCAATTCAGTTCCGTAGTTTACTTGGGAAACTCTAACAATTAGAGGGTGAAAATTCAGCGTGACCTTATCGGTCAACATACAGAATCATTGAATAATTTCTCTGCAATTGGTTATTACAGTAATTAATACAGAACAGGAATGGCAACAGATATGCATACAAACGGTTTATATTATTCCCTTATCTTCTCTGTATCAATAATCTTATATATATATATATATATATAAATAGACGTGTTTTTTCCTATATTTCACTTTTCAGCCGCCAATACCCACAGCACAGACCACTGGTCTTTGTGTATGGAAGTAGCATGGAGATGCCTGTCGTGCACAACGTTGGCCGAATGTCGTTAGATGTGTGAATGTGGGAGATATGATGGTTAAAAGTGGTCGATGCAGGGCATTTTCGTATTTCGACCAAAGACATGTGTCTCCGTATATGTCACACTGCTGCCACAAATACATAGCATAGACCAATGGTTTCTTTGTTTGGTAGTGGAATCGTGTCTCCTATCGTGTACTATGGTGGTTAGATGTCGGTAGCTATGGGGGTGTGGGAGATATGGTGGTTGAAAGTGATCCACCTGCGGCACTTTAATATTTCTACCGAAAACGTATGTGTCATGGTGTATCACTTTTCAGCCAAAACTATCTATCGCAGATCACTGGTGTTTGTGTGCGGTAGTAGCACAGAGTCACCCGTCGATAACAACGTTGGCCGAATTTCGGTAACTGTTCTAGTGTGGGAGATATGGTGGTTGAAAGTGGCCGATCAAGGATATTTTCGTATTTCGACCAAAGACATGTGTCTCCGCAGATTTCACTCGGTTGCCACAACTACATAGCATAGACCATTGGTGTTTGTGTGTGGTAGTGGTATCGTGTCTCCTATCGTGTACTATGGTGGTTAGATATCGGTAGCTATGGTGGTGTGGGAGACATGGTGGTTGAAATTGGTCGACCTGTGGCACTTTCGTATTTCTACCAAAAACTTATGTGTTGTGGTTTATCACTTTTCAGCCAAAACTATTTATCGCAGATCACTGTTGTTTGTGTGTGGTAGTAGCACAGAGTCAACCGTCGATCACAACGTTGGCGGATTTTCGGTAACTGTGAGAATGTGGGAGGTATGGTGGTTGAAATTAGTCGATCAAGGATGTTTTCGTATTTCGATCAAAGACATGTGTCTCCGTATATTTTACTTTGCTGCCTGAAATACATAGCGCAGATGACTGGCGTTTGTGTGTGGTAATAGCATTGAGTATCCCATCGTGCACTATGTTGGTTAGCTGTCAATCCAAATTCTTTACAAACACGAACGAAGTCGTGGATACCAGCTAGTTTTAATAAATGAGTTAACTTTAGTGTGTGGGACACTCAGTATATAACATTGACTGTAGGCTGATACTATAATTTCAGTTAGGGTACAATTTAATTTTGTATCATAGAATAGAGCTTATACCTATCTGTCCGTTTATACCATACAAGGTAATGAGCGGTATTTGAGTTTCGCATGTTGCCCTTACACACATCTCAGCACCTCCTGTAGCCGTAGTCGAGTGGTGATTAACATGTATCAAGCCGAGAGCACGGAGTTGGGGGTTTGCACGCATCAGCGTCCTCAGAAGCCGTAAGTCAACTGGGCAGCCCCCGGCCCACCTGCCGATACTGTGAAGTAAGTCCCTGGCCAGGTGTTTGCTTTGGCCAAGACAAACTGCCGGCAAACTCTAAAGCTCTTAAACTGGCCGCAAAGTACACAGCCCTCCGGCCACCACCCCTAAAGCGATAGGCTGACCCGCGACACACTGCTACAACAGGAGAAAAGTTCTAACGTCAGTGATTAATCTGAGTATAAAATCATTAGAATGCCTACTCCGCACGGAAATCGGGAAGATAACCTATGCTGAATATATTTTCTTCTCTAAATCCTTTCAATATACCATTGCATTATATCTTACTCCTTTGCTTGGGTAGAAGAAATATGACTTATTTTAATCAAATTTCTAAACTAAGAAAAGAAGCCACATTATTTTTATTACAAAGATATCTTGGAAAGTCTAGTTCTTAGACAAGAATGAGGCCAGTAGTTTTTTCAGGATGTTGTATCTTTTGTGACCCTACTGGTATAGACGCAAATACATTTATAATTATTTTTAAAAACTCTTCAGTTGACGAAAGAGAAAATTACCACAAGTATTCTGTAAAATAGATGAAACCGATTATTGCTTAGAGATAAAATTACTTGTGAAAATATTTGTAAATTCAAACAAAATTCGTATAAATTCCATAAAACCTATAATTACTGTTTTCCTTCATATTAGATAGCTAAACATTAAAAAAAATAGACGCAACAATATTGAAGAAGGTCCAAATGACAGACCTCATAAAACTGAAATTACAGTAGATTACGTATGGTACGTGGTCTGTTAAAGTGCTGCAATAACTGTGTCCACAGAAATTTCATAATAACATGTAGGATGCAGGATGTGATCTGAGTTAACAACAAAATAATTCCGCGTGACACGGTACACGATTTTCAGTAGAAATGTTTAAAAACCCGAATTCTTATGAAAATCTCTAAAAGCCGTCTGAATAAATTGACTTTGTGATTGTACCTATTTTTATAAGAGACTTGGACTGGCCAATACAAAGCACTGTGGAAACAGTAGTAATGTTCAGACTCAAAAAGACAATATACTTTCATCGGTAGAAAAAAAATCGTTATTTGGTATTTTGGGTTGCATACGGGATTTCACTTACTCATTACATTCAAAATATAAGGAGCAGAGAATGAAATCCCAGTCTTTCAGTCGAACTTGATTAAAAAAAGATTACGGTGAAAGACCCTATTTTCCAAAAGAAAAAAATCATCAAGGTAATGCATTGCTATAAAAGGTTGTTTTGCCAGAATTAACAGATTTTAAAGATACGTTTCGGAACATACATTCTTTTCCTCATTATTTTCTACAACAAATTCTCTGTTTACTCAAATGTAAATCCTTTACTTCTTATGTAGTTAAGAGGTCATTGCAACAATAGATGAATAGTTTTTACACCCTGCGAAAAATCATCTCAGCAACTGTATAGTGGAGGTGTAACATTGCAGAATAAATATATATTCTCAAATGATGAAAAATAACAGCTATTTATTTTGTCGTAAACTTGGTCTTTCATTATTCAGAACAAGAATAAAACAAATGACTCATTAGAAGATTTATCTTGTAACATTACATCTACCGTTAATTATTTACGTTCGACAAACGAGAACATCTGTCCCACCAGTGTGACTCTATGCGGCCAGGCTCTGCACACTGGACCGGGCATGAGCTTAGGACCCCCCGTAATAGCCGTCCTTTCGGCGATTTACCACAGCCATCAAGGCAAATGCCGGGACGGTCCCCAATCTTCGCCTCATAAACTACACATTTCACAAATAAAAAACAGACTTATCACACACTAAACCTAGTTACACGTATCACAGACAGATGGCAACTTTTCACTTCCCCATCAGTACTTGATGCGACTCCGAAGTAGGATCTGATGCTTTAGAGGAATTACTTTGTTTACAACTAAGGGAAAAATGCCTCGCTGGTTTACCTCACCCAAGCGCAGTATGTTTTGTTGCGGATGCTCTTTCGACCACAAAAAAAAAGGACTTTAACGTTACGTATGTAATCAAGAACGGTTTCTGCTCTGATCTGTCAAGCATCATCCACAGTGATATACCGTATTAAAGAAGAGTGTTTTCGACTGGAAGCGAAAATGACCTTATCCTATATTAGTTCTCAAGGTAGGTGCATAAGCTGTGGAAAACGATAATTTTGAAGCCAAGTGTTTTAAATTAAACGAATAAATCGTTCGTTTTATATCTCGTTGACATCGAGATCATTAAGAGGCGAGAAAAGACTGGGGGAAAGGAATTCAGTAATGGACGTTTAAAGGAATCATCCGCACTTTGTTAATGACAACTAAAACTGTCGAAAATGAATTATCTTTGTCTTAAAGCATGAATAATTGTTTACAAAAGAAGCAGGTAAGGAAGCTACAAATATGTGCTGTTCGTCACAAAATTCCGCAACACGGACTCCGCGTATCTCAATCCAATATGCAACTTCAATCACTTATCCTACACCGTACATAGTTGTTATTATAAAAAGAGAAGAATTTTCTATACAAAAAATAAAGTAAATGTGTATGATGTTACTACATGGTGATCGAGGATTTGCCACGCATTCCGCCTCTATCGCAGCTGTACGTACAGTTTAACGTGTAATCCGAACCATGCATTGATCTAGTGTACTCATTTTTCGGAAAAAAACCTGGCGTCACTTGGATTCAAACCAGTATCCTTATATCCTGAGCTATTCTGTTCTAAATAATGCTAGCCTAAGGAGTGTGAACTACCATTTTAAAATACGACCAGCTAAAAATTTGTATGCACTCGTAACACACCAAACTAGAAACAAATTTTTAATTCACGTAACTATTTTACATTCATGCCAGGATAAACACACACTAAAGAGAGAGAGAGAAGCAGTTCCATTCAGAAATATATTTTTGTTAAATTATAAATCAGTAACATGAAAAAAATCAAGCTGTAATTTTATTTCGAGTGATGAGCATTTTTATTTTTTCTATCGTTTATGATGCTGATGACCATTTAACTAACCACTGAAATGGTTTTTACGTTTCTTTCTCTTCGTCACACCTTTGTGGACATTGAGATTATTAGATCCCAAAGAAGATATTTAGCGAAAAAATTAAAGGAATTCGAGGATGACCTGGGGTGGTTTCTGGAAGCGATGGAATATCGAATTCTGAATGGCCGGAACGGCAATTCAACCAGCGTCCCTTCGAGCACCAGGTCCCGAATGTTAGTCATTCATCCATCATACTCGTTTTTATCTCCAATATTAACCATTCGCATTGCTCGTTATGACAAATTTCTTTTGTATACATCAATTAGCATACATGCCCTGCAATATTTGCCTTCGATTTTTTATATAGATCTTGAAAAAACTGGTCAGTATGTAAATGAACTTTAAAAACCAAAAAAACCCCAAAAGTGTAAGAAGTAAAAAGATAAATTAATTGATTCAGTCAACTATTAATGAAAACATTTCATGGAAGAACAAAATAAGAGCAATAAGACAAATGGAATGAAACAAACTAAATTAATCTCTAACCTACGTGCTACGCTGACGGCGCAGTTGTTACGATCGAAAACGAGATCAGTGATTGGTTTCTTTAAGTTTTTAAACATCAGCAGATACAACATTTCGAAATGTGACTGTAATTTTACCTTTAATGAGAGGACTGAGGGAAAACAATAGAACTCATACATGGCATCTATGACATGGCAGAAAATGAAATAAACCGTGAAATTACGAAAGCGAATAGAATATGAGAACTCATAAACGGTATAAAAATGATCAATGAATTTCTGTATTTATAATTAGAACAGAAATAAACGTGTATGCACCTAGAGATGTATTATAACATATCGAAAATACGAAAACCTTAAGACTGCAAAACCACACCTCTTAGTTAAGCGGGTAAGGTTAGGAGAAGGCATTAGGTTCTATTCCCGGTCCGGAAATCAAGACATTGATCTTACATGGTCTGCGGTAATCATTCCACCAAAGGTATTCCAAATTCCATTCAATTCGTTGTATACAGGCCTCTCCTGATTTTAATAACCTAGACGTAAAGATCTAATTAAAAATATCACCATGGCAACAAAAATTAGATAACAATTCATACATATCAAACTTAATTCTTATAAAAGAACATATCTATTCACCGATGACGACAAGTAAATTTAAAAAGGAGAGAAATCGTACAACAAAAAAAACGTTTTCCAGGTGAACATTAAGTTTCAATATTGGTATTTCGATGGTCAATCTTTCGATTTTCGATCCGGTAATTCAGATTCACTTATCTCTTGTTTCCAGAAAACCCTCCAGGCGAATTACCTTACCGCTTCTTGTCAATAACGTTATATCGGAAGAAATGTCTTCGCCATTGAATAGCCATAAAGATATAATTTAATTAGAAACAATTTGACAGATAATGGTGAGACAAAGAAACGTCACAAAACAATAAAGTTGAATTAAGAAAATAAAATATCAAAAGCTTGAATCGACTCTTCCATTTAGATATGGCAATCACGAAGAATAGATTTCACGAAGAATCGGCTTCATTTCCCAGTCTGGGTCGTAGATTTTAGAGCAAAGTTTTTTCGAAATAAATCCAAACAAAATCGGTGATTGTTCCTTTAATGAAGCCGTGGCGGATTTTATCATAGATTGTCATAATACTTTGCCAACATTTCTTCCCGTCTATAACGAAGCCAGCTGCACACAAAGTATAAAGTTACAGACTCTTTTAGCTCAGCGTTTATGTTGCTTTTTAATTACAGTAATCGTTGTTAAGTCTGGATTCATATGGTCCATTAGTTAAATTTTCTTTGAGGTTTGTTTGTATTAGGATCTAAGCCAGTACCGGAAATCTCACATGGCTCGTATTCTTTTTGTGATTTTGTTTAATGTTGGCGCTGGTAATAAGGTAAACTGTGAAAGTCAGATGTACTATGTTCTGAGTTTCTTGTACTTTATTAACTACACTAATCCTTAAGTCTGACTGAAAACCTTTTAAGTACTCTTGGTTACGTTTCTTTGAAGCTTTACAGCAGTATTCACACCGGAGAGACCTCCCATGGCTTGTGGAAACGCGTGCTCCACTTTGCAATGCAGAGCTGCGCGGCTAATCGCAGTGCTACCAACTGACGCGCTCCCAGGTAGCGAGCGGCTTACGGGATTGCCGCATCAGCAGGGGCAGAGTGCAGAGCCGATTTGGAGCGGCTCACGCGAACCCAGCACCCTCTACCACCCGACCCGCCGCCCGCGCTCTAAAGCCGGCTCACCGCAACATCTCGCCTCGCTTTCAAGACTTTGCCCTTTCTGCATGTGTACAGTTGTAGAAGGGATTATAAAACCGCACTGTCGTTTATCAAATAAACTCTGAAGCGAGTATCCTTGTTGAGTTGAAATATCGTGAACTTATAAATTTTAAATACATGTGACATCCGGTATGTGAATTAATGCAACCAGTAATACACTTTAGTAGAAGAATTTTGCATTACTGAGGTTTTTTGCTAAAGTAAAAACGATAAACCCGTTAAGACTGGCAAATGGAGCGACAACGACTATATCCTAGATATGAGTAATTAAGGTTTATTCTGCATAAACTTGAACACAAAGATCAATGTTGCAGCAACTTTATATAATACAAAAATCTCTGGAAAGAATGTCTTTTATTAATACGATCAAACTTTTGGTGCAGCAGCAGTGAGCTTTAGCTGAGAAAATTATCTATGGATCCATGCTATCAGTGGAAACTGAAATAAGGTAATTAAGCTAATTCCAGCTTAATATGCACAGTTTAACTTCTATTAACCACACACCGAGAATGGTGGTGTAACGGTTAGCGTTCTGGCCTCGCATTCGGGAGGACAGCGGTTCGAATCCCCGTCCGGGCATCCAGATTTGGGTTTTCTATGGTTTCCCAAATCACTCCAGGCAAATGCCGCGATGCTTCCTTCAAAAGGCCATGGCCGAATTCCTTCCCGTTTGTTGCCTCCCATCCTTTCCCGTCTCTGAAGACCTCGCTGTTAAGAGAAGTTAAGCAGATAAAGAAAATGCCAACCACAGCCAGTTACACTACGGAAGTAAAGTTGAGTGATCCACCTTTTTTCGGTTAGCTTATCCATAAAGTCGTCTACGTATGTCATCCATATGGAAACCCAAAAACTAAAGTCAATTATATCTTCTTTGATCCCTTGCAATATTAACTTTTCCATCTTTCCCCTGCACATTTATCCATAAGAGAGAATCGCTTTCGATGAATCCTAAGGCTCTACAGTTCCTTCATCCACTAACCAAGAGGCCATTACATAACAATTTACCAAAGATCACATTTCACTTCTTCTGGTCCTTATCCGTTCCAGATGTTGGGAATCATCTTGACTGCCTTGTTTCTGCAAGTTGACGATTGGATTAGCTCCATAGTTGTCTTGGAAGACCAGGTTCTCAGATTTTTTAGCCAGGAAGAAAGGTCACAATAGCTGTCCAATATTATTCCTAGCAATTTGATTTGTATACGCGATATTCAGTTGCGTGTGTGACTAGACAATACTTTGGCATTGTCTATCTTTAAAGATAAAAAAGTGAAAATACTTTAACCCTTTAACGCGTCTACGCTTACAATATTGGGCATATAAACTGGTCTGCTTAGCCTTTTTACCTGCCTAATGCCAAGATTCCTTAATACTGTATTAATTACCATTTTTATCGCCTATTATATAGGCTTCTCACTAAGACGCGTGAAACTGTTGTCTTGCTTTTTCTTTCGTTGCATTTCACTGTTTTTTTTGAAACTGTGTTTATACTAACAAGCCAATCGCAGGTGGTAACTCTTGTTTTGGTCACTTGTTCCACAATTTATACATTCACATTACTTACAAACTACAAAATTTCTTAGTGTCTACGATACTAAAATTCTCTGTAAGAAGATGTTGTCTGCTATATACAGTGCTGCAAGGGGATTTAGTCAGCACGCGAAAAAAAAATCCTAGTGATGTTTATTTTTGTAACTGAAATACTGTTCTTCAATATGGGCATGAACCTGGCAACTAAAGATGATAACTGTCAATTCTATTTATATCGATGTAAAAATTCGTTTAAGAGAGTTCTTAGACTTTAAGGACGGACAAACGTTCTATACAATCTCAATAAGCATATGTGATAATTAGTGGACCTTCATACATTTAATATTACCAAAGATGGTTTTATTATTACCTTAGAGGCTGGGTTGAAAATAAAAAGGATAAACCTTCTGGATGTATCAAGATATTATCTGCGAAAGGTGAATCGAACATGGAATCTCAGTACCTCCAAGGGATCATTCCCCTAAGAATATACTAAGATCCGTTTGTAAAGAAGATACGAGTTGCTCTTGAGTTATCTCCCAAATTTCGACCAAATTAACCGTCGGTGTCTGTTTGAACAAATTTTGCCACGTAATATGACAAGCGATAAAGCTAGTATCTTGCAAATATTATTCAAAATTATCATACAGGAAACTTACTTCGTCGGTATTGGATAATTTATCTGTAGATTTCGGGCAGCGATGTACCTCCGCAATATGATCAGTCTTAATATTCAAACAACGAACTCTCGCGCGTATCCGGACACGGTGTAATAAGAAACAAGATTCACCAAGCAGGTGACACATTTCAATTGATCTACGGTTCAATCCCGATGATCTTGTCCCCAATTCAATCATAATTGACGATCTCGTTGGGTTAACATGGGAAAACACAATTGTTCAAAGGTGAACTCTGAAACACTTCTGCCTGCACCAGCATTGTACTTTACCGTCAGATCAGCCACGACGATAACGTCAGTAACAATAATTCGATTTGGCCTTAATGAAATGGGAACTGGTTTTAACAAGTTCGCTCTCTGTGTCTATCTCCGGAAAATGGGATTTATGTTTCATATGATATACAAAACAAGGAAGCGTTCGCATAAACAAAATTTATCTGAATCTGAAGGATTGCTCAACGTCTTTCTGAAATCTCAGCCAATATCAGGATTCAAACCGGGGATCTTTCTGTCACCAGTCTGATAGCAAGAGGCCACTACATAGATTGTTTCGAAAATTACTTGAATTGAACAAACATCAATACTTCAGATTTAAATGCGTTTTGAATTTAAAGGGGGATTGGCCTGAGTAGATAGCGTATCCTCGGTACGCTATTAATAATAGATTCTGGAAGATGTTAACATTAGTTCTTCCCGAATGTTAAAAACAAAAATTTTAGGGTGTTTTTTCGTCGAGTTTTATAATAATGACCTGCCAGTGTTGCTCAGTGCGCTAGCTCTGAGTCGGGGAGGTGCTGTGGGGCAAGATTGAATCCTGGTCCCTACATACCGGCCGTCCTGAGTGTGGTTTATAGGCGCAATCACCAATGTGAATGCTGGGTCGGTCCTCTATCTCCGCCTCATAAAGATACATAAACAAAAAATACACTTAGCGCGCACAGAACATAGTTACACGTTTTGCAGATAGATGGCAGCACAACTTTCCTCACCCGGAGACGTCAGGTTCAGCGACAAGCAGCGCAGATCCCATCACGTGGCATCCTGAAAAAGCCGACCCTGCAACAGGAGAATAAGCCCAAGGAAGAAGACTGTTGTAACAGTAAATTATGATTTAATAAAAACGCCAATTCAACTATTTTTAATCGGAATCCAGCGAGCCAATTTCCTGGAAAATGTTTGTAGCTTATTCATTATGTTTAGATAGTCTTTTTTTAAAAAAATTGATTGGAATATAGGTATTATGGCGAAATTCGTTGCCTGAAGAACAGTGGAGGAACATCAAAGAGGCACCGGCTGCGGGGTGTAACCAGCCATATGCTATATGGAAGGCTCTAAACAGATTAAGAACTGAAGTGTCCCGATGTAGATATAATATTAAAAAATGGGGGTACACTACTGACAACGATCTATGTGAATGTGGTGAGCTTCAGAACCCACAACATCTTCTGATATGCAGGAATCTCCCTGAAACCTGCAATATCGACGACCTCTGTAGGGCAAACGAGAAGGCCATCAACATTGCGGAATTCTGGTCACATTCCATTTAATTTTGTTTATAGTTTAATATTAATTAATTAATGTTATTTGTTTTTTTTTCTTCAACTTGTAATGTTATGTCCTGGACACGAAAAACAAATAAATTAATTTACATATTTTGCTGTGAAATGTCATAGCTGATTCGGATTGCCTTCACCAAGTACGCCACTCCTAATGTCGCACATTATCAGAATAGTCGGAAAACAACGGATCATGCGAACACCAATTACATCAGTTTCAAAGTTACACATTATATTATTTAATTTCACTTTCGGAATGATCCCATTACTTATGCGTGGTTTTGGAGCTCAAATGATTTTTCCCAGTGAGATGTGCCTACTGACAACACAAAAAATGGTGTGTTGTTAGCAGAGAACTTCCTATCAGAAGCAGCATGTATTTATTGTTTTGTTTGGTTAAGCTGTTATATTTCTACTGAAACAAGAAAAAGGTATAATCCATATGTCATTTTTTTCCTGACTGCTTTACACCTCGTCGATGGCTATGGTCATTAGAGGCGGGATGGGACTGGGGACAAGGAACGGGAAGGAATTCGGCAATGACCTTTTTGAAGGAAGCATCCCGGAATTCGCCTGAAGTGATTTGGGGAAGCCATGTAAAACCCAAATCTGGTAGCCCAGACGGGGATTCGAACCCGCGTCATCCCGAATGAGAGGACAGAACGTTAACCGTTCACCCAGCACGCTCGGTCCCATATGTGAATAGTATACATTTGTGCGAAACGTTTGTCACTTAATAGCATAGAAGAAAAGTAAAACTTTCAGTTGGGATCGAAGAATCAGTATAGTATTCAAGTGAGTATTTACTGAAACTTCCGTAAAAGCCATAGCAAGGACGACGGATGCGCACACGGCAGGATTTAAACCAAGGGATTCAGAATGTGCGAGAGTTAACGGGGATCAACACAGGTTAAGAAAGACTGGGAGTATTTGCGACTCTCAACGGGAAAGATATGACATGTAATGCAGGTATTATTATTTACGAATGGAAACTATCGGATCACGCAAAGCCTAGGTTCTCCTCATGGCATCGATTTAAGAATTTGTCTAGTGTTCCCAATGAGGGATTGACAGTTTCTGGAGCAATGGGGTGGTCTTAAGTGTTGCCATCTGTCTGCGATTTGTGTAATCTGTTTTCTCTATTTAAGCGTATTTTTGTTTCTGATATTGGTAGTTTGGGAGACGGAGACTGGGAAACGTCCCAGCATTCGCCTAAGTGGTTGTGGATAACAGCCATCATGACGGCCAGTGCGCGGGGCCAGGATTCGTCCTTTGTCACGTTGTACCTCAACGATCCAGTGTTGTGTCGCCTTAACGTGCACAGTCACACTGACGGGTATACTAAAGATGCTATATATACATTACTTGCACAGCTTTCAACTGTAACCCGTTAATAATTTCGCAGGACTCCGCGGCAGTCGTAATTATTATCTTGGTTCCCATGGTGCAGGCGCGTCGATTTATTAAAACCTAACGTTTCGGCCATCAAGCTGTGACCTTCATTAGAGGACCTTATGATGAAGGACACAGTACGATTGTCGAAACGTAAGGTTTAACAAATCGACTCGGCTCGACCTGGAGAACCAAGATTATAACCCATTAAGTTAACGGAGGCGGCTCAAGGTCAGTCTGTTCTAAGCCCCAACCGCTGCACTTATCTCGACATGGGGAGGAGAAATTTGCCATAAGCTTACATAGACATAGCGTTAGGAATGTAGGGGATATTGAAGTGAGGAGGGGAGGGGCCAGGGAACATGACCTTGAGTCGCCAGTACGGAGTGAACAGGGTAAAGACGATTGAATGGATCCTTCCGGGGGTGACATATTTCATATGGTTGGAAAAGTAGGATAGCCATTTGCTGTCTTCCGTGTGGCTATTAATGTAAGTATCGCTGTTGTATATGACTATGGTCGCTGATGTTAAGTGTAATGAACAGTGTGTGAGAGGACGAAGGAAGCTCCACTGAGGCCTACTTTTCCAAAAGACACGAGAACTTCCCGTTCCGGAGATCGTATTACCATCAACAGTGTCGTATGCTTTCACTCATTACGCACAGACTTTTCGTACTACCTGACTCATGTCTATCCGTAATACCTGGATCGCTCATCCCTACATTTCCCTAATATACACGAAGGCTGTCGTATACACTGAAGATGGTGTAGTCAGTCACCCATCTATCCAAATCACAAAAAAAGAAATACACTTCAGCTTATTTGTTTTAGCACTTTATTTCAAACTGTTAACTTAAGTAACAAAATTTTAAATGCCATTGTAGGCCGCGAAAACCCCGGAGTTTCGGCCTCTAAGTGACAAACGTTTTTCGATTTGTCGCGCATGCGCACTTCAGTCGGATTAAACTGTAGGTCCTTTATAACCTGTTGGATTAGGGAACCTACTGTTTAACGTGAAATCCGAACCCCGAAAGCGTTCTGGCGTACTTCACATGTCACAGCGAGCTTTGCCAAAGGGATGGGTCGGGTTAAGGGCCTTTGAAAATCCCAGCCGAGACAGGGATTCGAACCGGGATCTTTTTGATCGCCATTCCGATGCCTTAACCACATAGCTACCAGTCCGCTCGGTAACATTAGCCTACTTAATAACCCACAAATGTCGTAAAGAAGAGGATATAAATGCATTCGATGATTTAATAATATTTTTTCTGCCGAAATGTATTGAATATTTCAGTTTATAAAACAAATAAACTGAAATGTATATCGTTTCTTTTATTGTGAGATTTGTGTGTCTCAATTTTGGATAATCCCGTGATTATACCACCAACAGCGCATACGACTCTTTTCGCACTGTATGTGTATAATGGGTTGAATACGTTCCAAGAGTAAAGTTAGCGAAAAGCGATTAAGGTCGTCCGGATACATATAAATATGGTAGTATACAATGTGGTTAGGTGCATCGCCATCTCTTTACTCTCACAACCCGGCTAACCATGTGGCAGGACCGGATTTCACCACGTGTCGCAACAACCTGAGCCAAAGGCGAGAGAAACTGCTGCTACAGGAGAGGAAAAAATCTGGAGGGGTAGAAAAAAACTGAAAACACTAAAGAGGGAGTGAAACACCCTAACAGGAGGGGCAAAACGAAAGATAGAAGCGTGTGGGATGGGGGTATGCAAGATAATGAAGTGGAAAAAATTAGTAAATGTAAAATCCCACAGTATGTAATACAAAGATTTTAGACTGATGTCGCTGAACATGTAAAAAACTCCGTGGTGAATGCAGGAAGGGGAAGGAGGTGTATAGAAGGAGCTTATGATGATACGGGAGGGGCAGGGGCAGGGGAAGCATCAGTAAAGAATGTGTGTACGGAGGATGATGTCTCCGTTGCGCCCATTAACTCTGCTAGTTTCCAATGGAAAGAAATAATCCTTTCGATAACTGGTTACTGTGACTTCATTTGGACTGAAATTACGACCAATAGTATGGGCGGAAAGAATATTTCTCCGCATATAGCGGTAAAAATATGTGATAATATTCTCCCTAAAATAATTATCAAACTGTTTCGTACGCTATAAAACTCTCTCGAGACAACTTTAGGTGACCACAGTAAACCTTTTGTCACTTCTTTGAACTTGACTAATGTGAATTCTAGAGTCCACAACAGTATTCAATGATCAAAGGATGTACTAGCGTTCCGTAGACAGTGTGCTATGAGCTCTCTTTATGGTCCTGTAATACATAAAATAAGACGAAAACGAGTGACTCACTACTATTACAACCTCCTAATCCTTTAAGAGCAACTTCAATAATAAATATATACGTAATATTTTTGAACCTCATTGATTTTATAGTCTATTAAACATGTGGGAAAAGCTTTAAATGCATCGAAAAGGTAGTTCAAATGCAGCATAAGTTATCGGATTAACACAGCTGAGTGCTGATATAGGTAAAGAAAATCATGTGCATTTAGTAACATTTGTTGATAGAGCGTAGAGTTTTCTCATTTATGGAAATAATGCATTCCCACATCTTGTAGTAATTATAAATATTAGTCAAGAAATTAGAAGTATATGAGTAAGCTTAATCACTTTTTTATTTATAATATTTTGGTACAACATAATTATTTATTGTTGAACACGTACAAAAGAAAATGTATACATTATTATACATATTCTGTTTGAGTTATAATTTCTCTGACGCAATATCCACTCAATTGCATACGGTTTTTTAATTAAACTTAAATTATTTGATCGTATATCCTAGAAAAATATTCTGGTTGACTAGAGAAATTAAATACTTAATTTCCTGAAGAAGTTAAATTTTAACAGAAAGTTGTTGATTATACAGATTTTTTTCAGTAGGTGAAAAAAAAATACTTTCTTCTGATAGGCGGTTTTCATGATGCACAGCGAACTTTTACTAATGGCCGTACAACCAGGGAACTGATTTTAGTGTCTATTAAGCCAAAATATTAAAGACAGCCGTCTCTAAACATGGGAATTTTACGCGAAAACCCCATTTTACATCCTCAAAAATTTGTCATGAAAACATTAGTTACGTTATTGTAACGTTACTTGTGCTGTATCTTTTAATGAGTGTGCAGATTAAATCTATTAATTTGTATAAATTATACGCCAATTTATTTGAATTTTTATTTATTTTTTCGCCGTACACGTTTCGCTGTAACTTAAATCATCTTCAGCAACATCTGTGCAATATTTGTACTGTACATTCTGTCAGTTACATTTAAATATGGAAACAATATGAAGTACAATGGAAATTAATTTATTCGTGAATACTTTTTAGCAGTACGCGTATCACTCCACTTTTAGAACATATTATTTCCATTAAGAATTGTAACTGACAGATTATACAAATATCACACGAATGCCGCTTTTTCTTTTTTTAGTTATCAATTTGAATATTGATTTGTAGCAATTCTCCATGTATGTCACTTCTCTGCCTTCATTTTTAATTCTAGATAACTGTTGAATTTCATTTCATTCATAATTTGATTCATATTGCTTAATCTTGCTCTGCGGTTTTTTCCGTCTACCTTTTCTTAAATAATCACCTTAAGCAAACCATTGTGTCGCAAAAAGTGGTATATCATTTTGCGTCGTTTTATGTAAGTCCTTCCAGAAATCTCGTTCCATGGAAAAATTTTCTGTTTTCTTATCCAGCTTATCTTCAGCATTCGTCTGTAACACCAGACCTCAAATGCCTTCAACCGTTTCCTTTCCGCCATTCCTATGGTCCATGATTCACTTCCATGTAGGGCGATGCTCCAGAAATATGTTTTGGGAAGATTGTTATGCGTTAACAGGCTGAGGTTGTTAGAAGTGACCGTTTAAGATACTCTAAGAATGGAATAATACGTTTACGCCGAAAAAATAAAAAGAAACAAATATTCAATTTTATTGGTGTCTTATTAATCGTTAAAAAAATTGATTAAACTTGTAATTGGGGAAATGGCCCACAACCTCCAGTTGTTTATGAAATCTGCGAAAGGATGAGTCTATAACAAAGTGGGAATTAATTCGAGCTATTGGAAATGAATGTGGGTGTTACGTTTTCAGCTTTATGCCAGCCGTCCCAACAGTTTTCCTCCTTAGAGGCTGGCTACGGATCCCTTAATAATAAAAATAATTGGAAATTGGCTATTCTAGTATTGTCATTTGATAGCTAGGCTCGCTTCCTCAGTATTGCGATCCCATATTCTCACGCTTCCATTTACGTTTTCCTAATTATTAATTTTATTTTGTCCGCGGACCCCTTAGGATATATCCGCGGACCACAGTTTGGTAAACACTGCTCTATGTATCTAGCAGGATAGTTAGCAGGATACTGTGAAGCAGTGCTCAAGAACAAATCGCCCGTATAACTGGGTATAGTCGGCGTCTGCTCGCACAGCCGTCAATGGCAGCTGCACGCGTGCTGTGCTGTGCGCGGGGTCCGCCCCTCCGCGCCGCCCCGTCCAATGGGGGCGCGCGTGTGGGAGTGGTGGGGGGAGCCGACCTCGTGCCGACGTCCGTCCAGTAGTCTGGCGCCGGTACGAGCAGAACGAGGCTGTGCCCTCACCTTGCGCGCCATCACACAGCAGACGACTTCACATCACGCTCCGCAGACTACAGCCAATATCACACCAATCTGCGTACCTGCTGTGTGAAAGTACAGTGTGTGTGTAGGCTGTTACTGGTGCTGTTTCGACCAGAGGACTACGAAAAGCCAAACGCATATTGCCATCTCTTTGCTCATTGACATTTTGCGGATTACCCATCATTTGGATGAACCGACAAGAAGTACTTCGAGTAACTCTATGAGTGTGATATGTAATTCAGTAGCGACGGTGTAGCTACCTTGCCTAAAACCTTACTAAGGAGAAAAAACAACTGTTCAGCCATTGAAATGCATTGATGAAATTCGGGTAATACAAACACGCGTTTGCTTCAAGAGACATTGATAATTTAAGTTATGGGAACTTACATAAAAGCTAACTGATTGTTGAGGGAAAGATCATCTGATTTTATTATTTCCCTGCGAGTGGTTACTTTTTGTTTGCTTCATTTGTTGGTATGAGTCTGATGGACGATATTTTATAAGACGGCGACCTTCCTTCTAAACGGAGCGATGTTGCTGGGAACATGCTACAGTCCGAGCCGCCCGACAAGCATCATTCCCATCACCACCATCACCATCACCATGCTCTGCACGGCTCGCCACCACCCTCGGTTTCCCAATCCGCCCCCATGGCTGGCGGCGGCCAGGCCACGTCAGGCAGCTCTTCCGGGGGCGGTGGGGGCGGCGGATCACTGTTCACAATAGACAGCATCCTGGCACCGCGACCAGCCCCCAGGCAGCAGGCTCAGACGGCACTGCCCCCGCGGGGGCTGCACCACTCCGCCGCCGCCACTGCCGCCTCCAACGCAGCAGCCGCCGCCGCCGCTGCCGCCGCCGTCCTGCCGCCCCCGTTGCATCTAGGACATCTTAGCTTCGGACCCGCCTCCACGGCCGACTTCCTCGGTGAGTAGAAAACGCACTAAGTCACCGCAACAAGCGCATCCCTGTTCTAGTTTTCACCAGTTACCAAACACCAATCTGAATAAATACTATGCAGATTTTCAGTGTCATCTACACACTAACATTTTAAATACAAATGTAACGCTATCTCCCTCTCTGTTTGTTACATTTTCATGACAAAACGTCTAAAACTATCGTGATGAAATTTGACAAGGAAATAATACATATCATTACAAACGACACAGGATACTTTTTTGGGATAAACAACATATTTTGTCACAAAATTTTGAAAACTATCTGAACGATGTCAGACAGGTGGATAGCGTGTGCTATTCTCTGTAATGTTATATCGGTGACTTAGTCTTTGTTTCTCTTGCACACAGTTTTTGTATGTGGACCAAAAGCGGTGTGTAAAAAAAATAGTGACATAAGATGGTCCCAGAAAGTGACATAAATTTAAACCACAAACAAAAATCTTCCAGGTGAACTATGATAGGCAGTCTCCAACAGTTAACCTTACCGCCTTAATTTGTTGCTATTTTTAAACATGTTGCAAATTAGTTCTCATCATGAGACAGTTTCAATGTTAGAATGATATGGTTATGGCTTCCCAATCATATTATCCCGTTTTGAGACACCTCTTACGATACTTTCTGTATCCAATTCTACGAATAAAATTCTACGCGAGTAACAACCTGTATCTTCAAAACATTTGGTGTATTAAATTACATTTATTTTGATTCCATTGATAGCGGGGATGCGGTACAGTACATATCATTCTCAAAGACCATAATATTACTAACTACTGTTTATCGCTGAGCTACTTTTAAACTTATGAAAAACATAAACAATTTCCAGTTTCCCTAAAAAACGTTAAAGCGTACGTTAGTTACTACATTGTGATGCAATATTTAGAATCTCTATATACCTACACAGTTAAATAAATTCAATATCACATCAGTGCTTATGAATAACTTTACATCTTCTCTTTTCATACCCTACAATATATTTTTACATCATTGTAGTAAGAAAAATACAAGATTAAAATTGGAACGCAGAGTACAAGCGGGTTATGAAACGAAGATTCTTTCAGTTAGTATGTAAAGTTGTCTTTTTTGTAGATAGTATATTCTTTCTTGGGGCAATGAATAATGCTCCGAAGATTGCTATTCCTCTCTGTACAATTGGCAATGATTTGATGCATTTGCGGATGTGGCAGGCCCTACTTACAAACAGCATTAGCTATACTAACTGTTACCCGTGACATCGTACGCGTGGTTTCAGAATTGTATTGCTGTAAGCTGCGCAAACGGTGTTCCACAATCTTACTTCGAGAAAAAAAAAAAAAAAAAAAAAAAAAAAAAAAAAAAAAAAAAAAAAAAAAAAAAAAGCCTTAGTGACCGATGTAACATCACAGAGACTTCGCTGTACGTCTGTCACCGTTCGTTTTGTTTTCAAAATTTAATTACAAAATATTTTATTTCTCCAGAAAAAAGTATTTTATATCCTTTCTAAACAAACGTAGTATTTCTTGTTCAAATTTTACTAAAATCATTTTAGCCGTTTCCTCGTGAAAACGTTACAAACAGACAGAGAGAGTTTCTTTCACATTTATAATATTAATATAGGCCTAGCTATATCCCGACTGAAACTCATGTTTCAAGATTTCCTGCTTCAGTCGACAACAGTGAGTGATACTTTAATCTGTAATCAATTCGAATAGAAGCGTATAAACACACAGTTTCATTTAATGTAATGGTATTCGATTTTTTAACCACACAGACAGTGAATTTAGCTGGTACTTACGCTGTATCGATATCTGTACTGAGAATTTAGTTTCTAATTATTGTTTTAGACACATAGTGACACATCAGGAAGAAGATGAGTCGATTAAAATCATCCAAGCAAAATCTTGAAACTAACTCGGACTCAAGCTAGCATCATTGCCACTAAATTGCGGGGGTTTACTTTCCCACGGCGGAAAGGGTGTTGGGGGCTAATCCATTCCATATTAATCAAGAAAACAAATGTTGCTCTACCGCGTCGAAAGAAAATATTTTTTCGTGTTGCTACAAATACGTTTCACAGTTCTTTTCATCGTTCGCGTTGTTAACTGCAGTGTGCAGTACAAGCAATCCCTTATTTTTGTCATTGATATCGTTAAGCTGTGAAAGAGAGGATATTGGAGAGACGACATTAGTGACACAAACTTAGATCTCTAAGCTTACATAATGATTCCGTTTGTTCCACCATATTGGTGTTATGATTATGTGGAGATGTTGCATTTCTTCACCCCGTTAAGTCTCCACCTTGCTGCAGGACTTAGCGAAACAAAATAATGTAGCTAAAATATTTAAGAATTTATTAAAACAAGCATGTAAAATATGTAAGGTTTTTTTTTGGGGGGGGGGGGGAATAACGCCAACGTTTAATTAAAAAATTTCAACAATAGTTGTCATCTTCGTATGGTTATGTCTACAAGAGGAGGAATTCAATGATTCTGTATAAATACAACTTACTTTAATCAATAAACATTAAGGAATAGTTAAATAGTATGACAGAATCCAATTCCATTTCAAAAATTGTTTTTTACACTTTTTTTAAATCGCTTATAATAATCATTAAATTTTAAATATCGGCTGTGCCTTAATATGTAATTATTATTAAGTAGAGACTCCATAAAAGACAATTTAGTAGGTGACATCAACGGATGGTTTATGTCAAATACAGTATCCTGTAATTTTAGGAAAGTTGTGTTGAGAGTGTTTGTGCTCTAACTGTTGTTAATGCATACAGTAATTAATCATTGTTATAACAACTACTAAACAGTGTTAGTTAATATTATTCATAAACCTTAATAAAAAAAGCGTTTTTTGGTAAGGTAACATTTATTTTGCCAATGTTATTTTTCAGAAGTTAATTACTTAATATTTGAGCTATTTTTACATGACTTTTGTCTAATGAATAGAGACCGGATTATATGAATTTGCATGTTTGCATATGCATTTGCATATTAAGCCCATTTTCACCGGTTAATGCATATTTTACATAAAACCAAGTGATGATGCATATTTGCGATGTATTTAAATATTTTTTGGTAGTGTACGTAGTTAAGAAATAAAATCTTACATTGTAGCCGGAAAAACCTACTAGCAGCACAGCTCTTAGTCTACGACAACTGTCTGGAGAACCACGACCAACGTTTGGGAATGTAAATAAACTTATTTCATCAATAATGAAAGCGTTATCGTACTAATACCTATAAAAAAATTAATTTAATTTAATTGCAATGGAGCACAGGCTCCGGTGGCAATTTCCCTACACATCCATCTTCCCCCTATCCTGCGTCCACCTACATTTGCCCTCTACAAAATTGACAAATGTGCCTTTACCTTCGGAATCAGTGGTAACTTGATGGGCGACGTGGGTTGAAGCTGTACAGTGTTGCAATAAACATTTCGAGGCCGTTAAAGGCGCAATAATAAACGTTGATAGTAGAGACTATGTCAGTTTATTAGTACAAGGAAGCAATTAACAATTCTAGTGTTAGAACCGTAGTTGTGATTAACACTCTTTTTTCCTACATACCTGCGAGTATTAAAAAGCTTGAAACTCAAGTTTTGATGTTGACTGAATATATTCAGTTAATGAATAAAATCCGCATTGCCAGACGTATTCCTGTGTAAACTTAAAATGACATTTGAAAATATTTAGAACAATAACCCAGATTTTGAACCTTTGTGTCAAACTGATAGTTTTAATAATGGGAGGGATGAACTTTTTCCAGAAACAATGACTGCTAACACAGCACCCAATTTCAAATATGTACCGCCCAGTAACATCATTGAATGTGGAACGGTCCATATTCACCTATAAAAATATTTTGAGAGATCGAAGAAACAATATTACTATTGAATATTTGGAACAGTACCAGATTGTTTACGTTTACAAAAGTAAAAAAAAACTAAAAAGTTAAATAATTATTAGTTAACGAATTTCTAAATATATTATTCAACTACTTACTAATTGTATGCTGATATTGAAATAAAAACTCTAAAAATTACTATTTTTATATTATATAATGTTGCATATTTTGATACTTTTCATGCATATTTTAAGCATTTTTATGCATATTTCTAGCTTTTTGTGTTGCATATAATCCGGTCTCTACTAATGAATAATACCGAAAATGTGTTTCCAGCGCAAAATTCGTTTTCGTATTCAGGATGATATTGACAAAAGAGAGTTTGTTATTTTTATTGCAGTTAGGTACCTTTGACAACTCTTACAGGAGACTCATACAATACCATGAAAATGAGAAAAGTAAGTCAGTGGTCAAAGGAAAGCATTTATAAAAACACAAATATTTACATTTTGCTTCGGGTTTTACAGATCTTTGAGGTCATTAAAGCCGGAAGTGAATGAGGGGGTTCGGAGGGGGCAAGGAACGGGATGGAATCCGCCGTGGCTTTTCAAAGTAACCATCCCGGCATTGGCCTGGAGTGATTTCGGGAAACAATGGAAAACAGAAATCTGGTCGCCGGACGGGGATTTAAACTTCTCCGAGCGCCACCGCTGACTTATCAGGCTCTAATTCAAGAAAAGCCGCAGGGAATGCGAACAGAATAATTAATTTTTAAAATTTCAGAAGGTATTAACACTTTCGGATTCTACAGAAAGCTTTTTAATTTCTTTTTGTCATAATTTCCACTTGTCTACGGTATTCCGTTTGTTTAATAAGAGGAGAAATAACGATCGAATTTAGAATGAATTTCATAGTTTGTGTAGCAGAAAAGTGTACCGCAGATTAGCTTTTCACACCGTATGAATGCGGCCTTTTGTATTGGCTCTTTTATTTAATTACTGTGAAGAAATTTGACAAATCTTTTCCCGTTTTCAAACCGAAGGATACATATGACAACTGATTAGATAAATTCATTTACAATTTTAACATAGTTCTCCGTTTGTTTTGTTGGTGTTAATTCTTGTGCAGGATTTGCTGTTCGGTTGGTAGAATAACGTTAATTCATTTCGCAAATATTAACGGGATGCTCAAGATCATATTCCATTTTAGTATAGAAGATGTTACCCATTTTTGTACTTACATAATAAGTAGCTATAATTTTCAAGTACACAACCCAAATCCACATTCCACAAGTAAGTTTCCTTCGTGCGCCAATAGACCAAATGGAGAGATTGTTACTTTACGACTTTATTCTTTTTCATGTAGCTGGTTTTAAGATAATCCTTTGTCCTGATATATTCAGATAATTGAAGATGTATGTTGCAGTGAGTGTATTGAGATGAAGAGATTTTCTCAAGATAATAAGAGATGCAGTATTGCATCAAAACAGTCGAAGTCAGAAAAAAATTGCGTTGACATGCATCTATTAAGAGGGTAACCGTTCTTCAGAATTGATGCTAAAGCTTTTGTAAAATGGGCCATAGAATTTTTTTATTTCATGAGTATACGATAATGGTTAAGTCCTCATTATAAATGCAGGCCCTGGAAACTACTAGTTATCGACGGGGTTTTACTTGTAATGAGTTCAATATCAATTTTAAGAACTTTTTCTTTTTTGCTGTATGTTTTGTTTAATGTTCTTAAAACTAAAGAAAAATTTCTCAAAAATGTAATAAAAGGCATTTTTAATGCAATATAAAAGTTCAACAAATACTTAACTGCATTTACTGAGTAACATCTCAAAAAAATTATGTGTATCAGGGGAGGTTAATACTTTGTAGTATAGGAAGATTGTGGAAAAACTGGATGCATTTGTCTCTATTTCACTAGAGAAAACGTTCAGTGATTAATCTAACCGAAACAAGTATTTTAAACATGTTAGATTAATGCAGAAAGAAAACGTCATCAATAAAAATGACTTGTTTGTTTCCCGATAAACCATTTTACGAACGTCGACTTTGGTAATTGGATTATCAGTACTTATAATAGAGTTTCTACCGATCGGAATTTGTAAACTCGAACGGAGATAAATGTAACAATGTAAAATATATAACAATGTTTTCATTTGAGAATATATTAGTAGTGCTAGCTGCTCTTGCGGATTCTTTTTAATTACTTTGGTAATCCATACGGACTAATGTGAATAAAGGGCGAAGTTTTCAAATGCGATATTTTTGAACCACTTATTGAGTTGATTTATCAGTATTTATTTATTTATTTTTATTTATTTATTCCAACGGAAAATCCATTTTATATTAATATATCTTATGATATTAGTAAACACAATTATCACTATTTATGAACAATTAGTTACAGTGAAAACAAGAAGATGACAGAAAATAGCAAGTATAGGATAATATTACTGAAACTAGAAAAATAATTACACAAGAGAAAATTTTAAATATTCAAAAACTAATAATAAGACTCAACATACAACTACAGAAAAATAAAGATTATTACAGGAAATAAAAGACAGTAATTGTACTAAGTCCATCATTGCTGACTCCACTCACGTATGAGTACTCGCTTGAAAACAGCAACACTGTCAATGAAATAATCAAGTTCAGGAGGTATTCTGTTACCTAGTCTCTGAATCCGTTCTAGGGCGCTGCTAGCCTCATAGTTTGTGCGCAGATGTCGACGACCAAACAGCTCTCTCAACCGTGTACCAGACGGACAACGAAAATACACGTGTCTGACAATTTCAGGGTAGAGATTACTTTATGTAAAAATAAGACACCATGAACATTCCGTCTCAACTCCAAAGGATGGAGGTCAAGGTAGGTTCCAACAGCAACCAACGAAACGTCTTTGTAATGAAAGCCCATGCGATAACCTATAAGCCTTATGAACTTATTTTGAAGATTCTGAATCTGTTGAATTAGTGTGATCTGACGAGGCGACCATACAACGCTGCAATACTCAAGTATAGGTCTGACATCAGCACAATACAAAAGCCTGAGTGTCTGAGTATTAATCTGGAGGTGCGTGCCAGTAAGCTCAGGCACTTGGAGGCCTTGGCGCATATGTTGTGGACATGTTCTTCCGGATTGAGATTGTATGTCAGAAGAACTCCTAGGTATCTTACAATTGTGCAGCGACTTAGTAGCTGATTTTCCATTTCAAATTCAAAATGTAATGCAGACTTAGTGCGGTGAAAAGTAATGCAGGAACGTTTATTAACGTTAAGTTTCATACTGTTTTGTTGACACCATTTCACAATAGCTTTTAAGCAATTCGGAAGTTGTAAGCAGTCATCTCGAATGATGATTTTCTTGAAAATATTGAAACATGACGTCGGAGGATATGTTTTGAGGATTTAGATTTAACTGCACTTACATGTGAGCCTACCTTCATAACAAAATTTCTTCCTGCTATTTCCAAATGGTAATATTTACGTCTACCCAAACTTAAGAACAACATGTTTTGAATGGAACTAATACATTTTTTTGTGTATGGTGAATCAGATTTTACGTTTAGATTAATAAATTAACTAAACATCAATACAAGGATACTGAGAGTGCATAAAAATATTGATATTTTCAATGACTGATGTTTTTTCGTATTTAGAAGTAACGCATAAATCATGTGCAGTCCTGTGCTCCAACATTTTATTTTATTTTATTTCAAACACATATTAACCCTAGCGAGCGACTGAATGTAGTGGGTGAGCTGTAACGCTCTGGCCTCACATTCGGGAGGACAGGGGTTTGAATCACTGTCCAGCTACACATATTTCAGTTTCCATGGTTTCCCCAAATCACTCCAGGTGAATGACTGGATGGTTCTTTTGAAAGACGTGGCCGAATTACTATCCGTTCCTTGTCCACAGTCCTATCCCGCCTCTAATCACCTCGACGTCGACGAGGCGCAAAGCAATAATAAAAAATTCATAGCGTACAGAATTAATATATAAAAAATCTTAGACGTTCTAGTACAGAAATACTGTGGAGAATAATGTGAATTGAACTATCAGTGCTGTTCTTACCGAATCTTACTGAACACAAGAGCTCGTCGTTAGTAGTCGAGAATCTTTTTCTTTTCGTCCGATTTTTTGCCAAATCAACCAACACTTTCTACCGATGAAAATTGTCTTTTAGGGATGTGTAATATCTTCAATAAATCAAGGAAGAACGAATGTAAGCGAAAAACATTAAATTCTCTGTTCAAATACCGAAATATAGTAGATCAGATCCTTGAAACTTAAATCATTTATAAAGTTTCATGCTAGTTGGTAAAATCAGAATGTTGGCAGACATAAAGTAAAACGTTTTGAATAGGGTGGAACATTTGTTAAAATGCTCTAAAAAGAAATTTCGTACTAAGACAGTATAAACGCTATAAAAATGTAAATTATTTCTTCCAATGCTACAAATCATCTTCTGCACACTGAGGTTTCTACATGCTATTGGTACTTATCCTAACACGACGTCAACAGTAAATTTAGTCATTCCTGTGTTAATAGTGGGAGTGGATATCAGAAACAACGTCAAGGAATTAAACCAACGGTTAAATGAAGCTGTGTCTTGATTTTATCAATTCTAAATTGTTATAATTATTACAAAAGCAAGGCATCATGACTTTTCTGCGCAAATTACGGCATAATCTCGCGGGGAACTGGAATAATAAAGTAGCGCGTTGGGAGAAGTTAAAAGATAGGAGACGGGCAAAGAATGTGGTTGGCATGTACAGTACAAGGCCTTTGTTATTGATGACCGAGCGGGGCGGTGTAACGGTTAGCGTTCTCGCCTTGCGGGAGGACGGCGGTTCGAATCCCCGTCCGGGCATCCAGATTTGGGTTTTCCATGGTTTCCCCAAATCACTCCAGGCAAATGCCGGGATGCTTCCTTCAAAAGGCCATGGCCGAATTCCTTCCCAGTCCTTGCCCCCATCCTTGCCCCCCATCCTTTCCCGTCTCTAAAGACCTCGATGTTAAAAAGAGACGTAAAGCAGTTAAAAAAAAATGTTATTGATGATAGCTCTATTAGTTGCCAAAGAATCAAGAGTACTACATTGTGTGGAAAAAGATACTGTAGATAGTACTACGTCGAAGAGGTAAGTGGTTGAAATATTTTTTAATCTTTGCAGAAATTGAAAAATAAAATAATTTTCGGTAGCAAGCAACTGTGCGTGGGAGTTAGAATAAAGCCTACAATCCTTTCATTCCGCTGAATTCATCTGACAAGTAGTTGGTGTACCTGATCTACATTAGTTTCTCTTAGTTCCCGATAAAAATAGCAAGAAATATTTAGTTCTTAATTTTCTCTCTAGGCGCGAAACCCATTATCTAGTGAGTTAAAAAATAATTCTGTTCTCGTGATATTGATGACTTGCATCTTCCTTACAGGTACAGTATTTGAGGAACTTACAGTATACTAAAGGAGCGTGGCAAATTTAACTACGCCAAAACCAAAAAGAACAGTAACGAAAGGAATATTAAGCACCGAAAACTGCAATGACTACTAGTCAATTACGTAATTTCATCAACAGTATTCAATTTTTTATTCTCATCAGAACGTTTTGACGTCTACATAAAACGGTTCGCTCTTAGATTCTAAGGAATGTGACTAACGCAATGGCAGATTTCTATGAAGCTATTAGAAAGTGTTCTTAATATTCTCGATTCTTAATCATTACAAATGTGAAATGACTTGTTACCTTTAACGATAGCAACTAAGTGTTTTGGCATTTAGCGTAATAGCCAGATACTGACGGAACACCCGGCTCTAATCTTCATTAGTTTAAATCCAAGAGATGTACGAAGAACATAAATTGTCATTTAGATATTTGGGCTGGAATTATGGCGGATCTTCAGGTTACCTACACTGCTGCGCCAATTGAATATATCATAACTTTGAGACAACAGCTCGATAAATCACAGGAAGGTGTTGAAATAGGATCAAGTACTTACATATAATGCCTAATTTAAGATTTCGTGGATTAACTTCATCATACAGCTGTACTATTTTTGTTGATGATGTCCTGCCTCTGCTATGTATTTAACACTGCTTTAACGTAACTCGCCCGGAAATACGTATCTGCGGAAGAAACGGATAGGCAAAATGATTTACGGGTCATACTGAAACAACAGAAGGCATACCCAAATCATTCTGTACATTAAGTAGTAAACCTATGTTTCCGCAGCTTAGTGTTCACTTTGTTTTCTTTGCAAATTGTCAAATTCCAGAATGAAATAATAATATCTTAATTTATTGGACGTAATTACTATAAGAAAGTATGCTTCTACCACGTCGGTTCCACTTCCTGAATGCACGACTTCAAGCAAGCAACTAAATGTTTCTGAACATCACAGAAAAAGTAATCCGATTACTATCTATGATTACGATGGAACAGGGAAGTTTTTAGTGCTCCGAACATATCATACTTCCTTAACCCCATACCGAACGTAGGTTGAGAAATTATTTTATGTGGGGGGGGAGGGGGGGAAATTACGTGGAAATAAAGTGGACTAAAAAATAAAAAAAATCTAACCAAACGTGTATGGTGTCGATATTTATAACTCGTCAATTAAATCATTAATATATTTTTTTAAATTTTTCACTAGAAAATAAAGACACGAGTGGCCCAAAAAGTTGTCATTTTTGAACCATTTTTGTTACCGCGGCTATCTCGAAAACGGTATTGTCTAGTAATTTGAAATTTGTTCCAAATATCTCCTATAGCTCATATTTAAACGACAAATAGTAAAAACATTGTAAGATTACAGGAGTACGCTCAAAATATAAACGTTATAAGAATAATTACCGAACAGTTATTGTGATAAGCATTATCTGCATTATTTCTTTTTACGAGTCTTGTCAGATTATGTTACGTCTCTGTTAACTATGATCTATGGCGATGGAAAAGAAAAAAAAAGAAATTCCTATTATTATTGTCAGATAGACAAACGTATCGGCTGTCAAGACATGATGATAAATAATACTACTGGCCGCAAAGAGAGAATAAATAGCCCGCCTCTAACGACCTCAGCATCGACGAGGTCATAAGCAAATAAATAAATGAAAAATAGTCTTATACCAAGAGTATTCGTATTGACTGTTTAATACAGAGTTCAAATAGTTCAATACATGTGTTGTGTGATTGCTTGTAGGTTTGTAAATCTGCTTGTACGTTCTGGTGAATACTATAAACTTTGGCAGTCATTTGATTACCGTCTAATTGATGGGCAGTAAAATCCAGTTAAAGGCTAACAGATAAAAGTCAATTGACATATATCAAGACAATAATGTAATTCCTTAGTACAACCAAACCTTACAACTTTTATATACTTCCTAAATTGCGAACAAATTAAGGGAAAGTTTTGTATTTTGAGCTTAATTTACAGCATACTAATATAATTTTATTTAAATTGTTCTAAGTGTGTTGAATTCTAACGATGTTTGTAACAGTTTTGACTGTATCTGAACGATAACATTAGCTGCGCATGTGACAACGTGTCTCGGCATTGCATAGCAGTGTAGCGGAATCCGCAACATAACCAGAAAACGTGCCAGTTATTGATTTTTACGCCAAGCTACTGCCATCTCACCTATCACATGCGAAATATGTTTCTGGATAATTAGAGTAGCAAATCTAAAATCTATTTTAGACCTCAAGCTTAAGGTTGGTTAGATACTCCCGAACGAGGCATACAAAGTCATTGTGTCAGGGATAGGACGGCCAGTTGCTTTCCTTTGAAACCTATGGTGTAACGTGGAATCCGAACCTAGAGTATGGAACCCTAAATGTGCGATGTTCGACTGGCATTGATATGGATATTTCGTATAAACTTATACAGTTTCAGTTAAGTATAGTGATAAACCATTAACGAACCTGTATCGAATGAACAGCACCCCAATCTTCAAAGATATCGTTTGATCAGTGAACGTTGAGATGAAATATAAGATGATATGAAGGTAATACAGAAAAAAATTTGTTATATATACAAGATTTTCCGCATAAAATTGTGTGTAATTTTACTAACTATGAGATAACGTTTATATATATGCTATATAATAAATGGCTACCGTGATCACTTAGACATCATGTCCTTAACGGTGACGTCACGCGCCTGGCCTTCGTTACCAGACTAACTTTGGCCAAAGATGTTACTACAATACCGACATAACGAGAGCTATTTAAAAGCGATTCTACTTAGCTAAGTAATCTGAAGAAATGAATTACCAGAACACTGAAAGAAAATCATGAATTGCTTTTAAATTAACATATTCATTATTAGTTTCCTTTGTTTATTTATATTTTGTCGATATAGATGATTTCTTATACTTTCTGTCAGAGATATCGTTGTTAAACTAAGAAATATGTACCATATTACATCATTCTTATGGTTACGGGCGTTATTTAATAACAACTGTAACAGTTTAACAATTGCGAGAAAATCAACTGCCATAACACTACGTTCATCCCGTTATATTAGAAGCTATTTATATTCAATGTAATTAGATGTTTTCGTTATATTATATGTTGCTGCTTTTAATAAGTTCGAAGAAATAAATTGCCACAACTATGCGTTCAACCCGTCATTTCTGATGGTCTTAGAAGATGTAAAATGCTTAGTTATTGGCTAAAAATATAACTGATTTTAAAACCTTAATAAACTGTCATTTTTGACGGGCTTAGAAAATGCTCAGTTGCTGGGCAAAAACATAACTGACTTGAAACCTTAATCGTTGAGCTGTACCACAAAGATAAGTTGTATGCATGTTTCATGTATGCTAAATATTTTAAATCTGGGATTAATTTTTACAATTATTTTTTTAATTGTAGTGTGGTTTGAAATGTGTGGCTTGTCAGATGTTGAAAAGTCATGCAATAATTGCTACTGGTCTTGTTAAGAGTTCACACATGACGACAGGACGAGTTGTGTCAAGTTTGAGTTGTATTATGTACCTCCGTACATAAACTGTTCCAGGTGCCGCCAACAACGCCCGACGTTCATTAAAGATGTACACAATGTAATTAACTGGCTCCCAACAGGCTTTAGGTATTAACCAAAGTTTTCGCTTCACGCTGCGCAACTCGATTCCTAAACCCGGTGACTGAAATTCTGCTTCTAAAATTACAGCTGGACAGACTATGAAACTCGAGTGGTTGTCATACAATTATATTTGTTCTCGCTGAGGCTTCTCATGTTGCTCATGTTAGCATTATTCCTGTTTTTTCGATCACAATGAAGACAAAAAAGGACCTATCACATGAATGTATATTACTGACAGGATTCTTTCAGAAAATAGGCTGAATTTAACCGAAATATTTAAATGAATGAATTATGAATTTTTTAAGGAATACTTATATCTTTTGCGTAGTTTTGGTAGTTTATGTTTAAAAATATAATTTTAAACGTCGAGTACGCCTAAAACACTATCCTTTTTTGCAACCGTGAGTACATTGAAACGAAAAATAAAAAAAATGAGAAAATTCTATAGGACATAGATATTTTGTAAATATATTTATTCATTTAATATTGTATGGAGAATATTAATATAATTGCCTGATTTTGATACACCTATGCGTTTATTTGTGTAGTACACAGTCAGAAATATGTTATGAAAAGTATGCAGGGTATTTTTTGGATTGTTGTTACATAGTTCCTACGAAACGGAATTACACAAAAATTTGTCGATTGTAAAAATATACTAACAAATATACAAGTTTCTTCATTCACTCTCTAAACTGACATTAAGAAATAAATATGTAAGAAACTAGAAAACTGAAGCGGTGAAGCTCTTTCCATCTATCTAGAATTTATCACCAAATCACATAGTTTGTTTGTTCTGAATTCTGTGATCGCCCTTGCTGTTATCATTCAGTAAATGTCTCTGCATTATTAAAATAACCGTGGGCAAATATTACGCGTGAGTTCATCGTGTTCACCTTTTTAATCGTGGAATCGATTATGGTGCTAAAAATAACTTACTGAGATCAATATACAAACTAAGATATGGTAAAATATTAAAATAAATGCTTTTGCTCTCTAGAAAGTGGGGAGGGGGAGGGGGAAATAGCTCATACCACAGAAATTCGTGTAAATTTAAAGTGAAAATTATTGTAAACCTGCGTGATAAAGGCTGATTTGATCAAAAATATGCTACTACATATTTTTGACAGCTGCATATTTTTTTATTTGCCGATTAAACTAAACATATTGTGTGAAATTTCGTTTAGAGAATAAATTATATGTACAATGACTGTTAAATTTTTTTTAATGGTAGCTGAAGAGGTACCACCAAAAAAGGCTACTTATAACTCAGATTTCAGTCAAAGGGCTCGCCGCTAGGCATCGATGGTTTCTTGTTTATTAACTGTCGCCATGTTAATGTATAAAAATAAAATACGAAATATATAAAAATATTTAAATTTTTAATATTAGTTAGTTTCACTCAAATGTTCCGAGGGATACCGAATAGATTATAAAACTCTCATAGGCGTACTTCATATTGAGAACAGTAGAAACGGCTTACCTAAATACCAAGTTATGATGCGGCGCCACCCGAATAACCTAGAAAGCAGTGCGGAGATGGTTTGCACGCACTGCTCATTTCCCACCACTAAAACAGAACTTACATAGACATTTTATGTCATGTCAGCAACCAATAAATTTACCAAAATAAAAGTCGGTAAAAATTTGACAATTTTATTAGACGATTAACAGTTACAAACGATAAGTGTTACTCGTCATGTGGCGAAATTAGATAGATTTCTGCCTGTCTAATATGCTCCTTTTGCTAAATTTCAGAGAAATCGTTTCGTATATTACAATAATTATTAAATAAAAACTAAGCACAATACTTCCTTAGTAATTGGTGTGATGCAGATCTCGAATTTAATTTTAAAGTGGAATTAAGGTGAACCATCAACGATTACAATTGTCAACCAATAAATAAAATTCATAAAGACGTAATGTTCGAAACAGGGAAGCTTCTTTATATGCAAGACACTGAAATTTGGAGGTCTGATCAGTAAACGTTATGATGAATCATGACGATTTTTTTTAATCCAATTTCCGTAGATAAACAGATCAATAGGGGCGAGTATCAAACTAGGCTAGCATAGAAAAATGTATTTCTAATCTGCAATATTTAAGGTTGCAATGACAGAAATTATAAAAAAAAAGTATCTTTTGGATTGTAAGAGACAATGTCTAGAAATAAAATAATTTTTTCCCTTTACTTAGCTAAATCTTTTACGTGATAAGTAAAATGAAAATAAGTTGAGCAGTTATAAAAAAAATTAAAAAAGTTAATGCCACATCTTTCCAAATTGGGGTGGTACTGCCAATAAAGAGTAGAATCTTAACCATGTTTAACCCAGGTGGGGCTATAAACTTTTATTTTATGAATTTTCCGAAGTTTATTTCAGGTATCTCTGCAATACACAAACAGGATCAATATTTTTCAGATTTTTATTTATTAAAAGAACTGATCAACTAGAAAGACGTTAAGACCATAATGCAATTGGAAAGGCTTTTAAAAGTTTTAAGGACAGGTTTTCTACTTAGCACTGTAAGAGAAAGGAATTAATTTGGAAGGAATTAACGTAATGCGTTAAATGCGGGAACAAAAGAAGACGAAATATTTCTGAGCGCTGTTCAAGCTGCGTCTCCCACGGGTTCCGTAATTTGCACGCAAGGAATCCCCACAAAGTATTAAAGAAAAGTGCACTAAAAGTTAAATCTGTTTTTTTAAAATCTTCCACTAAGCACCTCAGGTTTAATGATTAACAACTTTTAAAATAAATACTCATAAATTCTTAACAGATTTTTATGACTCTATAAGGCAACTATATTATTGCAGCCCTTTCCGCTTTGCTTATTTATATTCTTTTTATTATGCTCAAATCATTATTTATTTATTTAAATAGCTTGGATTTAAATTTTTTCTATACTTCTCCTCAACAACATACGGATTTTTCCCCCCTTGACATCGATCTCTCGGTTATCTGTCTCTTCTTATTTCGAACTAAACTTTTTCTCTTAGCGTGCAGATTACAACCTAATTATTCTCCTATCTGCTTCATATACAGTACTCCCATCTGCAGTTTCCTCTGCCAACAAACGGACGAATCTTATGTGTCCGATTGTGAATTAACACGTTATCCCTTGTTTTCATAAGATTCTTTCACCAATTCCTTTCCAAAACGTTCATATTGCCTATTCGATTACCATATTCAATTTTGAACTTTCATCTCCGCAATCACTACTCACATGCAAAATATTCATACTAATGTTTAAGTTTGTATATTCCTATGGGTCCAGTATTAAATTTTGTTATTTATTTTGAATATTCTTCTCATAGTATTTTCCTGATTGATAATTGTTGAGAACAATTTGAAACTGATGATTGTACTTACGTTTAAATGTCGCAATTGCATACAATAATGACTTATCACAGACTGATATAAATATCTTCAGTATATGTCATATTAATTACGCTACTGTTTTTAATTGCTTTATTCAAGAAATTCTTTTTGAACTTAGATCAATTAAGAATGGATTGGCATAACTGTAATATAGACGAATTATATGATTTACTATCCAAGTTAATCATACGGTTTAACTCATACAGTAACTTGTTTTATGTTATTAAATAACCATCTTATTTCCTAACTCGTGACTATTGGCTAATACAAGCTTTTATTAGTGTATCATTGAATTCTGTTAAATTTCCCACAATTATTTTAACAATAAGTTATGACTAAACAAAAGATATTTTTCATGGCAAATATCTGCTTTATGAAACTTACATTTAGTTTTTGGCACTTGAATTCCCTGCAGATTTGTATTTAATTGTCTTTGAGCCTTTCCCTTTCTCTTCAATTCTAGGGTGTTTGGTTATTTACTTTACCCGACGAACTCATTCTTTATCGACGCCAGTTGCATTTACTTCGTTCTATGCAGTTGAAACATGAAACATTATACCGAGAAAATTCGTATGCTGCATTTATGTGGCCAGCACCTTACACTATAAACACGTACTGACATATGTATGACATGGAATCAGATGAAGTAAATACGGTCCAAAATCAGGTAAAACTACAAAAATGGGTATTCAAAACATAAAGAAGTTTTAGAGTTAACGTTTTTATGTATTAAACATGAAGCCAACTTATGATTTTTCAAAAATATTCTTTCGCGTAATATCGTCTAGGCTTCCAGTAATTTTCTTACGAACTATACTTTTTATACGTGTTGGGAGTATTTCGAAGTATGCCTGTGTTCAATTTCTTTTTTGTCTCCATTTTGACTAATTAAATTCGAAACTCCGAAAGGAACTGTTCAGAAAAGAAAAAGTCAGAGGATACACAAGCTACAAATTACTGAGAGTTGCGTGCATTTACTGCATGAACTTATTTCGAATTTATCGAAACTGGATATATATAGTTTTCTTGTGCATCTATGACTAACTGTCATATAGTAAAATACGGTTTCTATTTATCGGTGTGGTGATTACAAAAGACTTTTTATCTAAAGTAAAATAAGCTACTTGTTACTTGAAAAATCAATAGAAACATTATATTTAAAAGTTGGCACAATGTTTTTTTAAATATTTATATATAGATATATATTTACTTATGGCTTTACGCCTCGCCGACGTGACACAATGTCATAGAAATTGTACTAATTGACTATCGTTTTAAATTACACCTTGAATGTCACAATTTCCCCCGTAAGGCAACATACGTGTTCTTCTCTGCCGTTACTTTGATAGTTTTATGTTCCCTCTCTTCGATTTTCAGATTCGTGTAAGTCTCGTAAAATACCTAAGAGACGAGCAAAAACACATAAAGCGGCAGAATACTCCGTCCTTCATTGATGACGCAGCAATAACTGTGAACAACGAGTAATTAGAGATCGGCAGCTATAAGATTTCCAATTGTGTGTTTATCATTTTCCTAGTTAGCGTTACTACGTTGCAGTTTCAATAAACCTAGAATAAATAGTTTTACCTTCTGATTGATCGAGAGCTATCTTCTGTCATTTACAGTGTAGGGAAAAAATATATTACAGCAAGGTGTGTCGTAAGTAAATTATTTCAGTGCTCAGATATAGAAAGTGAAAGATGTATACCATTTCAGTGACAAATTGCTTTCAAATATATCTACAAATCCATTTTCGTTCATTAATGGTAAATGTTTCCTTACATTGATCGAGACTGGTAGAAGGAACGCATATATATTAGATCCCATTATTTTATTTATTTATTTATCTTATGGAAAAATACACAATATATACAATACTAGAGAGTACATGACAATGTGTCAACTTAAAACAATCTACAAAGCACTAGAAATAAAAGATTAAAGTTGTAAGTCGGTATTTTCCAACCACTCTGTAGCGGCTTTAGATGCCTTAGCAAGTCTTCAGCGAAACTGGGTACACCCTCTTACTACACTCAGCAACGATATACTGGATCATCTTTTGCGGTGTCCCAGAGTCACAGATGGCTGAAGTTCTAATGCTTCACACTGATACCAGTGAACCATACCGTCTATGGTTGGTTCGTATCCTTTTAACGGCAGCTCCTGTTTCACGTGGCATGTCCACTCACATATTTCTGCATATCCTTACTCGATAGATTTGATCGTCTCTGTTTCGAAGTGTAAGCGATGAAAATGACGACCTAAGAAAAAAATTTTCTTTAACTGGTCACGCGGAAAGTTTAGAGATAAAAATTTTTGTTTACAATCCTTTTTGTTCAGAAGCTTCTCCCAGATATTCCGGTAACAATAATTTCTGATGAGCATTCTTTTATTTAATCGTTCATCGCATTAACATTTTAATAACTTAGTCAAAATAACTAGTAAAAATACTGTTGTCAAGCTTACAAAAGTGTAAAAAAAAGTATCTTAAACAATTTCTTAACAATGAGTACACTTCCTCATTTTAAATTACTCGCATTAACATTTTGTTAACACAGATTTCAAAAAAAAAAAAAAAAAAAAAAAAAAAAAAAAAAAAAAAACCTCTGTTTTCAAGCTATCAAAAAATAAAATAAACGTGTCTAATTTGGAGACCATCAGACATTTTGACATTTTAAGAACGTATTTCAATCTTCTGCATATGTGTTGAAGGGTACAATCCCTATACGTCTGTGATACAGTCGTTCCTAGTTTTTGAGATAATGGCATAAAAATATATATTGAAAAAACCAAGTGTCCTTTAAAAAGCACAATTACCGCCCCACTCCTCAATTGGCAGCGTGGTGTAGGCGGTAGGATGTCGGTTTGTCCCCGCACCACCAAATATTTTTATATATTTTTATCTTCGTAAATTGTTGACTATTAATTTTTTATTTCATTTCAACTTCATTTACATATTTTTATTTGACACTGCGTAAATTTGAATCCGCGTCAGAAAATTATGAAGCCTACACCTTACCGCCTACACCACGCTTCCAATTGATAAATGTAGCAATAATTGTGCTTTTTAAATCACATTTAAATTTTTCATTTTTGTTTGAAAATATCTCAAAATTATGGCTTGAAGGACGACTGTACAGTACCACAGTGTTATAAGGAGTGTACCCTTCCACATATTTGCAGGAGATTAAAATCCGTTCTAACGTCTGATGGTCTCCATGTTAGACAACTTCCTAACAATGAATATAATTCTTCATTTCAGCTGTCCAGTCTAATAACAACTGCGGGAATATATTATCATCTGGATAACTTTATGATTCCATGTTATCGACTATGGAAAATAGTGTTACACATCCCAATTTTTTTGTGTAAGTATTTTCTTCAACAGATGATAAATCTATAAAATCTTTTTTTTTAGGGAACATTTCCTTTCTCCCGCACTAAGAGAAATTTTAGATTCTTACTTTAGGCAAATTGATTTTTAAAAAAAATTGAAATAAACTGAATATTACTCGCAAATCAGTGAACCTGAAATGAGTGTTTATTGATAACTACGAATCTATTTAGTGCAGTGCAATGTCACAATAAACTGAAAATTATCAGTTAATTTTAAAAATAATGCTTCTACGGCGAAACCTATTACAAAAAACTTAAATCTATAGAAACTTAACCGATAGCACTGTTGGATACACATCATCGTACTGGAACAGAGCGGGTTCATTATTTCAGAGGGCGCTTTCACGCCTCTCTTTCAGTTTTATCGCGGTGACTAAAAATAGAATCTATTGCGCCCAGTGGGTGAGCAGTAACGCTTTGACCACATATTCGGGAGGATGCGAGTTCAAATCCCCGTCCGGCCATCCAGATATCGGTTTTTTCAAGCTTTAGCTAAGTCACTCGAGGCAAATGACGATATGATTCCTTCAAAAGCCCATGGCCGAGATTCATCCCCATTCCTTGCCCCCAGTCTTCTCCAAAACTAGTATATCAATCACGTTTCTCTTTGTCCTCAATCTGTGGCCTAAGAGAGCTATCTAAATTTATTGTTGAAGTGAACTTGTGACCTCAGCTAAGATATCGAAGGGAAGAAGTGTTTAAGCGCCTAGAGAACTTGTCTCTTAAGCGAGATAGGCCACTGATTTGTTGAGAGTGTCCAGTCTGGTTTCACTTGAAAGTGATTGGCTTCCTTTATGCTTCAATTATAAATGACCTGTAGTCTTCTCAGACTTGCGTGGCGAAAATACTCCTGAGAATCTGCGACAAATCACATTCAGTAGTAACAGAAGAGAAAAATTCAGCAAGCAATATCCCACAACTTTTATTCAGGAAGTAACATAATTTATTTATGCATTTAACGATAGCAGTTGGTGCAAAGGCTGTAATAATAATGCCACAATTATTATTTTCATTTTGTGTTTTTGATTTTATTCATATTCTGATCAGTTACCTTTTAATTATTCCAGGTCACAGCTTTCAAACTTACATAGATATTTCCCGTAATGTGTTCTGAGAGCTTAAATGTTTTGTCAGAATAATGCTGGAAGATCTGATTTATTAACTAAGCGATAAAAAAATAATGCAGGCTGGACAGTTTAAAAATACATGAGGATTTAATGAGTGAATGATCAATCCTTTCAATTTTAAAATCTTTTTTACATGGTGACCGAAAATTAATTGAAGTGAATCGTTTTGGTTTTTAACTTGCGTTGCCAACGTTCTTCAATATTCATGATACATTAACCAAACACCAATAGTTTCAAGCACAATATCTTTATCCCTTAATTCAAACTTTACCCTTCTTGTAAACTGAAAGGAGTATTGGGTTTATATTCGTAAATATTTATAGCTTAGAAAGATATTTCAGTAAAAATCTGTCTGTACACCATATTCTGCAGTTGATGATCTATAAATTTTTATAAATAAAATACTGTCTATGAGACACTGTTATTATTGATGTTATTTTACTCCCCACTCTTCGCCAGGAAAACAATTAAGGTTTACTGAAATGACAGAAACCTTCTACGTTAGGCGCTTCTACGGTGAAAAAAGCAAAGTAATAGTATTATTGGTCGAGAGATATGGAGGGGTTGTTCGGATGCCTAGGGATAGTGTTTCAATTTGCAGCGCATTCTGCCTCTGTCGTGACTACCTTAACCCTATAATCCTACTGGGTGAAAGGGACCTAATGTCTTACGTGGAACCTAGCCAAGGATTGTCCTAACATAATTCACGTTAATATACCAGGGCTGTGTCTCAGTTTAAGTGCACTTAAACATACCAGCCGTGACCGGAATACTAACAGGGGACATTCCAATCCGAAATCAGGTGTCTTAACCATTTGAACCACCATACCTCTTAGCAAGGCAGAATTAATACGTGAAACGATGGTCCGAGCGCTGAGAATTGAGTGCAGAAAAAAAATAATAATGCGTAAATAATATAAGGACTCGTGAATCTGTGTGAAGCTAAGCAGCTTCAAGTAGTGCAAACAATTTTTCATTAAAATACAGCTTGTATGTTTTTAGTGCTGTCTTTAATTTCATCCTACATACAAGCAATACCTTAATAGTACAAAATTTCATATTCTAATCATAATTTAAATAGTGTATATACCAACAGCTTTGTGAATATTGGTCATTCTGTTTATGACACACAATTAGTACCTATACTTGAAAACACAGATTCTGTGATAGATACCTAAGATCCTTAGTAATCTAGGGGGGTTTTAATGTAAGGAGGTGAGAAACCCATTTGAAAGCAAGCAATTGTAGGATCCTTTCAAAGCAGTCTCCAATCAGCTATTCGCTTCATACCAAAAAATTGCCAGTCGGAAACTGGGAAAACAAAGCAAAGGAGGCGAGTGCAGGAATTTTCCTAGTAAATCCATTCCAACTTTGTATTTGCGGTAGATTTGGAAGCACGATACTTCGGCTTCATGACATTTGTTTTGTTTATCTTATTCTGATTCATACACTATTATTTCCTTCATACAGTATTTTATTTCTTCACTGTTACCAGCTGGCAGATAAATATTGACAAAAAAACGGCATATACCAATTATTTATTATTTGACCTTCACTGAATATTTCGTAATATTATTTTCTTTCACGTCACTGTATGCTTCCTCTACATACGTACAATTTGAAATGTTAATTATGATACATTACAGTTTGGCCTAGAGCTGTTTTTAATTGATGCCTATCTCTCATGATTCTTTAGTTATTTTAGAGTTTAACTGCTTCTTTCATTCCTGTATTTCAACACCGGATTCTGAAAAATTGTACGTCATTGATCGGACTTCAAACAACATAGGAAACAGCACTGAAAAATATTTATTTATTTATTTATACATTTATAATAATATTACTCTTCGAAGTACAGAGGAACAATAAGATAACAATTTAAATGAAATTGATATGGAATAAAATGTAAGACCTAACTTTATCGGCCAAAAGGATTTTCATAAATTGCGAGAATTAAAATTTGATGTTAGTTCTTCTACTCTAAATATCGTACCCTCCGTCTAAGTTTAATTATCCTTCTTATTTTTTCCATACAATTTCCCACAGATTTTATTCACGTTACAAAATTTCTGGAATTTCAGCTACATTTAAATCTGTTTGACTTCTTTTATTTTTAACCGCGAGCCAGTTTCAAACGTTTGATTGTTTGTTCTAAAACAAAGAAATACATAATTTACGATTTGTGACTCCTCAAAGCGTATAGAGAAATTATAGTTACTGGATATGATAAGGTAATCGAGAGTAATCTATTATGTATTACGAAAATAGTACTGTATCCCAAATATATATTTGAACAGAAAGGACAAGAAGGGTAAAACAGGATTATAAGAAGTTGAATAGACAACTGATCTTGTTCCTACTTTGCAGGTTGTTAAGGATTGCAATTAGTATGAATAGCGTAAGCTTCAAAACCATCCTCTTCCACAGAAAGTAATAAAGATTTTACCGCATTCATGCTAACCTAAAAACATTAAGGTGAAATGCAGCACTATACGAATGCTCTTTTCGTATCACGTCGTATTTTTCTAGGTGTTGTAAAACACTTCACCAGACTTTTCCAAAATAGTATTCATAGTTCAAGGGCATATCTGAATTAAACGTAATCAATTATGTCAATCCATGAATATTAAACTTATTAGTTTTAATCACAACATTATGTTAATATTTTCTTAAATGCTTTTTCCAATATTATTGACTTTCATTCCTGTACTAAACGTTAATTTCATCTCCAGTCAATTGTTGTCCCTAAAGGTAAAAATTCGTTTACAAATTCAAACGGTCTGTTAAGCAGATACTCTATTAGTTAGGTCTATTCTTTGAAAGTTTTGTATGTTAACTTGCATGTTAAATGATTTAGAAAATTATTAGATTAGATACTAAACAATAGAAAACATGTACTTAGCTATAACACGCCAGTTCTTGTCCAGTTTTTGCGGAGTGTGTTTCCATTTGAAATTAACTTCATTTTCGAAAAGTCATGACTCGACTATTGGTTTGGCGTATTATTCGCTGGTTTCTTGCCTTTGTTTTGAATTTATTCGCCTGTACCATGCAATGCATTTCCTTATTGACTTCTGTAATGTTTTATTGTCGGTCATGTTTAACATGTCCTTTCAGGTAATTTAAAACAAACTATGCTGAAGGAAAGACCCGGGTGTATCCATTTCTCTATGAACAGTGCAATCTTTTTTTAATGTGTTTTGTGTGGATTTGTTCGTCAGACGCGTTTGTCTATACGAAAACTAGGAATCGCTGACACGATTCCGCAAAGCCGGCTAAACACTTATCGGAATGGGTATTCTGTACGCTGTACCACTTCTGTGATACCAGGTCAGCAAGAGCCACTTCACCACTCTCATGCTGGATATGTAGAACATAATTACAGCGAATTCTGATTCATTAGAATAATGTGAGACATGATTGTTATCATCCTTAAAAACTTTGCGGTTTGCATTGTATAGCTTTGAATAAGTAGAATGATTATGTTACGATGAAGGAATTTAATCGCTCTATTCATATAACAGAGAACAACTGGAAAAACTGAAAACGTATTTTTCGCCATATCTTTGGAACATAGTATTTTCGTCTATTGGCGAAGTAATACCTGTTCGTAGCTCGCACAGATCTACAAACGGAATTTCCCACAAATATGTTACGATAATTGTTTGTTTACCTTCAACGAAGCACATTACATTCGCTAATGGCAAAGACTTATATAAACAAACCGAGTCTCATCTGCTTAATTACGGCAGTTCCGACAATTTGGAGAAAACGTTATATAATTGTTATAACATTCGCATTAATTTACTTTCATTCATATCTAAAGCAGTTTAAAAAAAAGAGATTGCAGTAAGGTTGCAGATGGATCACAGAAAGATTATTGCTTACTATTTAGTGGGAAGGTACTGAGCGTTAATTTTTCTGATTTCGTAAATCCTTGAAGTAAAGTTGGATTCCTCAATGGAAAGCGAAATGAAACCATTATTTATCACCATAACTGCGAGCCGTCTGGTAGCTCAGTCGTTAAGGCGTCTGACTGAAGTTTGAAAGGTTCCTGGTTCAAATACTTGTCTCGGCAGGGATTTTCATAGGCACTTAACCCGATCTTCACCTCTGGCACAGCTTACTGTGTATTGTGACGTACGCCAGAACGCTTCCATGGTTCGGATTCCACGTTAACTCTAGGTTCCCTGTACACGATGGGATTGCGGGGCTAGGTTAAGGCGGTTACGACAGGGGTGAAATGCGCAGCCAATAGCAACCCTGTCATCTAGTTATTACGACCACACGAAATTGTTATTACATTACCATAATTGTCCCGAAAGTTTTTTTTTTTTTTTTTTAACAGTTTAACGTCCCTTTTTAACAACGTGGTCTTTAGAGACGGGAAAGGATGGGGGCAAGGAATGGGAAGGAATTCGGCCATGGCCTTTTTGAAGGAAGCATCCCGGCATTCACCTGGAGTGATTTGGGGAAACCATGGAAAACCCAAATCTGGATGCCCGGACGGGGATTCGAACCGCCGTCCTCCCGAATGCGAGGCCAGAACGCTATCCGTTACACCACCACGCTCGGTGTCCCGAAAGGAAATTATTTGCAACCATAAGCTAAACTTTTATGGACTCAATTGTTCTATCCATTCTATGTAAATCTACACATAGTACTTATGTTAAAGTTAAGTTTTATGAATTATGTGATTACCAGCTAAGAATTTTCCTCGTGAATCCTTTGAGTTTGCTCTTGGAATTATGTACCGACTAAACTTATACGTATGCCTAAAAATTTTGGTTACAATTATAACGCCAACACAGCAGGTGTTGGGTGAGCGGATAACGCTGTGGCCTCGCATTCGGGAGGACGGCGGTTCGAATCCCCGTCCGGGTATTCAGATTCGGGTTTTCCATGGTTTCCCCAAATCACTCTAGGCGAATGACGGGATGCTTCCTTCTAAGGGCCATGGCCGATTTCCTTCCGTTTCTAGTCCCCAGTCCTTTTCCCGCCTCTAATTACCTCCACGTTGACAAGGCGTAAAGCCGCAAATAATCATAATAATAATAAAAATGCCTAGTCGCAACTATAGATATAGACTTAATTCTCACCACCAATAAAAATCAATATACACTTAATCGGGAAAGATAAAAATTATCTGAAAACTTGTTCTAAGTATGAAAAATCACCTAATCTCAACATTTAAAACCCTATGGGTATGTATACTTCTACTTAATAACCAATATGCCAATCTCTCTACCAAGATTGAGAAAATAATGTATATCACTAGATGAACAATTAAAGGGTTGTACAAACATTACCAGAGCAAAGGTACAAATCTCATGGACATTATCCTTACAATAATGTGATTAAAATTAATAATTACAAGTGTGTCAGATAAATGTGTGTGAGTATTAATTCCCTAGGATTTTAATGAATTGCTACTAATATTATCATTTTAATAATATACTCACACACATTTATCAATCTCGATTGCGGACAGTGATCAAAAGAGCTCACCTTTTTCTTACCTAAACTGGTAGATCATTTCAGAAACATTTCTTATCTATCCGACTCTGTAAACAATTACAAGTTTCTTACGACACCGGAAAACTCATTGATTATTGTTACTTATATCAAAGAACCAGTCTAGAAAAAGTACTGAAGCTTAGGCCTACAGCTGTGAACAACATTTCTGTAAAACTGATCGCATAGAGACTATTTACTACGAGTACAAGAAAATAGTATCTGTCTTCTAATCTCAGTGCACTTCAATGCAGCAAAGCACATTGATATAATTCTACAATAAATAACTTTTCTTTCTCAAACGGGTTCAGGAAAATATTTTCTCCGCCTTTGATTCAAGGTCTCCTTCGCCATAGAGTTCACGAAATCTGTAGTTTCCAAACTATTGTCATAACCTATATAGTATTCTCAGTCGACGCAGTTTTATTCAAGGTATTTATTTAAATGGACGTTTATGTACTGTATATGGCACATAATGCAACAAATGTTATCATTTGATTTTCTAATAATTTTTTGTGTTGGTCATTTTTTTTAGTATCCAGTTTAATAGATATCACATTCGAACTAATTTCAATATCAGAGAACAAACTGAGTTAAGAAATGAGCAGTGATATGTTTCTGCCATGTGAACACCTAGAAAACTTAACGAATCCATGAACACATTATCAGAACAAGGAGCTAGACTAAATGTAAACAGAACCATAAAAAGGACATGGTGTTGCGGAAACGACCTTAGTAACAGACTTTGGATAGACGTACTGTAGTAAGGAGTTATGTTATTTTATTTAGTTTATCAGAAGTGAAGCTTATACGGAAGCAAGGAAAATGTCACAAAATATTAGTACTGGAAAAAAGAGACGTTTTCATGAAACTTTTAATACCAGATATTTGACCAAGAGACAGAAACGATTTTGCTAAGTAATGTATAAAGAGTACAGAACCTTGCGGAAGTCAAATAAGATAGTCGGGAAGAAGATACTTAGAAGCGTCTAAAATACAGAGCTTCAATATTAACAGGAATTACAGAGTACGAAATGAATACTTTATGGAATTCATTGGAGAAATAGAAGAGTGTATACAATAATTCTGTAGAAAATGTATTTGTTTTTCTGAGTCCTCCACCGTAGCTTTATTTTCCAACCGAGGATGCATTGTAACGGAATAATTGCAAACGAAAACCAAAGGCAATATACTGTATCTGATTCATCGATTTTCCATGAAGAAGTTTTAACTTTCTTTAACGTATCGACTTTTTCTCTGTTTATATATTGGTGTTTTACAAATAATTGTGAATAGTGTAATTTAAGCAATAATAAGACGATTTTCATTACCTCTGAAGCTCAGGTTTATAGTAATGAGATATAATTTCGGCCTCGGTTTCAAAACTATTCATTCCGGTTATTCTGCCCTACTGTTTTCCTTCGATAATTTGTCAGAAACATGGAAAAAATAAGCGAATATATGCATAGTAGATGTCAATATCAATGGAACTAATAGAAGGAGTGTTATACAATATTCTTCAGCGTCAATTAGTGGTAACATCATCGAGTTATCAAAAGAAGTAACGAATTTTTCTTAAGTTCTGTTTTACACAGCCATTTCAGTTCCAATAGTTATATTTGATATCCTTGACTGTGAACTGAATATTTTCGCTGAATTACATGATAAGAAGCAAAATCACATTAATGGAACAACGGACATCAGTTTGACTAACAAAACTACGGCAGAAATTATCTCCGGAGTCAACATATCGAGTTACTCTTCATGAATTTGACAAATGTTTAATAGTATTTTCCATTTATCCAGCTGTACTAGCAGAAATGTATAAATATACATATGAAAGAAGATTTTTATGAGGGTTTTACGTCTCGTCGACTTTGAGGTCATTAGACGGAAGAGGATTGATGGAAAGGAATGGGAAGGAATTCAGCCATGACCTTATGAGGGAATCATTCCGGCATTCACCTGAAGTTATTTCGGGGAACCATGGAAAAACGAAATCTGGATGGCCGAGCGGGGATTTGATCACACGTCGTTTCGAATGCAGCGGACAATGCCAGTTTTATATAAGTAGTGTTGATTCTAGTGTTGACGCCCCTGAGAAGACCTCTGTAGCAGCAGGTGTGTCACTGGGTCGCTAATTACCGGCCGGCGTACTGTAACACTTTGTGGGTCCGCGCGCCGACAGTTGTCCGCTGGCCGCTGCGGGGCTTCCTAAACCCGCAAATCGGCCAAACTAGGCGCCTCAGCCGTAATCGGATCACGGTTGTTAATGCTGTTAGTGGGCAACAAGCCGGCAAGCTGCAAGACAACGATATCCTGCTCTCAGTTCACTGACCACGCTGAAGCCGGCACAAAATCAACTGCCCTCATCTCGGCAATAATGAGTATCGTAAGTAAAACTGATACTACGGTGGCTGAGCAAGATATTATCCTACCAGCCTGGAAAGTCACAGTAGACAGGGGTAAATATACTGCAGTCCCAATGATAGATCATGATTATCATTATCAACACCAACAACAACATGCCATCATTATCATCACCACCATCATAAACACCGTCACTATTATTATTCTTTTCCTATCATCAGTACCTAACTGATTTAATGAAATTCTCCATTTCTTCCTGCCTGCGTCTTTATTTCATCAAATCAATTAAAACTTTGCGTTCGAATTTATTGGAGAATATGCGAAAAAATTTAAATTTCGAGTGCAATGAAATACTTCTTCCGCCAACCTATTTAGGTCGCAATGACCGGAGGGATAAGATTAGAGAAATAAGATGCCGTACTGATACTTATATCTATTCCTTCTTTCCTCGCACTGTTCGGGATTGGAATGGGCGGGTTTAGGACTGGTGCTTAGCACCCTCTGCCATCCACAATGTTTGTGATTTGCAGAGTATGAATGTAGATGTAGATGGAAAACCTACGTCTTCAATTATCTGCTTTTCCAATCTTTGTATTCCTTTACAGTTCGATCAGACCGGTTTGTTGATTTGATAGGGACATGTTGTAGCAGATGAAAAGATTACACGCAAAAAACTTTAAAAAAATTATGTCGCATATATATCGTCGAATCGGAAGAAGAACTTCATTGTTCATAAATAGCAACCAACTGTTTCTTTAAATGAAGGTCAAGTCAGTTATATCAGATAAAACTTTCCATGAACTTCATCTTCATTTCTCAAGAGCTCTATACCAAACAGAATATACACATCTCTAAAAATACTTCAGTCAGGATCTCGCAGGTGTTTCATGTGCTTCATACTCAATAATTAGTCCTATGGTTCGTTGATTGTAGCTTCATAAGAATTAAGATTTGATACGAGGGAAAGGGCTAACTAGGAAGAGAAAAAATAATGGTCAGTCGACTATATTTAGGAGCCATTTCAGTACCCATATGCAAAAATGTCCGGGAAACAATTGATGGCAGGGCTTGTAACAAAATCGGCTTTCTCCCGAAAGCCTCCGTTACATTCAATTCTCTTTCGGATAGCAAATTTAGATTAATATAATATGCTTTCGCATCCCAATCTTAGATTTATCGCAGTTTTCGGTAATCACACCACGACTGCACCATGACCTTCCCTGCTAAAACCATAGGGGTGTGGTAGAAAAAAAAACTCAAAATGAAAACGAAATGAATTTCCGCATACTACGACAAGTTTCTTTATGCTTCAGTCTGCATGTCGTGTAGTATAAAGGTACAATCCGGTATTATTATTAAGCATTCCAGCAAACTGAAAGACCTTAACCTTACACCTCACCCAGAAAATTGTTTGCTTGACTGTTAAGTAAGAAAAAAGAAGGCTGCCATTTTTGATGTAGTTTCGTATTTGAATTTCACTGCAGTAACCAGCTGGAACACATACATTTTAGAAGACTGGAAATCACTTTTGTCTTACTTTCTTTTGGGTCCAAGTTTTACACGTCAGTGTTACATTCTAACTCCAGTTTTATTTCTATCTGATATCTGTAGTTGTGTTTTCATTATTTGTGTGAGGAGGTTGTTTGTTGCATCCGGAAATATTCCTTCAGGTTGTCACTGCCGGAAGGTTTGGTCTAGAATCTGATGAAACCCATTCAGAAACGTACGTTTAAACTTTCATAATAATTCTGATACATTGTTTCAGTTTTATCAATGAAGTAATAGAACTAGATGTTATAGCAGAATCCTCATAAAATCTTTCCAGGGATGTTACCGTAACAGCAGGAAAGTTGGAGCCGAATTAGGACTGTAAAGAGGATTGCTTGGAGAGTTGAAAAACAAAGTTTAAAAAATTCGTTTCGACAAGCGTACATACCTATTTAAATACCCAAGTCTACCGAGATCTTAATCGCTGCAGATATATTCAAGCAAAAGCAAGTGAATATTGACGCCACAGCGACAGAGTGTATTCACTTTAAAGCTGGTCTCAGTATACTTTCACTCTAAATATACACGTTAAAAGCATTTTTTAAAAAGATATATTTATTCCTTTCTAGCTTAACATCAGTTGGTTCGTGAAATAATCATGTCAGAAAAATTGATAGAGCCTGTTGTGTGACTGGATCTAGATTTAGTTGTGCTGAGGAGCGCACGTTCCAGTGGCAATTTCCCTGCATACCCAGTTTTCCACTCTTGAACCAGCATTTACAAATTTTCAGAAGTTGTAAAATGTTCCATTGCTACGCTAATGATCGATATTTGAATTTACGCAAACGCATTTTTACATGCAAACGTACTACAATCATCAGATCTCCTAAAACAGCAGATACGAAATGAACGTAATAATAATAATAATAATAAACTATGTGAAAATGGTTCTATTGGATTAATCTGTTTTATATGGAGAAGGTGCTGAAAGACATACATAATAATCCAAAGATCCTCTGTGTTCTAGCCTTCATCCACCGGGAAACAAGAGTCCCAAAGTCTAGCAAAACTGTTATCAAACAGCATGTACCACTCTTTCTGACTTTCAGACAAGTTTCATTCCAGTAATTATTGCTTAAATGGAAAGGAAGTGAAAAAAAATTGTACAACATTTCTTTTCCTGCAAATTCCTGCACCTTGGTCTCTTTAGGAGAAATGAGAACGGGTATTTCCGATCCTAACTCAGTATTTTTGTTCTCCGGATTTTATTATAAACCAAAATGCTCATATCGATTTACTTTTGAAAAGTGATTTATTATCCATCGTAGTGATACTTTAAATTGTATTTCATATTCAATTTTTTGAAATATGTGGAATATCCGTCGTAGTTATAACCTCTTCGTAAATGAGTTTGTACACTCTCCGCCATTCAGAGGAACTTCGTACATGATTAATCGCAGCATTTCTGCTCTGGAAGGCCTGAGCTTTCACATTCCACATACTATGACAAGACATTGTAAATAGTTACAAAATTTCCTTTTCCCCTCGCAATACTGTCATATGATGGCGCTTATGATGGTACCGTTTAATAAATACGTATATGCCGACCCCGGCAGCGTAGGGGTAGCGTGCTTGCTTCGCGTTGCAGGGGTCGCCGGTTCGAGTCCGGCCGAGGGCATGGGTGGTTTTAATTAAGTGTTGTTTTCGTCTTGTGTCGTCCTTACAAAAGAGAGAAAGCAATCACACTTGGATGAAATCTATACATTGTAAAAAACGAAAAACACATTGAGCTGGCTGAATGGCTAACATGGCCGAATGCCATTAAAAAAAAAAAAAATACGTATACATTGGCTGTGATGTGGATGAGAAAATCTTATTTCCCATTTTACCTCTTACTTAAACTAATTTTGAATTATGATATTACTCAAAATCAATGAAGTGGTCCCTTGCAAATAAGAAAACTGTTCACCAAACAAAAATACTTCTCTTGGATTCCGCCAGATTAGCTTAAAAATAGAGAAAGAACTTATGATTCACCTCTTTGTTAAAACCGAACTTGGTAGGTGGACCGTAACCCTCTGGCCTCACATTCGGGAGGACGTGTGTTTGAATCCCAGTTCGGTCATCCAGATTTTGGTTTTACATGGTTTCTCCAAATCACTCCATGCGAATGACCAGGCAGTTCCTTCAAAAGGCCATGGGCGATTTCCTTCTCGTTCCTTGCCCCCAGTACTTTTCCGCCTCTAATGGCCATGACGTTAACGAGGCATAAAGTCAGAAGAAAAAAAAAAAAAACCTTTTTTAATGTGAAACAACTGTTATATAATTTGGTCAGTTTAGAGTACACTTTCCTTCAATTCGTTTAACAGCTCCTATCGTCTCTTTAGTCCTTTGTTCACTTGTATGAGATGAAATTATTCAAAACTATCAATAATCTTTAGACATATCACAAGAATCGTAATCTTTTAATTTAGGAGACTAAATTTAAAAATGTGTGCTAAATAATCACGGCAACATTAGTCGGAACAACTTTAAAGAACATTAACCTCCATCTGAAGAGTATAGCGATAGCTTCCAAATGTTTCAATTTTTTTATTTTATTTTTGCTTAGAGTTTTAGGCCTCGTTGAGGCCAATAGATGCGGAAGAGGATGGAGGGCACGGAGCGGAAAGAAATTCTGCAATGGCCTTTTGAAGGAACCATCCCAGCATCTGATTGGAGAGGTTTTGGGAAACCATGGTAATTCGAAAGCTTTATAGCCGGACATGGAACTCGATTCCTCCCGAATATCAGGCCCGAGTGTAAAAATTCGTTGTACGGTTAAAAGAAGAGTTTTAAGCCTTTATGCTTACAAGTTATGTGGATGTGCTAATTGTAGCTCGTAATGGGAAGTGGTCAGCAGATTCTGGACTGAAACATGTGTAATTGGGTCAGAGATAATAGCATAAATCTCTCTCAAAAAGCCGGTCTTTGCTGAATTATTAGTACTCTCTGACATGACTGTAGGTATACAAAAGTCCCACCGAGTGAATCTCGGTCGGGCATCGCTTGATAGTGCGTGGGAGAGAAGTTTAATTGACCCACGAAACCACTCATTTACGTAGTAATTTCCGAACTACTGATTCCAATAACGGTTCTAATTAATGGCTTCTATTTCAGTGTACGTAATTATAATATTTATCTGACTACCAACGCATGAATTCAGTAAGCAGCAATTAAGTTTTTCTGCGTAAATATCATATAGTTTTGTAACAAGTGAGCATAAAAATTGTTTTGCGATTTCAATTAATTTTTATATCACTGGAAAAAAATAATCAGTTTTCAATACCCCACATACATTGATTGAAATTCTATAGGTGATTGTTTAAAACATTAAAAACGCAGGTAATAACGTATTATTATAGCAACGAGGTTTTGACTGCTGATCATTAATAGATATTAAAATTCAGCAATTCAGAGCAATGACTGATACTGTTTCCTAACAGATGAAGAATGTTAACTAGCTAGCATATATTATTCCTAATTTAGTACTTGAACAATGAGCTAATTGCTTCAACATTATATTTGAATCAAAATTTAATCCTGTTAATGTGTTAATACTTCGAAATAAGTTGTATATTTAATTTAAACGTTTAACATATTGCCTGAAATAGATCAGATTTCGTAGTGTGAAGCTATGTATGATGCAATTAATTAAGCATCAAGAGAAGAATAGGATGTTTTTATAGTTATAGGAAGACCATTCGACAGTGTTAATATAGCTGAATCAATTTAAAGACCGATTTCCTGAATCGTAAATAATTTAATAAGACCAGGAATAAATTTACATATTGGAGAGCAATAGGCCCTACCTAAATTACATCTTTGAATAGAAACACAAATCAGTTTTCCCGTTTTCTTTCGTTTTGGTATTCCAGATGCAAAAGCTACACTTCCAAAAAGCGTTGTTCTCTATACATATCATTACAGAAAGTCTTTCCTGAGCTCTAGATCAATTTGTTTACAAAATGTTTTCTTCTTTAAAAAAAAGTCATTTCTTTCTTTATCAATTTTTCCTACTGAAATATCTTTTTTTTTTTAAATATGCTAATGTGTGTCTGATTCTATTATCCTTGATTCCCACATCGATTGGGGGGGGTTTTAGTTCGTAAGTAACAGAATGTTGTGTTGTGACTTCTTGTAATGTGCCTATTCCTACTTTGATATTATTATCGTTGTTATTTCTGATTCATTTAATGAGTTTTGCTTTTGTTCATGTTTGGTCTAAATTACTCTCTTAATATCAAAGACACACTTCTCATTAGTTTGGGCCAGCTATAAATAAAACATTACCAGCAAATTTGCAGGATATTGGTTCATTATGCTCAAGTGCTGTACTTGTGGCACACTCAAATTTTCCTTTCATTTCCTAGATTGCTACCTCTAGATTAAAGTTGAATATCGTTAGGATACACTAAATCTCTGCATCATCCAGTTTTTTATTGATGCTTTGTGAGCAGAAAAAATTCAGTCCATAGACCGGTGTTCAGTATTTGATGAAATAATGATTTTTTTATTTTTTTTTCTGGAAGTTGAATTGAATTGAATTACAATCGAGCACATGGTCCTGTGGCAGTTTCCCTATTCATTTGTATGTCCTTTCTTATTTTTTGAAACTATTATTATCTTATAAACTTTGAGTGTTAAATTCCTAAAATTATCTAATTTTGCCATTTATGAATTTTAATTTGAAATTCATTCAACGTTTCTGGTAAATTATTTATTACTTCCTCTGGTAATTTAGTTTGTCCCCTATAAACGCAAAAAAGACTTACCACTTTCTTATGCATGAAATCTTTTCCTTTCCATGCACTAATCCTAATTCTTTGACCAATATCCTTCCAAGTCCAATCGCCAACATACGTTTGTACACTCCCAGCACTCTCTTCAACCTTCTTCTACGTTCAAACGACTCCCAATCCAGCTCCATTATCATACAGTTACTGACTGGGTCCTGTGGTAATTTCCACAAATAAATCTAGCCGCTCTCTTTTAAACGCCCTCCAATTCCTGTATTTGATACCCAAAATGTGGGTCACAAATTACATCACCACATTCCAGCAATGGTCTGACCAAAGTTAAACCATCCTGCTGGATTACTAAGTCTGCCTTCAAATCAGTATTGGCGAATAAATCTCTCGGTGACGGGGGTAATGGAAGAGGGATGGAGGGAAGTTGAGAGATGTAGGGTAGGAGTGGGAAAGGAGATTTATATCCATCTCAGTTGCCTAGGGAATATGGAACAGTCTCAGATCCCTTATAGAGAACTCTAACATATTTGTATCTTATTATTTGCAGCTGTTACTATATTTATCTATTTTTGTATCAGTACCTACATACAGACACTTCCACTCTATACTGATACTCATCTAACTAGAACATTGGGGACTGTTAGTTATTGGCATTATTTGTCGTATTGAATGCATATTTTTTTCCCCCTATTATGGCCAATGCTTCTAAACTCAGTGTGGGAGTAATAATTTATGAGCGATCTCGTCTCAACTTGAGTGGAACATCAGCGCCTGTGATAGTTGCCCCAAGCTAGATATCTCTACCTCTAGTTCCGGGAAGCTACATCTTCAGCTCCAAGAAGGAGACTAAACTGTTTTCTTTAGCTCCCGTAATTTTATGCATAATGCTTGCCGAGCGAAGGCCGTATTACACTTCGACGCATTGCTTGCTCTCGGGCAGAATTTAAAAGTAAAATTGAATAATGAAAAATGCAGTGCAGAATTAGGGTTACGTACGGACTCAGGGGGTGCAGGAAAAGGGGGGGGGGGACGGGTTGCGGGCTTATATTACGAAGAGAATGGCACCTCAGGCTATTATTGCCATCATTCCTTAATCTCGAAGTATCTAAAAGATTGTTTATTTACTACTTCATATTATAATAGATTTTGTTATTAGTTTAGTTGGAATATATTGCTTTCAGAAGGAAATCTAAACGTATAATTACATTAAGAACTGCCACTATTCTATAGACAACTCCTTCTACGTATTGAACCCTGGTGGTTGGACGTTTAAGGTTGGGTCACTCTGGAGGTCGCGGTGTTGATCCCCGATCCGGTAATAGAGATTTCAATTTTAATTATTTTTCTTATATCACACTAGTCGAATGCGTGGATTCGTTTTCTTCATCACTTTTCCAAACATTTGGTATCGCCTTCCTTTGATATCTTTCTCTGACCAATGGCATGGTCAATTATACCGCCCCATGCCCTTGATGTTGCCGAGCAATTTTTACCTACTGCAAGGTACTGCACGTATTAATGGATCAAGCGTTGGCATCTGTCTGCGAAATGTGTAACTATGTTCTGTGTGACATAAGTGTATTTTTTGTTTGTGAAATGTGTAGTTTGTAAGGCGGAGATTGGGGCCGACAGGTCATTCGCCTTGATCATAGCGGAAAACTGCCTAAAAACGGCAGTCAGAATGATCGGTACGCGGGGGCCTGTGTTCGTGTCCGGGCTCTGGTACTGTACATACCCAGTCCAGCGTGCTGTGTCTCAGTGCACAGATCCACACTGACGATTCTATTCTGAACCTTCAGTACTATAATAAAAATTTTGGTTAGTAAATTAATTCGCCAGGAATCGGAATTGAAAGCCAACGATAGACTCATATGTTGTATATAGGCGGCACATACAGACCATGTGACTATAGACACTGGGCAATGTGAGTGTAAAATTGATCACAATAGAATTGTAAAGATTATCTGTAACATCATAAACGAATCTAGGTGAATACGGGGATTTTTCCTACCAAAAAAAAATGACGTGATCAAATTTCATCCCATTTTTTGACCCATTCTCGTATTCTGACTATAATGACCTCGATGTCGAGAAGCCGTAAGCCCTAATAATATAAAAAAGGCAATCTTCAGGAGAACATTTCCCATCATTCATTTGTTAAAACACGCATAGAGTCAATTTAAAAATAAAAACCGTAGCTCAATGACAATGATTAGATGCAAAATTTTGAACGAATTATTTTGACGCTGGGTGCTGATTAAATTTAGTCTCTTTTCTGTGGTATTTATGCAAAATTTTGGCTTGTTCTCGTATGAACCATCTCCAGTATGCCAAATGACATGGTTAGTAATATTCCCATAGGGGCACTGCGAAACAGGAGTAGGTTCTCGAAGTTCATATTGTCGTTCTATTGCTTTGCAATACCTTCCTACGACATGTTTAGGTCAAGGGATCTTATGACACTTCTGAGAGCGACATAAAGCGACATATACACTACCATGAAGTGGGTCGCATTGTTTATCGATAAAAACAACAATTCTTCTTCTACACACCATTTGTTCGAAGGCTGTCTGCTCCTTCTTCAAATTCAATTTTATAATAAATGTATCCGAATATTTTTTAAAGAACCATTAATGACTTGAACTCCTTCCTTACAGATAACTTTTATATATATATGATGATGGTTTCCATGATTACCTGATGACTGATACTTGGTGGCTGTCTTAGAAACAGTTATTCCTCCATAGAAGTTCTCCTTCGAAATTAAACTGGAATGGTTTCACCCTGTACATATGTGCTATTGTGAATGGCCGTGATGCTGTGTATGCTCAGCGTAGTGTGTTGTTTGCTTTGTGAAGGAACGAATATTGAGGGTAAGAAGAGGGTGAATCTCGGTGCCGGCCTATTCAGGCCTACTTTTCCGAAAGACACCCTTAACGTCTCCATCGGACGGACGAATCAACTGTGTCGTATGTCCTCACACAATACGCACTGTGGAGGGCTTGGGGTTTAGCTCAAAACCTTCGTGCACAATCTGGGGATTAGAAATTGCACAACATCATCTCTCCTACCCGGGCGACCAAGTCCTGATGTTAAAAATTTATTCCATCATGAGTACACGAACCAGCTAAAACCATACCAGCGCAGGACACAGTCATTGTACCACAACCACCTGTACCAACGAGATGGGTTCAAATTTGTATCAAGACAGTTATGGAACGATTCAAAACAAAATACAAGAAACAATTTAAAAGCATTGAATGTACTCTTCCTTCTTAAGCGCTGAGTGAATAACAAGTATTTGTTCATATCTCAACTATCTGACTGAAACATTAAATCTACACCGAAAAATATTTACAATTTAATTATGTTTAATCTCATAAACTTTAGAACAGTCAATAAAGATCATTGAAATGTTGCCATTCCTCTTTATGACACTCACAGTTCAGTTTCGTTCCGGATGGTCCTTTCCCGCCTCTAATGACCTCGACGTCGACGAGGCGTAAAGCCAAAAGAAAAAAAAATCGTTGTGACATGCGAAAAGTATCCACCGTCCCTGTCACAGAGCTGTATTCGTAATTATGCAGTAGTTTATCAATTTACTTGTGTAATATATGTAATTTACATAATCAGTCGTCTCCTGTTGCGATGAATAGTGAAGGGTTGACAGCATAATCAAATATATCTCGTTTCCTGTCTACGAGACCCAAATTTGAATATATCCTGTTCTGATTACGTCAGACAATCGTAAGGTACGCACATCTACTTAAGCTGAAACTGATGTATGCTGGGCCTTTGTAGCGTGATCACAGATATGTCAATACAATCTGTTATGTAGGCTTGCAGTCTTTAATAAGTTAAGGGGAGGCTTAGAACTTAATACTGTCAACGATTAATAATTATCACTGTTATTTACTCACATTATTCGCCAAAAATCGAATACGTTCTATCCATTGATCGTACATAGAAGATTACTATGATTTTGACAGGCACACACTGTGAATCAGATAGTTATCTTTTCCAATAACACATTGATTAAATATCTTAAAATTCGACTTTTAGTACACCTCCAGACAAATTCTGTTTTATCAAGTACTGCTCAAAGCTTACCTTGTTATTTCCACTCATATATATATTTTGTTCCGAGCCACAGTGCAGGGATCAATGATTTCTAAGCGGGAGTAGGCCGACTTCTACTCAACATTACTCATACTTTTCCGACATATCTACTACTCTCTATTACAACTGTGAAAGTAATTTTAATCATTGGTACCATCAAAAATATCTATACTAATAAAATGTTAAGCTTGGTCATTATGTAACCATGCCCGTAAGCTTATGACGTCACACTCCTCGCTTCGTTGTCGAACTCGAAAGAGCCAGAGATGTTACTCGAACTTATGCTCATTATTTAATAACAATTTATTTAGCCAAGCATCCACAAAGAAATGAATTGCCAGCACATCGTAACAAACGTATATATTTTGTTATAATTGACATTTTAATTATTAGTTTTTTGTTTATTTATATTTGTTCGATTTAGATATTTTCTTAAACTCCCTGTTCAGAGATACGGCTGTTATAGAAAGCTAAGAAAAGTCTGCATTACATCATTTTCAGCGTTATGAGGTTTAATGAATAACAATTGAATTTAGTTAGCGGAGAAATGAATCGTTAAATTAGTGCATTCAAAACGTCATTTTTTACCGACTTACGTGATATTTATCTTCCATGTATATATGTTTCGGCCATATTCTATGTCACTGTTGTAGTAAACTCGAAGAAGTGATTGTCAAAACAAAGAAATAAAAGTATGTATTGCATTTAAATTAACGTATTAATTATTATCCACTGCTTTGTATTATTAATGTAACTATATCAGCTGCGGGAAAATAGTTCCAGAGGTCAAATTTAAATCGCGATACAGCGAATGTATTTATGCGCGGGTAATAAAAGCTACGGTTCTTGAACGGCAAATTAATGGTTAGATTAAAATTCAGGCTGGGACAGAATGAAAACTTACACACTTTCTTACAGCATACATCACAATTAATTTAGTTTTATAAATAATTTAAGCTGCTTTCATAAGCACCGTGTTATTGCAATTACTACTTCATGCAATAGAGATAGTTCCATATTTATCATGGTGAATGTTGCCTGGACCAGTAATAAAACTAGTTTTACGCGGTATCGTTTTGGGATTCCTAATAGGTTTTAACTTCATTCATTCGATACTGCTATTATCATTAATTCAATAGAAGTTTCAACTGTATTGCTATATAAACTACAGCAGAAATATGTACAATAATACAAAATCAAAGATATGAGCGTTATGTAATGACAAGTCTATTTAGTTAAAGAACTCCAAAGAAATAAATTGCCATAAGTCTGGGTTCAGCTATTCCTTTTTGATGGACTTAGAAGTTAATTTGTTTTATAATATTTGAGATTAATATTCATAACAAGTGTCTCTGAGAATCAGTGCTATGGAAATTACAGTGTGTTGAACCGCGTCGGCTGAGTGCGTTGGATCCACGCCCAGGTGTCCAGTGTCTTCGGTAATCGGATGACGGTGGATCGTGACCCGCCCTGACCCCGCCCACTCCACGCCCTAATAATTAGCGGCTTCCCCTCACTAAGTTGATTAACCGATACGCGGCCGGCTTTTAAAACGCCATTAAACGGGGGCTGGGTAGACCGGAAGGGCGGGCAAAGTGTCTGCATGCGAGGGGAGCTGACCCGGTCACGCCAGTTAGGATCTGTCTTGACGTCACGACAATACTTATTATTTAAATCAATAACCCAACGCTTACCACTGAAATAAATTAATTCCATGTAAAAAAACTTCAATGCCCTTAAACTATGCCTCAAATAAATCACATTGATTTTTTTTTAAATTTAGTCTCAAACAATAGGAGATAAACTTGGGATTATTTTAGATCAAAAATTTTTATCTCAGGAATTTGTCCCACCAGCTTACTCAATAAGGAGTAAAATGATTGAAAATTACACGTTTTTGCTTTGCGGTTTATGATGTCACTAATTCTTTTTATAATTACCGCGTAGACCGTTTACGGTTCTTGTAAATGCATGAGAGATTTTGTTGTCACACGATCTAATATTATTTTGTTTAATGCTCTAAATAAAAGCTTGAAAAATAATCTCATTTATTAGCGTTTACGCAACATAAATTTAATAACATTTAGAGTAGTATTTCCCTTTTTATTAGTACCAACTCAAATGTTTCTGCTCTTTGTACGAAAGCATTTGCATTAAACATGATTATAATCACGATTCACAATTCTTGTAGTTTTCACAGTTTATATACGTACTTCATACATTAACATTAACAGATTAATGTCCTCATTCGTGAATTTTCTCACTTTTAATATTAAAATTTTTAGTTTTTATAAAACTACAGTTTTTATGATTTCATTTTTTTCTCTACAATGTCACGAAATCTCTGAGTGCATAGCCAGCGATAATCTTTGCTACACTTTGATCAAAATTGAAATATTTTCCCTTCTCAAACGAAAATATCAGACACAAACATGTAGTTCAAACTCTCTTACAAGTTCCCATGTCGTGAAATTGTAATGCCTTTATACTATGCTTAAAATTAATGTTGTTGAATTTTTAATTTGTTTTATATAGAAATCTTCAGTTTTTACAATGACTTATTACGATATAGGCCACAGTGTTTCAATCAATAACCAATAAGGTCGAGAATTTTTTCGGCCGAAAACTTTTGGTCAGAACGTCTTCCTTGCCCATGCACCCTGGAGAGAAATGAGTGCTGGGGATGTGTATTCTGGAATGTATTCAGTACACAACCAGCATTATATTCTCAACGGTTTGGAGAAGATGCAGTGTTTCTTTTCTTCTTATGTCTTCTCGCCTCATCGACGGGTCATTAAACGCGGGAGAGGACGAAGAACAACGAACGGTAAGGAATTTGGCCATGCCTTTTCTAGGCACCATCCCGGCACTCGCCTAAAGTAGTTCGGAAAAAACCATGGAAAACTCAAATCAGAATGGCCGGACGTGGTTATAGGTTCAACATCAACCCATTAGCCACAACAGCCTCTGCAGAGAAAATCGTTATGTTGATGTAAAGCAGAATTATTCAACTAAAGTTTCCAAAGACGGTACAAGAATAAGAGAAAAACTATTTTCGTGCCTAAGAAAATTCGGACTTTTAATTGTATTACTTACTTGCATCCTGTGTAAAATAGTTAACTGGTTTTCCTCTTTTCGAGTCATTTTAAGTGAAAAAGAAAGTTTTTTAACTATTTTTGTTTCAATGTCATTCACCTAATTTGTCCACTGCCAACATTTCTAGCCCACTGATCACTTCAGTTTAATTTCCCGTATCTCGTTTGGGTACAAATTCATTAAGACGTCGCCAAAGACAAATTATCGTCAATAAAAAAAGAAGCAATGATACGACGAGTAAACTATGAACTACAGCGGTATTAATTTTTTTTTTTTTTCATGCTCTCCAATACGTCTCGACATTAAATTTTCTGACGTTTCAACCGATATGCTTCTGCTATCTTCTAAAGCGAAAATTTATCGAGATGTGGTTCACACGCTCTACTAAAAACAACTAACGTTCGATGTTATGGAAGGTTTGAACAGTCCAGCTAATGGTCTTTTTTATTTTTACTTTTTCTTTATACGCCTTGTTGAAGTTATCAGAGGCGGAAAAGGATTTCGGCAATGAACTGTTGAAGGAACCATCCCTAACCTGCCAATCGGGGAAGCGCGGCTGCCACGTGGTTCAAAGCTATGAAAACAACAAACGTCAGTTGCTTTTAGTAGAGCGTGTGAAACACGTGTCAGCTCGTTTCTATCTGTAGAAGAAGGACCGAGTAGATTGACCAAAACTTTGAGATTTAATATTAGGACGTGGCGCCACCCGGGGAAAATGGAAACTGTTTACTCCGCACGCGGAATCTAATGATAGTATTTGCATTAGTATGTTCCACTGTTAACATAAAACATACATTTACCATACGGTTGGTTTTTAGTGATAAATTCCCTATGAGCAGGCCCGCTGTAAGCGGGCGTGCAAGGCGTGCGTTGCACGCGGGCGGCACATCAAGGGGGGCGGCAAAACGAGATTTTTTTTGCTCAACAGCTGCTTCGGGTGGCCGGCGACACTCGGTATGGCAACAATGGGGGCGGCAAATAATGTTCGAAGGGGCGGCAATCTCACAGTTTTTTTTTACCCGGTTCGGAAATTTACTGGACCCACCACTGGCTGTAGTTAAAACAGGGGGCGGCATAATCGGTATTGCACGCGGACGCTCTAACAGCTAGCGGCGGGCCTGCCTATGACAGAAACAAAGTTAAAGTTCTGTTACGAAGTGACATCTCACTTTCGTTCACTTACATGACCAAAACATTATTTTTTTAAAAATATTGATCAGTCCAGCCTGTAGAGTAAATGAGCACCTAGCTAGAAACTCCGTGACGTCACTGATCTGAGCCTGGTACCTCTTATCCAAATCGTATATTCAGCAAAGGAAAGTGGAACTCTACTTCACCAATCCCCTTCTCGCGAGCTATAGGTTCCAAGTTTCATATGGGATATACTTTCCATAACGTAAAAATGTAAAAGGGTAGTTCGGCCTCCGAGTGTAACAGTTTCAATCTGTTACGCTTTAGGAATCTGTTGTGGCAGTTCCTACAGTTCAACGTGGAATCCAGTTAATGAACTTCCCGGCGTATGTCATACTATCAAAGCAAAAGGTACTCAAATTCCAGACTGCAAAGAAATCTGAAATCAGGACCCGAAATATTCAACGAAAACGTGTATTCCACATAACTTTTTTTTTTTTTTCTCTTCGTTCATCATGGACATAATACCTCCACTCAATCCGTTCTTTAACTCTCCAAAATAGACGCTCTGACTTAGCAGCCAGTAGTTATCTTTTTACAAGCACCACTGTTATTACTGTAAGAAAGAACTCTGTTCAGACACGAGCAGCCATATTGCACACGAACCGAAACACCACTGTTCTGGTACGACTTGCGTGGGTTCGATTTACAATAAAAGCGTGCAATTGATCCTATTTATGAGTTTCAGGCACCTTCTCGTAATCCATACACAAGCGCTACTATAATCAAACTTCCCCACTAAAAGATAAGCGTTACACAAACAAAATAATAGCAGATACAGTAAGAGGAAAGTCAGCAGGTTCTCAGAAAGAAAATAACACTCATTTCTCTACATTTGAAGATCATTGCTGTGATGTCCTACGAACCGTAGAAAACCCGCAAATCCATTTTTTTTTACCTAACTAAGTTGGACTACTTTCTAGTGTGTCTGCGCGAGTTACGGCACCGTAACATTAGATCGAGGAGGGACCAAGTTGAGATCTAAGGCCCCACGTATCGGCTGTACTGATTGTGAATTTTAGGGATCTTTCCTCAATCAATCAATCATTTAGGTGAATGCTGGGACACTCCCACATTTCAGCCTCAGAAATAACATATTTCACAGACAAATACATTCTTACCACATAATTCGAAGACAGATTGCAACACATCCACTTCGCTCAGTCAAAACTAGGACAGGCCTAGCAACCCGCAGGAAGATGAAACTTAGTTTGAAAATAAACACAGCCTTTTGAACAATCCGCGAAACTGGAAACGTTCAAAAGCTGATGTCGGTGAGAAATATTGTGAAATGATTTTTGAAAAAAAAGTATTTAAAAAAATAATAAAGGAAAATTTGTGTAACACATACCTGTCGCAACTCCAGATAATTCAGATTTAGTAGTTCTTCCAGTTGTCCCTCATAAAACACAATGATCGTAACAAAAATTATTAAATAATTAACAGATATTTCTTGTAAAAGTGATAAAAATTGTACGCCCTCACAACGTATTTACTTTTGTCTTTAAGACTGCTTCCACTGGTGCGTGGAATTCTTGTTACTACGGTGCGTATTGCGTTAAAGTGTTGGTACCACTGCACTTGGTACGTTAGTACAGACCTGCGTGATTATAACAGAATAAGCAGCCCAGACAGCTACCCTGCACAGCGACACGCACTTCACTGAGCCGAGAGCTTCGGGTCAACTGAAGGTTTTCCCGCAGTCTACGTGTGCGTCAGTGGAGCCTCCGGCACGCTGCCACCTCGTTCCTCCAGGACTCCAGGTCCCAGAGGAGCAAGCTCGGTCGGATTTGCAGCCCCTGCTTTGAATCCGCACGCAGCGCGCCACCTAAGCTGTTTCCCAAGATTTTTTAATGCTCTGCTGTCAGATTTTTTTCCCCTTATGGAAAGCAGCAGTTGGCCGTGTACAGCCACGCGCCTAAAACTCGCGAGCTATCCAACAACGGAATACACTCAGGTTCACATCTAACTCGTCTGCCGCGCCTCCCGAGGGAAGTATCTTAAATATCGCATACTGTTATTTAATTTAATTGACATGGAGCGCATGCTTACCCACCCATCTATTTACCATAATCTTATTCTTATTTTATTATTATCTTATATACTTTGAGCGTAAATTCTACCTTTGCTATTTACGAATTTTAATTTTTAATTCCTTCAGCGTTTTTATTTAATAACTAGCTGGTACCCACGACATCATTCGTGTTTTTAAAGAATTTCGTTTGACAGCTACCGACATCTAACCACCATAGGGCACTACGGGAGATTCGATGCCATTACAACACACAAACGCCAGTCATCTGCGCTATGCAGTCAGGCAGCAAAGTAAAATTTACGGACACACATGTCTTTGGTCGAAATACGAAAATATCCTTGATCGACCAATTTCAACCACCATATCTTCCACACTCCCACAGTTACCGAAATTCGGCCAACGTTGTGATCGATGGGTGACTCTGTGCTACTACCTCACACAAAGACCAGTGATCTGCGCTTGATGGTTTAGGCTCAAAAGTGATACAAAGGGATATATTCGTTTATTGGTAGAAATTTGAAAGTGCCGCAGGTCGACCACTTTCAACCCCCATATCTCCCACACCCCCATAGCCAGCGACATCTAACCACCATAGTACACGATAGGAGACACGATACCACTACCACACATAAACATCAATGGTCTTAGCTATGTAGTTGGGGCAGAAAAGTGACATATACGGAGATACATGTCTTTGGTCGAAATACGAAAATATCCTTGATCGGCCACTTTCAACCACCATATCTCCAACACTCCCACAGTTACTGAAATTCGGCCAACGTTGTGATTCAAAGGTGACTCTGTGTTACTACCACACACAAACGCCAGTGATCTGCGCTAGATAGTTTTCGCTGAAAAGTGATACACCAAGACACTTACGTCTTTGGCAGAAATATGAAAGGGGTGCAGGTTGACCACTTTCAACCACCATATTTCCCACACCCCCACAGCTACCGACATTTAACCACGAGGGTGGACGATGGGATATTCATTGCGACTACCACTCACAAACATCGATGGTCTATCCTATGTATTTGTGGCAGGAAAGAGAAGTATAAGGAAACACAAATTTTTGGTCGAATAATGAAAACGCCCTGCATTGACCAACTTTAATCATCGTATCTCCCACATCGCCACAGCTATCGGCATTCGGCTAATACTTCTCTCAACAACGAGGTCTTTAGAGACGGGAAAGGATGGGGGGCAAGGAATGGGAAGGAATTCTGCCATGGCCTTTTTAAGGAAGCATCCCGGCATTTGCCTGGAGTGATTTGGGAAACCATGGAAAACACAAATCTGGATACCCGGACGGGGATTCGAACCGCCGTCCTCCCGAATGCGAGGCCAGAATATATATCTATATATATATATATATATATATATATATATATATATATATATATATATAAGATTCAGGATTCTCCATGTTAATTCATTTAAATACGTGGTTTCCTTACCCACAAAAGAAAATTTTCCCACCCCCTTATGCATGCAATACAGTTTCAGATTTTGCTCATACTCAACTTTTCTCTTTCACGCACTACTCCTAATTCTTCGACCTATATCCCTCCAAGGAGCGTTCTGGTGGCTCAGTGGCTAAGGCGCTAGCTTTCAAAACTTTCGCTGCTCTTGCCCCGGGTACGAATCCCGGCAGCCGCAGGAATTTGAGAGTTGTGTTTAATCATATGAGCTATGCCAGGACGCTCCGTGGTTCGGATTCCACGTTAAACTGTAGGTCCCAAGCCCAGATAAGAAAGGAAGAAGGGTTAGAAGATGGGCCAACCCCCCACTTCTGTAAAAAGAACCGGGTTAAGGAAAAATACGAAGGGAATAGCCGGACGGCATATACCCGTGTATTCTGCGATAGACCTTAAAGGTCCATGAAAAAGCAATAAAATGATGATATCCCTCCAAGTCTCATCACCAACATACATTCCTAGCTCTCTTTTCACCCTCCTCCTATCTTCTAATGAGTTTCAATCCAGCGCCTTTATCATATCACTTACTGAGAGGGTCCTGCAGTAATTTCCACAAACAAATCCAGCTGTTCTCTTTTGCTCACCCATCAACTACTGTACTTGATACCCAAAATGTGGGTCCCAAACAACAACACCATATTCAACCAATGATCTGACCAAGTTTTGTAACCCAGTTGCCTCAGTTCTTTGGCACATCCTCAATTCAAACTCTCAGTAAATGAAGGATTTTGTGACATTTTCCTGCCCAGTTGAGTTTACTATCAAATGTTATGCCAAGATACTTCAAGCCTTAAACAACAAATCTGTACCCACTCTATAGTCATAAACAACCTTTAGTTTATGTGTACCTAATAAGCTGACCCCTTTTGACATTAATTTTACTATGCCTTACGTCTCAGACATATTAAAATTTTATGATTAACATGTCCCCCCCCCCCCCCCCACAGGTGATAAATTTAACATCGGCTAAGTTCATAGACTGTTCCCAAAGTCTTACACAAATTAAACTCACGAACCTTTTGCCGTGTAATCGAGTCATGGATATGTAAGAAGTTCTATCTAACACGGTTATCCAAATAAATACCTGTGTACATAAAGATAAAGTCATTAATACTGAATGGGGTTTCCAGCTATCCGAATATTAAAACGAGTCTTGTAACTGAATACGAAATACATATAGAAGGAAATAAATTGCACAAGTTCATTCTGTATTTAAAAAAACTTATCTAAATTGCTATTCCTAACGAACACACTGCACAGAGCAGATAGCAAAAAACCAGCAGTGAATAGATCGTTTGTTTCTTATTTGAACGTAGCTGAAGAAGTGCCTTATTTCTGCCGATGACACTTTTTTTCTTATGCCTTCACCTATCGTCGACGTCATCAGAGGGGGGTAAACAACATGAAGCAATTTGACCATGGTCTTTTGTGGGAACCATCCAAGCATTCATCTGTAATGGTTTCGGGAATCCATGAAACGCTGAAATCAGGTTGATTAGACGGATATTTGGGCGCGTGCCCACCCTAATGTAAGATCCGAGCGTTACCACTCACCCACCGGATGCGATCTCGACAAAACCTGCTTCCAACCACTTCCCTTCATTCGGATCACGGAAAAGTGCAATTCAGTCAACTGTTGAAATTATAACGCATGAAGAGAGACATGACGGCATTCTGAAGAAATAAGTTTAGTAATAATAAAATATCTATGATAAACAATGTTGTGTGAAGGTTTCAGGGGCGTGATGTGAAATAAAATTCACTATCCAATAAAATAAATAATTGTGAAAAAGAGACGCACGTAAAATTTGCATTCTTTTTTTAAATTTATTATTATTATTATTATTTTAAAAAGAGAATTTTGGAAGGTAACCAAAAGGTACTGTGTCAATTTTAATAAGATCAGGTGATTGCTATTACAAAAGTACCGTGCTCAGTGAATCTCATTTTATCAATATTATGGTTTGTCTGTTTTATTGCCTGAAGCATATTTATAATTTTCATAAAAATTTGTCATACTTTAACACCAGATCTTATTTCTGTTAGTTGTCAATCCTCCTGAATGTGTCTTTCTGACACTTGCGTGAATCTTGTTGCTAAAGATTTTTTTATTATTTTGTTAGTAAAAACGTATTTCTTGAAACACAGGAAAACCCAAATACTCAACATGTATGACTTCGGGATAAAAAATGCTTTAAACCATTATCAGGAGGCTCATACCGAACTAGACACAAATCCGACATCCCAGTGATACGAATTGCGAGAAATTGGGTACATCTAGTAAAAGTGCCAAGAAAAAGAACATGATGCTTGCACAAAAACCAACGTAACGCCCAGGTACAGTAAGGCAACTAAATACTTGTGAAAAATGTATCTCTCTGGTCATTAATAGTCGATTTATCAGTATCAAAATTCTGTGTGAACCCCGTATGGAATCTTCCCGTCATCAAAACGTGTTCAAAATAGACTACCAATTTTTCAACAAAATTCTTTTAAATACTGACATCGATATTTTTCACTATCCTTTGTTGTAGAGGCAGCATTAAAATTTACTCTTAAAAGTACCAGCGTCCTATACCTATTTGAAATTTTGTGCTGACGTCTTTAGTATTTTGGTGAGAGAATTAAACAGTTATTTCCAGATTTGAGCAGCGATATCAAATTATTCTGGTTGGTTAAACCATCCCGTCAAATGTTTACTTATCCTGCTATTGGTGGTAAAATGGCCACTTATTGTCCTCCTTAAATGAGTAGTCCCGGTAATCCTACCGGGTAATGGGGAAATCCCAATCACGGAAGATTTCTATCGTATTTCACAACACACAACAATCTATGCCAGATGTGAATTTCGAGTTAAGGGCTTATGAAAATACCCGCAGAGACAAGGATTCGAACGGGGGACATTCAGATTTCCAGTCAGACGCCTTAAACACTGAGCCACCTGATCGCTTATCGTGAAGCAATAAGGTTATAACCAACCAGTAACTGCCAGTAAGAATGGTTTTCGCTATGTATCAGGTAACAGATTCCGGTTTCGACGATACGCATCAACTCATCGCCACTGATTTGTTCACAATGGTGCATAGCGGCAGTTTCTGCACCTGCTAGGAACGTTCGGGAAGGGTTACAAACACGGAAACATACTAGCGTGAAACACGAGGTTAAGGCCGGTTACACACTGGGCGGTTTCGGCCGCGGCGGAAAATTTCCCGTCGCCGTCGTTCCAGTAGTGGTGCGAGGGATCAAAAGGAAGACTGTGTTGAAGGGAAAACCCGCGGCAGCGCTGCCGTCGACGGCAGTTTGCCCACCGCGCGCTGCCATTACATTCGACGGTAGTTTAACCGCTGCAGTCCAGATAGTGGCCCATGCGACCAGATAGGCGCTTACACTCTTGACGGGTTTTTAACCGCTGGTGCGTTTTCAGTCTGTATAAAGATAACATTTTTTGAATTTAAAAATCGTAATATGAGTTAAGTAGTGATCATTTCGTTAGTGGAAGCGAGACCAGTTTTAAGAGACAAAACATTACATTCTTTTAAAGATCGGGACGCTACCAGGAACGCTTGGAAAGAAGTGAGCATTGAAATTAGGAATGATTTTGACGAAATGGAAAATGAGGAAAAATGCCTTTGGATAGAAAACTTTTAATCTCGTATTTACATAATTTTTTACAGCTTCAACTAGAACTTGTGAAATGTTGAATCACATTTTATAGAAAGATTTTGATGTTTAATACTATATAACCGTGTCCTTATTTCTTAGACATTTGCCAAGGAACCCTTTGAACATTAGACCGAAATTCTGTCGCTCGACATTTTGAGATTTTTTAACACGCAATGACGAATACAGTGAGACAAATTGTTCAGTAAATTCGACATCATCTACACCATTTACTTTCGATTTTTCTTTGTAAAGTAATATCTATTAAAACACTCAACATATTACAATCTAACCACAAATGTTTAACTAGTCGATTGTGCTTGTAAGTATAGGAGCAATATAAAGTAAGCTCTACAGTGATGAGTTGAATACACAGTGAAGTATATGTATTAGTTACAAATAAATGTAACAGGAAGTCTTAGCCATTATGTGGCATAGTGTATTTTTAAAACTTTTCTTATACACCTATTCGTATTCACCTCAAGGAGTTTTCACCCTAATTAACATAAAATAAATATAGTGGATTGGAATTGTATAAAATTACATGTTTATCTATAGTAGGCCCATGAGAAAACCGCTTACTTCAATGTGATTGCCTGCATTTCCACACGTTAAATACAATTCAACAACTGGGTGTTTCACCTTTGAATGCCGTACTTCAGTTTCGTTTGCAATTGTCGAAATAAACAAAATAATTGAAAACTTGGTGTCGTCGTTCCTCAAATATTCTGTTCTCCTTTGGTTTTTTCTTTTCCTACTTCTATGGCGACGGAACCATCAAAATAATTTTAAAAGCTAATTACGAAGTAATAAACACCAAATTAACTAAATTAACTTCTAATTTCACAAAAAGAAACTTAAGTCATCAAAAGCAAGGTACTGACGCGTGACGCCCGATCATGTCATTTTTGCCAGCTCTTCATAACAGCGGAAGTTTTACCGCTGAAATAGCAGCGGCAGTTCTACCGTTTTTTTTTTTGTTTTTTTTGTTTATTACTTTGCTATGTATTTGTTACAAAATTCAGAGATGTATGGTATAAGGTACAAATTACAAGTTGTATGATTCAAGGTATCAAAGCCAGTTATAAGATACAAGACACAAAATCAAAGTGTGGTGTAAATACAAAGATTTAAGATACAGGCTTCTTGGATGTGAGATACATGCTTCTGTTAAATTCATCTTTCACAATGTTCACTTCTTGTGGGCTTGCAGCGTGGTCGTTCGGTGAGTTTTGTTTTCTTCGGCAGCTGTCTTCTCCTGCGCTCTTCCGGGTTGGCGCCCCTGCGTGTGTTGTACGGAATGCTTGGGTGTCCGCCCATTACGAGCGATTGCAGTGCATTGCCATATGAGCTGGCGTAACGGGGAGAAGTGGTCGCCTTAGCGAATTCTCCCTCCATAAAGGAGATGTAATTGCTGTATTCTTTGTCGTGCTGTTGACAAACATATAGTACTGTGTGGCCTAGCAGCCATGTTACGGCGTTTTGTTTCTGTGCTGGTTTTCGGATCATATCCGGTCTGAGGATTTCTTGTAGTGAAATTGTGGTTCCGTCCAGCTGTGCTAACTTGTATTTCAGCCATATCCAAATGCGCTGTGTTTCGCCGCACGAGAAGCGATGTAGAAGGGTGTCTGTGTTGCCGCATTTGTGGCACCTGTCAGTTGCCGAGAGATGAATCCGAAAAAGTTTTTCGTTTGTCGGTATTAGTTCGTTGGTTGCTTTATACCATGCGGACATTACCTCGGATGGGAGGTTTTTGTTAAAGATGGTTCGCCAAACTTGGGGCCAGTTAGTGCTCGGATACTTTAATTCAATGTTGTTTCTTTCGGCCATTGTTGAAAGTCTAATATAGATGTCCCTTGTTGTTTTGGGTGGCGGAGGGTCTAAGCTCGTTTCGAAATAACTTTTTTCTAGAAAATAGATTCTGAGCTGGTTTAAGTTCTTCCCTATGTTTCCTATGTGGACCGGGGCTTTCGTGCATTGTGGTTTGTAGTGCCTTATAACTGAAGTTGTGAAACTGGATTCGTTGTTGTCTTTCAGCTTGTCTATTGCATGTATCAGTAAAGCTTTGCATCTGGCCTTTACATTGATGACGTCCAGGCCTCCCTTTATTTTTGGTCGGGTTAGCGTTTCAAATTTTACCTTGAATATGTCATTTTGACATACAAACCAACATAAGGCTTTTTGCAGATTTTCCGCAATGGGGTCAGGCGCTGGTAATACCTGGGCTAGGTAGCTTATTTTCCCTAGGATGCAGGTGGTTATCATTCTTGACTTTTGGACCATGTTGAGGCTTCTGAAACTATGCGCTCTCAGAATTGCTCTTACTTTATTTAAGGTGTTTCTCCAATTGTTTGTGGACATTTTTTTCGGGTTTTCCTCGAGTATTATTCCTAGGGATGTGTGTTTCGTAACTTCGTGGCCCAGAAGATTTTTTTTTCGTGCCTGTGAGTCCTTTACCAATGTGAAGTAGTGCGGATTGTTAACGTTTACTCTTGCGTTTGTTGCTCGTTGGAAGAGTTTAATGGCGTTTATGATTTTATTCATGTCGTCCTGTGAACTGACATAAAAGCCCACGTCATCTGCATATGCTTCGGCAGCTTACTCGTTTCCCTTCGAAAGGGTAGCCATTGATGGTTTTGTCTATATGTCTTAATAGAGGTTCTATTGAGATGCCTGAAAAGTATCATAGACAGAGGGCATCCTTGTCTTACGGATCGCGTATTTTGAAGCATCTGGTTCAACGTACCGTTGATTGGAGTTTTGAGGAAGTATTAGTTGTTATTTTTTCCACCACCGTGGTGAAACTGGTGCCTAAGCCAAATTTCCTTAATACTTCTAGCAGAAACTGGTGGTTCACGCGGTCGTAGGCTTTTTTCAAAGTCGGCAAAATATATTGCTGCGCGGGATTTCTTTTCAGCGGCTACGGAGATGACCATCCCTGTATTCATTCGTGGCTTGGATTATACCTCGTCCTGGTATAGGGCCTGATTGATAACTGCCTAGGATCCTGCTTAAATACGGTTCTCGTCTTTTCTTTAACATTCGGGTTAATATTTTGAAATCTGAGTTTAGTAATGTGATCGGCCTCAATGCCTCATCTCTTTGCTTTTGCTGTTCTTTGGTAACAGTACGATTATCCCTTCACTGAAGACTTGTGGTAGAGTGCCTTTCCGCCATATTTCCTTCATTACTTGGAGTAGTTTCCTGTTATGAGAGGCCAGAACGTGAGTAGAATTCAACTGGTATTCCATCAGGCCCGGGGGATCTGTTTCTTGCTGCCTTTTTGATTGAGAACTCCATCTCTTCCGAGTCAAATTCACTGGACAGGTTTTCCCTTTCACTGTCGGAGATCACACTTTTGATGGGTTCTAAGAACTGTTGGGCTGCTCTTTCATCATTTCCTTCCTCTGTGTAGAGATCGGAAAAGTACGAGAGTGCGGCGTTGACGATTTCCCCTTGAGTTCTTAACGTGTCGCCGTTGTTGTTCTTTATCTCCGTAATCAAGGTCTGGTCTCTTCTTTTTTGGGCTCTCGTTAAATGATATAGAGAAGCAGTTTCTTCTTCTACTATATCTTTAGGCTTTGATCGTAACAATAGAGTGTTTGTGCTGTTTTCCTTAAGCCTAGTTATTTTTGCCTTATATTTTTTTAATCAGTGCGAAGGTGGTTGGGTTTGGGTTCGTGTTTGCATACAGTTCTCGTAGGCATCTATAGTAGAATTCGATAGTCTCGTTCTGCCAGTATCTTTTCCGTTTCGAGTAGAGTATTATTGTTTTTGCGGAGATAAGGTTTTGCTTTGAGTAGCCACCATTCCAAGCTATTTCTGTATTGGTGGCAGTTTTGCAAGGAGGACTGCCAGGACTGATGAATGAGGGTTTGGAGCTCAGCGTCTTTTAGTAATGAAGTATTCATTTTCCAGTATCCTTTGTTCCTTCGTATTGGTTGGGGCTGCATTTTGATGTTGCACAGGTAACTGCAGTGGTCTGAGAAGTTTATAGGGGCTATATCAGTGCTACTTATTTTCACTTGCTAAGTTACTGGTTACGTATATTCTATCTAGCCTGCTGCCTGATGAGCTAGTGACATATGTAAATTTCTGTAGGTCTCCCTGGGTTTGTCTGAATGTGTCTACCAGATGTAGCCCGTTATCAAGTTCTCAAGTTCAGGACATCTGTTAAAGTTCGGGTGCTGGTCTACGGGGTGAGTGACACAATTGAAGTCTCCACCCATTATGATTTTTGTCGGGTTGTTCCTGAGAAGGAAAGGCACGTTTGTTTTGTAGAACATTGATCTTTCTTTTCTTTTGTTAGTTCCTGAGGGGGCGTAGACATTAACCAGCAAAATGTCGTTTATAAATATTGAAATCCCTCTCCCCGTTTCCACGATGTCGGCATCCCTGCAGGGAATGCCCTCTCTGACTAAAATTGCGGTTCCTGTGCCGCCATCTGGGGAGGAATTCAGAAAAAGGGTAAACCCTGTGATGCGTAAATCTATTAGGATGATTTCTTGGAGCAGTGCTATGTCTATGCAGTTGTCATACAAGTAATCCTTTAAGCTTTTCACTTTTGATTTTGTAGTGATTCTGTTGATGTTGATGGTAGCGATTTTGTATGTTTGCAGCATAGTTTTTTTCTATGCGCGCTGTTGTTTTCTCAGGGGTTATTGTTTTTGTTCGGGGGCGGGGGCGGACAGACTGCTTTGTCTTCTTCTGTTGACATCGGTGCTTCTTCCGAAATTCCCTGCATGTCGTCGGCCCAACTTAAACCTTCCGTTTCAAGAAAGAAAGGATTGTTTTTTCGTTTTTTCAGGTTTTTGCTTGTTGTTTGGGGGATTCGGAGGGAGCTGGGACGCCTCTGCTACGTTAGATGTTTCCTCCTGTAGCCGCGTGCGCTTGTTGCTTTCTGCCCTTGTCCTCGAAGTTTGTGATGTTTGCGTGGCTGTTCTGCGTCCCCGTCGCTTTTTTCCTTGCACTTAGCTGCGTAGTACCATCCGTGTCCGAGTCAAGGGCGGAAGAGGACTGTAATATGTCCTTAGGAGTGGACTGGTGTGACTCTTTGTGGGTGTGGGCTGTCTGGTTGAGTGGTTCCGTCAGAAAGTATTTTCTAGTGGTAATCTCATTTTCCTGTTCCTCAATTATGTTACACTGTTTTTGTTGAGTGATGTTTATGTCTGCTAAGCGAGTCCCGCTTCGTGTTGTTTCTTCCGGGTTTACACTGGTCATTGTGTCTTGTGACACTTCCGTGTTTTGATTCGGTAATGGTGGAAAGTTGGTATCCAATTCGGTTCTGGGTAATTTATCATGATCTGGTTGTGCTTCCTGTCTTGCATAACGGATCGGCAGTACCGTGGTTTGTTTTCGTGGGCACTCCGCTCGGATATGATCAGTGGAGTTGCAGACGGCGCACGTTCTGGGCTGCCCGTCATAAATAATCAGAGCCCGGTATCCCGCAACCATTATGTATGACGGGATGTGTCTTTTTATTTCCATTTTTACGATTTTCACCCCGTTAGGCTTTTGATATCTAATATTTCCTCCCCAGCAATCGTCTGATATTGTCAGTATCGTCCCAAAGGGTTTCAGAGCTAAAGTTATTGATTCGTTAGAAATTTCAAAGGGGAGGTTAACTACCCGGACATTGCGTTGTCCCATTCCCGCATCTGATACATGGACGCTACTGATCTGACCGTCGGTATGTTTAAATTTCAATTTTCCTGAAAAGTCCCTTATTAGCTTTTCGCATACTTCTTTATCCTCGAATTTTACGAAAACAGCATTCTGGAAGGAATCTAGTTGTATTCCAAAGACGTCAGTCTCTCTCAAGTGCACCGTTTCAAAAAGCCATTCATGAATTTCAAGAGCTGTAGGTCTGATGAACTTCCTATCAAAGCTGAATCTGACAGTGTTCTTTCGGACTGAATCTACAGGAGCCATTATGTGGGTTGCTACTTACTGCTCGGCTGTAAACACGAACCCAGCGTGCGCTGTGGCGGCGAACAGCGTGCGCCGCTTAAATCCACGAGATTCGTGTTGATGACTTCACCGATGGAGATTCTGGATCTTCAGTGGTTCACACGGTCTTCAAAACACTCTTCAGTAACACTGTAGAGGCTCTTCGCCTTGATAAACTATCACTTAACCTCACAACACTCTGAGGGAAGTTCGGTGCGACCGCTCGCTACGGCTGGCCGCAAGCGACTACCGTTGAATGTGAAAACACCTCAAATTCTGTAGGCGGCGACGGTTAAGTTTCCGCTACGGTAAAAACCGCCCAGCGCAACATTGAGATTGACAGGAAGTCTCGGGCGTCGACAAAGAGAATATGGATCGAGACGTAAAGTTTGGATTTCAAATGGTAAGCGGTGGCTGACAATCGGCTGAGACGAATTTAGGATGCTGTCTGGAGTTTAAGGAATCAATCTACAGATCGTGATGTTCAAACTTTCCTGTCCTCAATTAAAAAACCCGTAATTAGCAAAGGAAAAATATGGTTTTGTAAAAGTATATGTTGCGTTAAGTGCAACGTGTACTGGAAGTCGTGTGAGAAATCTGAGATTGAGAGCCCCTAGTAAAGTTTAATGTTTACTTTAGAAACGATGTTTTTTTCTTGTAGAAAGAGAATTAATTTCAGGTATGGCATACGTTTTCCTTTCAGATAAAAAGACGAAGCACAAAAGATAAAACTGTAACCGGAGGACGAACGATAAAAGTCAACTGTGTAAGACGACATGGAACGTGGTCGTTCTAGTTGGAATCAACCAAAAAACACGATTAAGGTAAAAGTAGAGAGGAAAGGAAAAAGTTGAGATACAACCTGAGATAGTAAATTGCCAGTAGTTAAGTAGTGGTATTTGAACAGCAGCCACGGGAAAGAAAGTGACAAACTAAAGGCGAATGCTGAGTCTATTCCTTCAAAACGTAATTGCTGAATTCCTTCCAGTTCCCTATCCTCCTGTGCTCCAATTACCTCGACGAGGCGTTAGCCCGAAGGAAAAAGAAACCAACTAAAAAACAACAAAGAAACTATTCCACCAAAACCAAAAAAGTGTGTTCTTTGTAAATTGTTAAAATACTTCAAAATCAAAGAACATTTAGAGTAAAATTGAACTTGGCGACCGAAGACGATAGTAATATACGAGACCACAATTGAGCGTATGAAAGAGGAAGTTTGTATTGATTTTTTTTTTTTTTTTTTTTGTAACTGCTTTACGTCTCTTTTTAACATCGAGGTCTTTAGAGACGGGAAAGGATGGGGGGCAAGGATGGGGGCAAGGAATGGGAAGGAATTCGGCCCTGGCCTTTTTGAAGGAAGCATCCCGGCATTTGCCTGGAGTGATTTGGGGAAACCATGGAAAACCCAAATCTGGATGCCCGGACGGGGATTCGAACCGCCGTCCTCCCGAATGCGAGGCGAGAACGCTAACCGTTACACCGCCCCGCTCGGTAAGTTTGTATTGAATCAAAGAAAATAGTACTAGAACACTGTCGATTGGTGATTTTAATGATTCCTAAATATTCTTAATGGAATTCAGTCCTTAAGCATATCAAATGGAAAGGTAGTAAACAGTTTCACATAAATCATCTTCGTCTATATGATCATGATTTGAACAGCAAACAGTGGTGTATCTCTATGTAAGATTTCTCTTTTTGGAAAAGAATACCCTTAATTTAATTCTTAATTGAAATATTAGTTCGATTTTTAAGATGGTGTAATAAGCTAGAGTGTTATAGATAGTGATAGGCAGTTCCCATCCTCCGGTATCTACAATTTAATGCAGAATAAAAACTGCGGAATTATAAGCAAAATAAGCTTTTGCGGAGGTAAAGGTGATGGATGTTATGGGCGTTTAAGATATCAACTTGTGAAGCGAACCGATAAATGTTAAACAGGTTTCACACGAATCAACTACCTCACAACTTTTCAAAGTTAATCCATTACTAACACGTTCTCTAATATGAGCGGTGACCCACTACTTCCCCATTACTTCACAGTAAATCTCTGGGGGCTTCTTCGAAGTGAAGAAGGGATGGGAAGCATTTGAAGTTTCGTCTTCACATTCCACAAAAATATGGACCAAAAATAATGGATTTTATTTCCACAGTAGGAAACGCTAATCGATTACCTAGCACATTATATATTCAAGGTAAGTTACGAAATTATAAAGCAAAAAAATTGTGAATCTCATTACACAGGTGATTACATTAATAAATGAGGTTCAAATAAAGACTACGACATTAATTTTCGGATTATTGACAGGCTGTCTTGGTTCGGAATCCTCGCGCAAAAACCTGTTCAGGTTCTCGGAAGGAAGTAATTAATATATACCTACACAGAATAAAACGCGAGAACAATTAACAGAATATTTTCTCACTATCTCAACATTGTCGTCCACCACCGAAAATTCCTTCTTTAACAAACAAAGGAGATGCAAACGTGCAACCTCCAAGACTACTAAGCAAAAGCCGAAAATTTGGCACAGGAAAGCTGATTTTTTTCTTTTCTTTTTCAAAACGCAAGGAACATGCCAGTGGTTCATATTTTCGGAGGGGGAAATGTCCGCATCTTCTTGCAGTAAGAATTCAAGTTGTGATTAGGTGGGAGTCTTCATAAAAATACTCTAGCACCAGTAAACCTCCGAATAGTAAAAATATACAATAAAAAAGGGTTTTAACGATGTCTTACATAGTATAAGCACAAAAATCGAGCATAAATATATCTATTGACGTATGTTTTCTTCTTATGAGACCAAAATACCTATGTTTTTTCTTTCCTATTATATTCTTAAATGTGCTTCACAAAATAAGAATGATCCAAAAAGAAAAAAAACCTTTCATACAAGATTTATATTGAATTTTCCTGAAAAGAAATTTTAAAAAATTGTTAAAATCTTGACAGCTTCAAAGCGGGACTGAATGATATTTTCCTATGTAAATTATTTTACTCTAAATAAAACATTTTATTATGAACTTTGGAGACGAATTCGGCCTGTATAACTAATCGGTGATTATTCACTCAGTATGACTAATAACATTTTTGTCAATTTATTTAATACAGGTTGCATCTGTTGCATCTAAACTGATCTTCAAGCAATTATTAATACACTTCTTTTTGAGAATTACAACTGGTAGATAAACAAAAGTTGATCTAAGTTCTGTTCTCTGAATATAAAACTTCTGAAAACAACAACTATAACAACAGTGAAAATCGATTCAAATCGTCATTGTGAGTTTGGTGATAATTTATTTCAGCAGATCATGTATATTTTGAAAGTTTTAGCTTTCGTGACAGATTAGAAACTCAGATTTTATGCAAACTAAAAGATTATATTCCCGGCGTTGAATATGTCAACCACCAACAATGGCGGCAGAGCTTGTGACCGCCGAAAGTTCGTGTTTTATCGATGGAGTAACTCGGCTAGTTACCCGAGAAGATTTTATTCAACTAAAAGATTTTTATATCATTTGTATTTTCACTGGTTATTTATTCACCAGATAATTTTCAAAAACATTTGTCGTTGCGGTGTCATTGTTTAAATGGAAAGAATAAGAACTTTTATCTTATGTCATAACGTATGCCAATATTTAAATTGAGTACCGGTACTAACTCAATTCTAAAATTTACAGTATAAAGGAATAGAATAAAAGAACATAATCAGGAAACATTACTGAAAACTAGATTTCAATATAATTATGCTACTAAACGTGTCATCTGATTTATTAAAATATTTATATCAATCATGCTCAAAGTAACTAATCAAATACGGAGTTTTGAAAGATAGTTTATTTATTTGGTAGGTCAAACATGCTTGCAAAATATCTTAAATACATAAAACAGTGTCTTTAGTGTGTTGAAACAAATCGCTGAATCTTATTGAAAAATCAGACGTTTTTCATGCTCATTTTAGGCGTAATCTTTGTTTTAGTTATGAATAAGATGAATTTATATTTGCTAAGACGAGAAGAGAAACAAATGGCTTAAATTTCGATGAAACTGGGTTTTTTAACGTACGTATAGCTAAAAATATTAAAAGGAAAAAAGTAACTTTAGTTCTTTGTTGCCGGTGAAATAAAGAAATCTCGAAAAATGTTCAAGGAAATTCACACATATTATTTCAACTTTTAAGGCTGCTTTACACTGAATCAGGCGTCCTGCGATTTGTCTCAGATAATTTTCAGAAAATAATCCTAATAAAAATTTTAGTAAGAAAAGTTGAGTAGACGAAGTTGATTTCTCAGCGCTGACGTCTCAAGTACTGTCTTCTATATTACATCACTGTTTATTCTTTCTTAGACTGAATGAGACTGTTTTGCTGTGTGTGCCAGCGGTTAATAAACAAGATGGAGATTTCCAACTAAAATGCTTTTATCAGATGAAAACATCTTAGTGGCAGCCAGTTCCCTGTATAAACACTACCATTCTTGATGCTCTTAACGTTTCCCAACGGCAATATATTCACAATACTTGTGTTGTAAGATCCATCTAATTTTGTCTCTACATTTTAGTGGAAGCAATTCCATTTATAAACACAACTATTCGTGATGCTCATAACAATTCCCAATATTCATAATATGTATGTTGTAAGATCCATCTATATTATTTCTTTTCCTTGATTATTACTTGATACAAAATATTGTAATAAGCTTATTTTAACTACCCTCCCCTCATCGTATTAAGTTTGTGTGTAATAAAGGAAATGTTTCTTTTATCTTAATTACGTGAGAATGGTTTGTAAATGCGTGGTATTTTGTTCTGTTTACCACTGAAACTATTTTGATTACGTGTAATAGTTTTCTTAATACCTAATTTCATTGCGACACTTGGCATTTTAACTGAAGAACATTAATATATTTTGTTGTTCAGTTACGTTATTTGAGCGTGATTTGTAGAAATTGTTTAATGCAGTAGTTCTCAATTAGTGGTACGCGTACCCCTATAGGAACGTTAACTTGCTTCAAAGGGTATTACCAGATGAGTGCCAGGATGGTTCCATCAAAAGATTATGACTGAATTTCTTCAAGTTCCTTGTACCCAGCCCCTTCCCGCTTTTAACTACGTTGACGACGCTTGAAGCTAGAAGCAAACAAAGCACAGTCTTTCTTTCCCTTCGACCTGTCATTGCTTCATATCAGAAATACGTATTTAAGGAAAAGTTGGAATATACGTTGCCAGTACTGTAATATCGTAACGTATTCGATTTTTAAGCCGAGCTCAATTATCCAACACACTATGTACTCGACGAATGCGCTGTCAAACTGTGTGGCCGAAAGAAAATACTGCTCCAATAAAGTCTCTGCCAAAATCCTGCTATGCAAACTATGCGGAGAACAAGCAGCCTCGCGGCATTGCGAGATTATTGAACAAAACCGAGTGCAGCCAACTTGACGGCGGAATAAACGTCTTTCGGGACAACGAACATTCCGCGCTCATCATGAACAATGCACGAGGCAACCGAACACAGACGGCGGAGACAAGCCCGTCCTAAAACAAAAACCATCAAACGGAATCGATTAATAATCCAAGACGGCGGAAGTGGGGTCAGAGGAGCCGAATAAACGGAAGGTAAACGCCGCGTCGGGGGAGCCAGGTTAGGCGTATTTGGTCTGAGAAGATTGATTGAGTGATTGGAGGTGGCGACAGACTCGATTGATTGAGTCTGCGGCCGTCGTGGCGAGGGGTGATGAATTAATGATGCGAGACTGTGGGGAGACCCCCTCCGAGTCCCCCCGTACTGGCATTGCTTCGCTGCCTTCTACAGTCTACAAGTACATTCATTCCTCAGGTCACTATAAGCTATATTATTTTTCCCCAGGATGCAATGATGAATGCTCTTGTAGTGAGAATGTAAGATGTCCGAGTCGGACGCCTAAAGTACGAAAGTCGAATGAGGGATTCAGTCCCAGTTTTTAGTATTTTACTTCGAGAACAGATTGCACTGTACTTATGAATAACACTGTAAAAACTCCCTGGTTACGTTTCATGTTAAATTTGAGATCCTGGAGGAAAGGCACTTGGTATGCTATCTTCGGCACAATGTTACGTTATTACAACTTGTAAATGTGATCACCTATGAGGTAATTCATTAACTAATGATTGTTATGGTATATTTTCTGAATTGCCTACCAGTTTTCTGACTTCTGTTTCTGACTTGAAATCTTCTTTGCTTTTCTCTTGACCTCTGACGTCTAAAATATAATTGCGTGGATTTATGAAGAGGTTAGAGAATTATTATACGGATAAAATCCTAATTTATTGGCCCAGAACGAGATATCAAGTGGTAGGAGAAGATTTCAGAATCTTTCATTTTGGAGAGAGCGATGAAGGGATATATTGTTACAGATAAATCAGGGAATTGGGTTACAAAACTTTGTTCAGATCATTGTTTGAATATGGTGGCGTAATATGGGACCTACATTTTGATTATCAAACACAGGAGTTGGAGAGGGAGGGATAACATGGGCTGCTAGATTTGTCTGTGGAAACTACTGCAGAATTCATTCAGTAACTGATATGATAAAGAAGCTATAATGGGATTCATTGAAAGTCAGAAGGAGAGTGAAAAAGATGTTAGGAATCTACAAGGGGTATATTGGAGTATGAGGAGTCGAAAGATATTGATAGAAAAATCATGAGTGGTGTATGGAATGGAAAAGATGACCATGACCACAAACTGGAACATGATTTCAGACATAAGGCATAACTTTGTGTACTGAATCCAAAGCTGTCTTATGAGTTTTCTAACGCCATAAAAAAAGGTCGGTTGGGTCCTTCAGAAGGAGGCTTCGTGTCAAAGGTAAGACGGCTAGTTCCTTTCCTATGGAATCTAAAGTTTAATGTAGAATCTTAACCACTGATCTAATGCTTTATAAGGGTTTAAAAATTGCGTTACCTGAGCCGGCAACCGAACAGATGGTGTTGGTAAATCGTCACACTCCTTACAATTACTCTCAAGTGTTTCCACAAACTAAGCAGAAGAAATTTCATTTTAAAGATAAAATACTGCTTTTAATCTGAAAGCAAGTAACATCTGCTAAACTTTTAACCAGATCTAACGTTCCTTCTGCCACCTGCTTGGCACACTTGCGAAAGGCTATTGCTGTCCGGTTAATACTATGCATCGCAGCAACGTAAAATCCACACATTTGCAAGATGCCTAAATGTTACTTGTGGAAGCTAAACAGATACAGTGGCTGGAGTGAAGTGGTCGACAAACAGGTGGGATGTGACAAGTTCTCGTCTGTTGTTTATGCAGGCATCTTGAGCTGTCGCGTCATCTGACCAGCTCCGTCATTCTCAAACACAATCTGGCTCTACCAGAGACGAGGTCAATGACCGCACTGCCAATCACCTGAACTGATATTAGTTCTGGAGTAAATTTTTATGAGAATCATTGTCTCGATTTTACACCGCAACAGCAACTTGAATCTTTTATGCCTTCTTCCACTGTTCATTTTTATTCTATGTCTAGTTAAACATGAATAACTTTGGCAATAACTTTGGCATCTTTTGTAACATCGTCTCCTTACTTGGTCTTTCTGGTTTTCTGATAACAATAGGATAAATGTTCAAAAATTTTCTATTCGTAGAATCAATATCAGCGGCACAAGCTACGTGATTTGTGCATCAAAATCGACTAAGTTTTGTGATTGTTACAATTACTGTACTAGCAGTATAATTAGCGGAATTCTAAGTTGAATTAACGATTTCCGCTTTCATTACCTCCTATAGCTTCAACAAAACCTTCCTTTTAAAAATCTAGATACATTTTTGTTATATGCCTTGATCCACGGATCAGCGCACGTGTTGTTCTCTATATTCATGATAATCTTGTATGTGGTGTTTCTTTGACTGGTCTAGAAGCTCGGTTCATCATCTGTAAGAAAAGCGGTTAAATTTGAAAAATGGATCTTATTACAGTTATTAAATATGAAATAACATTCCTACCGTTTATCATCCTAATTTTAGTAATAATAGTACCTTTCCATCTTCAGTCGTTATGCATTTTACCGAGCCATAGTTTCTGTTGGTACTTTGTTGTGAAGTAATAATATTCTCTTTCTGTTAAGTTATCGAAAAAAACTTTAACAGCTATAAATTTAGGATCCTCAAACTATTATCTAAAAAAAGAAAAATCTGTTGGAAATAGAACTTTACGCAATTTGTGATGTTTTACTTAAATCAGTTCATTAGAAATTGTTATAAACGGTTAATACTGACATTTTAAGAAGTAAGGAGAAGATTCATCCAAGTTATACAATTATAGCTAATACAAAATGTATCACAGATACATTTACAACCTTGTTCTAGCCTCTTTTGAAATTCTTTTTGGAATAAGCGTTCAAACTCGATGTAGCTAGTGTGGTGGTTAGCACGCAGAGTGGCAATGCTCCTGGAAACAGGCCACCCGTAGCACACAATCATCCCGCCTCGGTTTGCCCCACCACTGATTCTGACTGTGCTCTCAAGCGCCTAAACACAAACAGGATATCTATTTAACGAGGACATGCACAAGTGATTGTTAAATAAATTTTGATTGTGTTGATACGTTCCTATTTGCCCGACACACATCATTACGACTTGATCATATTGGCATTTCACATGCGCTAGTCGGCGTCAAATATTCAATATCTCCGTATTAAATTGCCACAAACATGCCAATAATTTCTGCTATTGTCATTTTCTGCTCGATAAATATGTCAAACCGGATATCGTGTTACAAGGCAACAGTTAGTAGCGCCGTTCGGAGCCAACGATTGGACATAAAATATTTATTTTTTACACGCTAAACTCTTGTGAGAATCAAAACGTTCCAGCTTTTCTGAACTACTATAGCCAACGAAGCTTTCAGTGAGTAAATCTTTTGTTCACACTCAAGTTTTATCACTCATTAAGTCTAAGATTACGTGATTGGTAACAACTCGTTTATAAAAGTTAATATATTTTCATGGAATAACAGATAAAAACATCAGAAATATTTGTAGCGTATAGTACAATCTATTTACACTATATAAATCTGTAAGCGGGTTGCATTTGTCTGTCCCCTTGTCCAGGCATTGAACAAATTTGGATCGTTTTCACGGTTTGAAAGCTTATAGCCTAGATTAAAATCTGCTCTATATCTTATGACTACTTAATGGTGTAGCGGAACAAGAAATGATGGCAGAAGCGTGAACACATAAACTCCACTGATTGCATTGCATCTAAAATAAACATTCCAACAAAGATGACGTTACAACTCCAGACTTTGCATTCTGTTAATATAGTTTTTTGACTATGTAACTTTAGTTGTTTATTTTTTAAGTGTTCTGAAATACAGTATGTAAGAATACAAGCAAACGTAAATCAAACAATTACATCAAAGATTAACACTCCTAGAAGCGAAACTAAATTGTGGAATTTTATTTGTGGTAATGTTTACAAAGATATTACATTACAAACGAGTATTCTTTGCTGTTAGAAGAAAATCCAAAGGAAAACGCATTATTATTCACACAAAGGTCCGAGTTCTAATATTTTATTAATTATCACTGTCTCTATTTTGCTTAAAAAGCCAGAGGAATTATCGCGTATGAATAGCTTTGCTTAAAGACATTCCCATCTTGGACAATTTTATAATTTGGAAAAGTTTAAAGTGTATTTGCTTAACTTCAAGAAATCACACAGCTTTATACCTTGTATGTTTGATTGTATTCTGCGAGCAATATCACAAAGGTAAATACCACATACGCGATGTTATTTTCTTATTATGCAATCATTTACTACAGGCGAAATAAACGCTGCTCCAGTATTTTCAATCAGAAAATAATTGTCATTGTATATTTTAATGAGAAAAAACTTGAAGTGAAGGTAGAGAGAGTGTGTTAGATATACTATACTCACAATAAATAAGTTAAGGAGCATTGTTTGTAACCGATACATTATTCAATCGTTTTATAACAATGAACAACCAATCTAGATAAATTGATTGTCAGCTATTCTTCCACAGTTCTTTGTTAAATGTTTGTAAATAAAAAAAACGTTTTTTTTTCCTTCAAATCATTTAATCTCAGACGTGTTTCGTTCATGTGTATTGGAACATTGTCTGTGAAATCTTAAAAGACCTAATTACATGTATGGTTTCAAACAGCTTAGCACCCTCGGTAGGAACTATTTGAAACCATTCAATTACAAAAAGGTTGACCAAACTAGTGAAAATTCGAGAAGCAATTTTAAACCATAGCATCAAATTGGGTTCTCTGGAAGTGCAAAGAGAGCTACTGCCAACCAGCGTGTAAGAAAAGAAAAAGAAAAAAAAAAAACCTCTAACAGACGGTTTTACTTCACAAATAAAAAACACATCATATGATAAATGTGGCACTGACAAAGATTTTAAAGTTATTAACAAAGAAGTTAAATCTATATTTCAATTAAAGCCTGTATATATAGAAACTAGATCAGACATATGCAATAAGGCAATTATATACTGAAATCTCTTTCCTAAACTCGGTATGTCTATGTGTTATTGTGCTTATGTAGAAGCGGTCTCGTAGTTCAGTGGATATGACGTTTGACTACAGGTCGAAAGGTCCGCGATTCGAATCCCGTCTCGGCTTCGAATATTTTCAAACACCATTACCCCCTCCCCCCTTTTTCTGGCACAACTTGCTGCATAAAATGAATCACGCCAGAAAACTTCTGTGGTTCGAATTCCACTTTATGAACCAAATCTAATGTCTGTCATTTGGAGACCAAACAATCGTTTGAGATCTCCTGGTCAACAATGTGCTTATCATACATTATTAGATGACTGTAAGACTTTTGTGAACTGTAGGGTGTTCTGTATATAATGATAAAGGAAAGGAGAGGCTGAAATCCGATGCCGGCGCATTCAGCCTTCCTCTCGAGAGATCCAAGGATACGTTACATTTGATGGCAACCTCGAACTGAGTTTCCTATGCTCTCACTCCACAACCAGTGCGGATATGTTTGGTATCTGCTCCAGGATATAAGTATTTAATACAGTGATTATGAATGACCACCTCAACTACTCTTCTGGCTTATTCCAGAAGGGGGGAAAGCTTTTGCATCACCGGAGCTTGAAACAACCAACATCGTGCCAAAAACTGTACATTATCTTTGTGATGCAACGTGGTGGTCTAATACTAAAATGCGGTGGACTTGGTCCCTCCGGTGAGTTTGTTATGCCCGTCTAGCGTTTCAGAATTTTCGCGGGGCTTTTAGAAACGGAAACTCTACAGCAACTCTGTTCTGCGAAGATGCTAGTGTTAACATGTTCGTTGTAATTTGAGGCTTGTTGTCGCACCTTAGTTAGGTTAGAGTGAGAGAGAGTTTCCTCCCGCCGAGACATGACGGCGGTAAGCCTTGGCGTGCTAACAGGTGGCGGAGAGATGGAAGTGACACTGCGGAGCACGCCTTATGCTAATGCTCTTAGGGCGCCCCTGCACTGGACAAGAAATCTGCAGCAAAGGGCGCCCACCTGAATACAGACCTTCGAGAAAACTTGCTCATTAAGAATGAACTCATCTGCAGCGAACAAGCATAGTTATCCCTAAAATACTAGCATATTATATATATACATATATATATATAATTACTATAAGGTGTTTTTTGTGAATAGCCATCTTTCACCCTCCAAAATCCATCTCCCATTAAAATCAAGAAATGAGCTGTCATTTTATATATTAAGTTCTTGATAATCTATTGACAATTTATTATTGACTGAACATAATCTGAGTTTTTGTCATTTCTATCTTATTTACTAAAGGCAACATGAATAGTGTAACATGTGCATCTTAAAACTGTATCAAGCAGTTTTTCATTTATGAAATATTCTTTCGCTTTGTAGTCGACAGTACTTTTTCAGCTCCAATAATGCTGTTTTAAGGCTCGTAAAAAGTTCCTTCTCAGTGCCATACCCCTTCCGTTTGATTTCACTTCTGGTGTGTATTTGTTCTCTTTGTTCAATGCATGTGAGTGACATTGGGTCTCGGATGCACCAGGTCATATTTTCCTCAACAAATTTTCTGAATATTTTCTTTCTACATTTTCATATAGAGCTTGTCTAAATGATTTAATTTTGACGTGATAATGAAAGTGGCTGTATACCTTTGAACAATTTTTTTAGTTCTTCCTAATACATTTTCAAGACAATCTGGAGTTGAATAAGTAACTTTTTTCCATTTTCCGTAAGAATTTATAGAATTCGACTCTTAAGTCAATACGCATTCACCATTGTTAAGCAGCTAAAAATACCGCATAACCGATTTCCTTCAATATTATGGTGCTCTAGTTAATGTTAATTGTTTTCCACACACTGAATTAAATATCTGAGTGGAATAATAAGTGCGGAATGTAACTGTGAATCAAAGGTGAAAGCCAGAGTAAAAGCTGGATGGAGCAAATGAAGAGATGTTACTTATGTGTAACTAAGGGATGCCTAAAAACCTGAGAGTAAAAGTGGTATACGACTGTTGTAAGACCGATAAACCTTTATGGGTCAAAAACATGGATTTTACTCAGAACAGATGACGTTCTTCTGGAGAAGACGGAAATGAGGCTGCTAAGATGGATATTGGGTATTTCTCTGAGGGACAGACTTCGGAATGAAGAGATGAAAAAAGCGGTTGGAATGGTATGTATTAGTGAAGTCAGAGAGGGAAGATTAAGATGGAACGGTTATATTATGAGAAAAGAAGAGGAAGAGCCAATCAAGAAAATATGGGGGATACTTGTGGGAGGAAAGAGATTGAGAGGTAGGCAAAGGATAAAGTGGAAGGATCTAGTTAAGAAGGTCATCGTGAACAAAGGGCTGAAAGAAAGGACGCAGCATACCGGAAAAGGTGGAGGAAACTCGTCAAGGTAGCCGACCCCCAATGATAGGAAACGATGTTGTAAAGGAAGAAGACTATGTCACTATATCGGCTAGTTGAGGGCTCAGATCGCATTACCACCGTACCACAAAGCCTGGCTGATACGATACCCTGTTCTTCCATCCATATTTCGCTTTTCAGTGGTTTGCTGAAACCTCTTCAGGTGAGCCGTATTCATTTTTATTCCTTTCTCCCAGTCCTCTCCAGTCTCTAATGACCTCAATAGGCCACAAAGTCATTTTTGTAAGAGAACTTATGTGGCAGTGACTGTATTGATGTGTCAACTCGGTGTGGTGACAGATCAGTGTAGCAATTGGAGACCGAGCGGGGCGGTGTAACGGTTAGCGTTCTCGCCTCGCATTCGGGAGAACGGCGGTTCGAATCCCCGTCCGGGCATCCAGATTTGGGTTTTCCATGGTTTCCCCAAATCACTCCAGGCAAATGCCGGGATGCTTCCTTCAAAAGGCCATGGCCGAATTCCTTCCCATTCCTTGCCCCCATCCTTGCCCCCCATCCTTGCCCCCCATCCTTTCCCGTCTCTAAAGACCTCGATGGTAAAAAGAGACGTAAAGCAGTTACAAAAAAAAAAAAAAAAAAAAAAAAAAAAAGCAATTGGGGCGTCACGCTGTGATAACACACAATTGAGCATGCTCCATGAGTGGGACGTCTACAGATAAGCAATGGCGCATGCACATCCGGCTGGATGACGCTTCTTTATCTCAGTGGCTTTTGCTATGTTGATATTATAAGGACATTTATTCTTTTTAAGACAAACTACGGGATAGTTATAAGACAGAATAGACGTCGTTAAGGTAGCAATAGATAGATCACTGAGCGTGGTGGGAGTTAACGCTCTAGCCATGCATTCGGGAGGATACTGGTTCGAATCCTCGTCCGGCCTTCCAGATTTAGGTTTTCCTAGATTTCCCCAAATCATTTCAGTCGAATGCCGAGATGCTTCCTTCAAAAGGCTATGGCCAAATTTTTTCTCGCTCCTTGTCCCCTACTCATTTCCGCCTCTAATGACCTGGATGTGGACGAGGCGTAAAGATATAAGCAATAAAAAAAAGAAAGCAACAGAAGTTGCTGAAATGCAATATCGTTAATCATCAACGTTTCACGAAACAGTATAAATGTTTTAATTCAAAATAAATGTTTGGTATGTTACAATTTTGTTTCAGTTCACAATCATCATCAATATTCTGCCCTGTGGTAAGTTTTCACTTAATAGCTCTCCATGCTGTCCTGTCTTCTGCACTCCTCATCGTGTCCATGTATTTTCCGTTTCCCTTGATGTCATCTATGATCTTGTGCCTCCTTCTTCCTCTCACTTTCCATCCACAGACCAGTCCTTCCAAGGCGTCTGTAAACAAGCACTCCTCTCTCAATGAGGCACAATCCAGTTCTTTTTGCTTTCTCTTATGACTTTCAATTTATCTTCCTCTCACCAATCCTATCCAGCACTTCTACATTATTCAGTTTTCCCACTCAGTTTATACTCTCCATTCTCCTCAAAATGCTCTCACTCCTGTCGTGCGTCCCATGTCTAACTCTTATACTTGTTAGTATGCGTATATACACTAACAGTTTTTAATAGATATTCCCTGATCGTCAAGGTGATTTCTGGAACGCAATATGATTTTCGTTCTTAACACAACGTCACTAATTCAAGGACTGAGGGCACACACGTTGCGGAGATAGAATTTCACAATAACGTCTGTCCTTTAGCCTCCAACCTGTGTTAAAGAAACTGTTGAGTATTACACCAAATGACTGTCAATAATTATTAAACACCAATAAATAACTCAGTTCAATACGTTTACAATTAGAAACATTATTTTTTAACACTTTCAGTATTATTGTTCCAGAAAGAAAATCAGAAGCTAGTTTAGGTAATAAATTTCCGTTAGCTATGCGCGTTTTGCCGTCTACAGATAAGTACATTAAAGGGAAATGAAAGGGCTCCCAATTTTTTTTTATTTTTTTTTTTTTATCATGGTCGATAGCTTTTCAAAATCGACCAAAAACATTGTACATCCATTTCGCATCAAACATATTACAAACATTTCAGTACACTGTCAGGCCATATATAAAATCATAAGTTTGCCATTTTTGTTTTGTTGGAGTCATTTAGTAGCAAACAGACTTTTCTACTATACATTCTAGCGATGTCTTTGAAATAAATATTAGGTGAATCTACAATTTTTTACTGTATGCAAATCATTTAGCCCGAAACTTTCCTTCAATCCCACGACTTTGTTCAAAATCCCTGGTCGCTGCCTATGTAGACCGTCGAGTCAATTAAACTATCCTGAATATGCCGTTTTATTACTATCTCCTGTTCCAGTTATCAGTTTTAGTTCCTTAGCAAATAACGCTTTTGCTTAGGGCTTTACGCCTCGTTGACGTCGAGGTCATTAGAGGCAGTAAAGGACTGGGATTGAGTAACGGCGTTTTCAAAAGAATCATCCCGGTATTCACCTCGAGAGATTTCGGTATAGCATAGAAAATCGAAATCTGGATGGTCGGACAGGTTTATGAGCCCGCGTCCTCCGAATACCAGTCTATAATGTTACTACTCAGCCACCAGGCTCGATACCAAAGCACTATACATAAAAAAGTATACCGTACGTAAATAACTCAGTGCTGGCAGACATAAATCGTCGCGATACATATTTGAAGAACGCGTCAAAATGAGGAGAGAACCCTCTATAGATCGGCTATCTTCGGCGAGACTCGAGAAGGCCCGAAGTGTTAGTTACACTTGCTGCCACCACAGCGCTGCTTGGCTAATCAGCAAAATTCAAATAAATAACAGCATTGGCTTTATTTGCGTTTATACTGCTAAAAGGAAATGTAAATTTCAAAGAAATAATTGAATTTTATTTTATTTACACTTACATTGTTAAAAGAAAATGTAATTGCGGTGCCGGTTAAAGGTAATTGTCTATTGTGTATCAGAGATAAAAATCATAATGCGAGACAGAGATATAAAAAAGTGACGATCATTTAAATTAAATGTTTACACTGTATTGTAAGTGACAGTTACTGAAACCAAGTGACAACATAACCTAAGAATTTTTAGACAGAAGATAACAAAGAGGGAAGTTTACTGAAATCCAGAGAAAGTTTTCTTGAAACTTAGGTCTTCAAGAAACATATAAATCAAATAAATAGTACTTATTTGTTTTTGAAATTACACTTTACTTAGAAACATTTTCATAACAACAAAAGTTTCCCTGAAATAAAATTAAATGGAATTATTTAAAAACATCTTAGCTAAATACTCCGAAAATCTAATCAGAGAAAGTTTACCAATACCATGAAAAATATCAATAATAAAGATAATAATTAATCGCTATTCGTTTATCCTCAGAAATTTTTCAGAACAAATTCCTGATATTACCATAGGTGATTCCGTCACATCCGACGGGCGTTTAAGGCAGTTGTTAGATATTTGTAAATCAAAGTGACACAATCAGGAGAAATATAGTGACAGCACTATTGTGTGACAGCCGTATTCGGAACACGGTAGATGTCTCTCACGCTAAATACTTAAAGGAATTTCTGTGTTCAACGTTGATAGGTGGAAGACAAAACCATTCCGGAGCAATTCTGCTAGACGTGGCAGTCGAGAATCAAATCGCGTCGCCTGACAGCTACTTGCTGTTACTCAGAAGACATAATGGGGCCCGGGGCGAATTACCTGCCGCATACACAAGGAGACCGCCTGAAAGGGAGGCCATTACTGCCGCCAGCTGCTAATGAGACAATGTGCTTAACCGGCGGCGCTCAAAGCGGAGCGGAGGAAGTCAGCCGACTACACACCGGGAACAATGTCTTGTGTTCGATGCAATAATACGTTTCAGGTTTCTCTCACCCACACAAAGCTAGTGTAGCCAACACGCCAGCAGGTTGTTATACACACGGAAACGATTCACTGTTGTAGTATCTTTGAAACTTTTACTGTAATTAAATTAAACAATATCATTATGCAACACTGCGTAACACACGGAAACGATTCACTGTTGTAGTATCTTTGAAACTTTTACTGTAATTAAATTAAACAATATCATTACGCTTACTGTAGTGTTAATCTTTGGTTAAGTCGTTTGATTAACGTTTTCTCTGGATTTCAGAATACTGAGGAAAGAAATAACCAAAGTTACGCAGTCTAAGAACAATATTAGCAGAAATCAAACACTGTGATATAGCGTGATCTTTGGTGGGTATTTCGTACAGGAGTGTACATCTGAGATGCAGAATTAACTGTGGCGCCTATCTGTTTTCATTACGAAAGAATTACTGTTTCGGTTTACCCGTGACATGGACAATTCACTGTTGTAGCATTATGTAACCTTTATCGTAAATTAAATTCTACAGTATCGTTACGATTATTGGTGCATTAATCTTTGATATAGTAGTTTTTTTAAGGGTTTCTGTGTATTTTGGAATAATGAAGAAATAAATAATCAAAGGCATGCAGCCAAAAAACAATATTAACAGGATCCAGAAAGTGTAGCGTTTATCTGTGATGAAGTATGATCTTTGGTGGATATACCGTAAAGGTGTGTTCATCTGAGATGCAGTTTGATCTGTGGTTCCTATCTGTACCGCGGTATCAACGAATTATTATTTGTTGTTCCATTTGCCTGTCACGTAGAGTCATAAAATATGCCGCAGATTTGAAGCTAGACCATATGCTTTCAAACTGAGAAATCATATCCAAATTTTTGTATGATGCCCGGACAAAGGGATAGACACATCCAGTCCGCATACATATTTAAAGTATTATAGAAGAAGTAGACGATTATATATTGTATAAAACTCAAAGTATCATGCATCTTACGATCTTATATTGAGGTATCGAAGAAATTTGGTATGGTAGATATTGCAGAAGGTGGAGCCGTTTATTTCAAGGCTGCGAAGAAGATTGCGATGGATAGTGAAAACATTTCTGATACGATTAAAAAAATTATATTAGAGAAAAGTGAAAAAATACAATACTAGAACATTGAAGACTCTACAATCGAAGGCAAAGGTTCAAAACGTACGCTATTCCTGATATGTTAGCGTTTCTGGTCTGTGTCTCGTAAAAATGGGTCCCTTTTATTTGTAAACAAACTTAATAATGTGAGATTCCGTGGATATCTCTCATCAAAGCTGGAGTGGAGATATACGAAAGAGATAATGTATACAATAGTTGTGGTGCTGATGATTGAGTATTGATTAGCTAAGGAAGAGAGGTGATCAGAGTTGAAACTCCACGCATCCTGGAGACGAGGATTGAAATTCCCGCGCGGGAATCCAAATTTCAGTTTTCAATGTTATCTGGAAATCACTCAGGTGAATGACGGGATGGTTACTTCAAAATACCATGGCCGAATTCATTCATGATCCTTGTGCCAAATTCTCTCCTGGCTCTAATGACGTAGACGAGCCGTAAAGCCAGACAAAAACAATTTAAATCTCTCAGTTACAAGTGAGTAAAGGTTCTGTTTTTGTTACTGATTGTGAAAGTGTCTGTCGTTTCAAATAATACTGACTGCAACTTTGTTTAATTAACAGGTTTTTTCACAGTATGGTCGCCAGGTGATTTTACCTTTCACCAATAGATGTTAATTGAGACAGCTTCAGAATTTATTTTGGGTCAGTGATATAACAAGACCGTCAAATCATGTTTCATCTTAGTTTTATCCCGTCTTCAATAGCAAACAGAGGTGGATAAGCATGAAACTTCCTCCAGAGATACTAAAACACATTACAAAACAATTCCAGCGAGTAAACATCAGGGAACAAAACTGCAAGATGACTCATAAACAGATACCAAAACTTCCTACAACGACTTCCAGACTGTTAAGAAATACTGATGACGACTGTTTCAGCTCACCATCTCCGCGCGTTTAAATAAGCCCCAGAGAAACAATCATATTAAGACAATAAAGAGTGATGGCAGACGTTTCTCGAGCGCTAACAATTACATTGACAATCAAATTCACACAAAAATAATTAGAACGGGTTCATAACCACTCAAACATAATGAAACACTTTAAAATGGAAATTAAAGCTATTTAAATGCATTTAACCTTAAAATTAGCATCGTAAACCACTCCAAATAGCTGAAAATCGTCCTCTGAACATTGTGGCTTATATCAACATTTTTAATTACAAGCTTTTCATTAATATTTCAAACGTCATACTACTTCTGATCCCATTACAAGTCATTTACACAGTCTCATTCCACAAAAGCAATATTCATTCAAACGGAAAATATACGAATTAATAATTAATCAACTTTCATCCCTCTGTGCTTAATCCCTAAGATTAAAATGCATAAAAGGGGGGGTCTGAGTGTTGCCACAGTATCGTAAGTTATTTTTATTTGCAACGTAGTATTTCGATGTAGTGTTCTAGTAGGTGAATAGTTAAAGAAGAGCAAACTGGCCTCGTCGATAGAGGAAGGTTTAGTAAATTACGTATGCAAACAGCTTGCCTTAGTTTCTTTTGTATAAACAAGTTCTAACGCACTTGCGCTCCACCTTATTTTGTATTTTATCCTTGAAGTGAGGGTATTAGATTATTCTACATATTTGACTTCCTGATATTCGATTCATCAGCCTGGTTTATCACTTAGCTAGCTCTCGGTATAATAAAAATCCTGCCAGCGCTATAAACACCTGCAAAATAATATTGTTTACTATCAGTAATTCAATCATATACTACATACTCTCGTTTTATTCAATTAATGGCAATACACTTGTGAACTTTAAACTAAGCTAATTCATTTACTATAATAATTCAAATCCATAAAAGTTTAATTTCTTCTTAATCAAACCAACACTCCATTACTTTAACAATACAAGCTTCATGCCCTCGGTCTTGTACTTCCAGCATAAATGCAAATTTCCTCCGCTCCGCCAAACTAGCTTCAAGACATTCCTCCATCATCGAAACCGTCTCTGAAATCAGCAAGCCAAAGAGTCTCATTTTCTCGTGAGTTGATGATCTTTGCACTTTGAACTTAATATCTCACAATTAATTTTGCAGTTATTATGGTTTTAACATTAAATTTTTGCAGGCAGTTAGATCATGTACCTCACAAAGTATATCGTTGAACTTTACTGTTGATTTTGTAAAATGGTCTGTCAAAACTTTGCTTCACTTCTGTCATGACCTGGTATTCGAGTGACTGATTATACAGTAGTTAATCAACCGATGCTTATCGAAAGGTAGCTGATATGATTTGAAGATTATCTCAAACAGTAAAATTCTTAATGCCTTTTCTGTGTTTGTGAAGCGTTTGTTGGGTCAACAATTCACTGTTCGCAACCTAAACAACTAGACAGTGTTACATTACTTATGTAATTTCGTAATTACTTACATTTACATTATATTTAAGTTATTAAAAGTTTTCTCTTTTGAAAGGGAGAAAAGTCCAATGTTAGTATGATTATGTAGTAAGGAGGCGTCCATTAATTACGTGAGATCAAAGTAGGGGGGAGGGGTCCAGCGAAATCTCACAAGGGGGGGTCGATAAAACTATAAAAATCTCACTTCAACTTATTATTTCAGATTTCCGTCCTCCCTTCACACATTCGAATATAATATCAAGTTAGAAGGGGGAGAGTCTCACCAGATATCACCAAGTGGGGGGGGGAGGGGTTCAGATTTTAAGAAAAACTCCCCCTCCCCCAACAGCTTGCTGGAAAGATTTGGGCGAATAAAGAAAAAGTGGTGCCGTAGAATCTAATATTTCTTTCAGTTTAGAAGTTAGTTAGTTCTAGTCCTGAACTGACCCAACTGTAGCCAGATTTCTCTGTAGAGACAAACTACTGTGTGTTTGCAGCTGTGGCGTACCCAGGCCTGTACCACGGGTCTGCGGCGGCGGGCTACATGAACGCGGCTGCCGCTGCGGCGGCGGCGGCAGCAGCCATGTCCGGGGGCGGCGCGGGGGCGGGCCACCCCTCGCTGCACCACCACCACCAGGCGTCGCATCACGGACAGGTGGGCGGGGCGCCGTCCGCCAAGCGCAAGCGACGCCACCGGACCATCTTCACCGAGGAGCAGCTCGAACAGCTGGAGGCGACCTTCGACAAGACGCACTACCCCGACGTGGTACTCCGCGAGCAGCTTGCGCTCAAGGTCGACCTCAAGGAGGAGCGGGTGGAAGTGAGTACACGTAGCTTCAACTGTCAACGGGGATTCTCGAACTGAATCGCTCACGATTTCTCTAAGTCTTCTTGTGAAAAACGAATTAAAGCCCCACAGAGCTATCAAAAATTCAGCACTCACTTATTCGACATTTCCTGGGTCGTTGAATGACCATTGTGTGACCAAAACTTTCTGAAGCGTAGAGTCATCACCAAACGGCGTGTCTCTATAGGAAATTGATTGACGGCCGATAAAATATCTCCTTTTTCGTCCACGGATCAGTTCATTCAACTGACGTCATATTCTGACATCGGCTGCGGGAAAGTCCATCTATCCTCTGCGTTGATACTGAAGAGCATGTTTTGGAAATCTACTGTTTCTTATTCTTCGACTTCTCGAGGAGTGAACAGCCCTTAGGAAACTCAGTTCAGCCGTATTAATTCTTCTTTCGTTTCCTTTGGTTGTCACCCAAGTTTCTCTGCCATGTAGCAATGTTGCTCTAGTTGCCAATTTGTATAATTTTACCTTCGTTTCCCGCGGAGCTTTCTTGAAATTTCTGTATATTAAGCAACATATTGCTTGAAATCTTTTATGATCATTTTCAAAACAAGATTCTCTATCTATCTTTAATTCACATTAAAGATAACTTTTTTTTTACTTACTTGTTCGAGAATTGTATCCTCTATCACGATTTTCGAGTGTATCGCATGTTTTCCTTTAAATGACACAATCTTTGTTTAATTTTTTTATTTTTGTTTTTTGGGGGGCGGAAAATTTCAGATTTTACTCTTTTCTGAGTTGATTAACCTGGTACACAGATTGCTGGAGTTTGCTTTCGGGTCCTGTGTAATTATTTGGTCATCTGAGAGTTAACATATAAATTTAAATTCTTGATAAGGTGAAAAGTAAGATGCCTGTTATAAAACCGTTTGAATTAACCGTTAAAATCACCTGCTTGATCCATATGAACCAACTTCGTCGCAACAGTTTGGATTCTTCCGAACAGAACCTCCTTTGACCGTCAACGTTATGTTCGAAACTAAAGAACTCATAGTTGGAGAAACGTTTACAATAGGGCTAATGCTGCAGCAGTAGAGCAGTAATTTCTCAACTGAAATTAGTATTAACAGTTTATTTTCTAAACACGTATCAAAATTGTATCCACACATTACACCATAACTTCTGAACCATAGCATTTTGAAACAGCAGATAGTGAATAACTTAAAGGCTGGCTACATTTTGACACTGCTACTTTTACCTTCCACATGCAGAAACTGATATCTGATTCAGGACTGATGTCGTAATATGACACATTTAGTGTTGTACTTCACGTAATTTACTCTTCAATACGGGGATATTTGATTCACTTGGTAAGGTTACGAGAGCAATCTGTGGGTGAAATTCACTCTATCAGACTCCTATTCGTCAAGTGTACCGTTACCAAATTGAAGCTGGTAGAGAGATATCAATTCAGAATCCAGAGTACTGCCGGATAAATGGTGAAGTAGTCCAAAGAGTTACTGCAATCTTTGAACCAATTATCTTCTGTTGGGTTTCACCACCGAAGTTCTAGTTTTGATAACACTGTTTTGGCCTATTAAACATACTCGTAGCCCTTATTGAAGCTTGTTCCGGATGACGAAGTGAAGGAGTACCCAGCATTTTCTTTTCACTTTCAAAGTAATACTATTAAGTCAAACACTAAAGTATGGTATGTTATTTATTTAAACAGTATCAGATAAATAATATTATACAAATTTATTTTCACGCACTATACGATAAATGACTTTAATAACTACATGCAGTGCTGGAGCTTGAAGATGAATGGTGGCATAATAACAGTGGTTCTAGCATTTCATACACTTCGTACCGCTCGGATGTAATATTTGACTCTCCGAAATTCATTATAGCATGTCACTATATTAATTTTTTTTACAATAAAATTTGTAAATAGGTTGTGTCCGTAAATTTAAGGTTTTTTTTTTTTTTTTTAAAAAATCGGATTGACTGTTTGCAGGTCCCTGCAACTAAAACATTTCTTTTAATCTGTTTGTTTCAACATAACATAAAAACTACCGAACACGTTTTGACATGGTTTTAAAAATTTAGAAGCTTATGGTCTTATGTGGACAAAAATGACATTTCGCTGTGTCAGCCATCTTTTTTATTTATTTATATTTTTACTTACGGCTTTACGCTACGTCGACGTCGAGGTCATTAGAGGCGGGATGCGACTGGGGACAAGGAACGGGAGGGAATAAGCTCATGACCTTCTAAAGGAAACATCCCGCATTCACCTGGAGTGATTTGGGGAAACCATGGAAAACCCAAATCTGGATGCCCGGACGGGGATTCGAAACGGCGTCCTCCTGAATGCGAAGCCAGAGCGTTAAGCACTCACCCACCACGCTCGGTGTGTCAGCCGAACAGAAAATCTATACCAAACATTAAACTGTAGATTTCGTTGCACGCCGTAGAATATGTAGCAAATGCTTAGTTTACAATTATTTTTTTCCAAGAGGAAATAGTTCTGTAACTTTGGTTTCTTTAATTACGTCATATATGATTTATATTTTTCATTTTGTTTGGGATATTTTTTTAAATAATAATAATAATAAAAAATGGGAAATACTTCCTTTTTATAATTTCTCTTGCACGTATTTTGATTTTCCTTCCAAATCACATTAGTAAATTAGTGATTATAGCTTATAAGTCAACGAGCAAAAGATGGCGAGCTTTTCTCTGTTCTAAATGGACAAATTCGCATGTTTTCTATACTGTATAATAAAATGGCATCTAAATTATTTTTTGTAAAAATAGATTAAAAGTTTAAAGTAGTTGATAAAATTAACTGGTGTTGCACCTGGTTGAATCGGGGTCCACAAAAATGTATAGTCGGTAAACTCCAATGAACAAACATTTTATTTTCGGAATGTATCATTGTTGGTAAAGGGCTTAAATCAAATTAATGTTTCTGCACGCAGTAACGCAAACACCACCTTATCCCTTCATTTCAATAGACATATTTTCGCTGGTGTAAAAAAAAAAAAAAAAAAACAGCTCCAGAAATCGGAAGTTTTATTCCCTTCTCGGCCGTGCAATTACGGCCTTATTAAGTTTGGAACGGTTCTCGGTCACGTTTAAGGTCAACCCCGATATAAAAATCTGAAACACAATACGTCGCGGTTCACACTGCCTTTGATTGTTTGTGAAGAAATAAAATCTCTCCCTTCGGAAAAGTGAAGGATAGAAGGAAGCCAAACTGAACCTTTATGGGTAGGTTAAAGTCTTTGCCTTTTGTCGAGGAAACAATGTTAGCTTCTATTGTGTAAACTGGTCTCCTTTGTTAGACTAATGTCATAAGGTACAATGAAAGGAGACGTATTCGCAGAAATTCGAATAGCTTACTGTGGAAATACGTCTGGGCCCTACAGAAAGGTTTTCGTCTGGAAAGCCTCGTGTCGTAAATTAAAGGACTTTTTGCGGGTTCAGATGTCGTATCCTACACGTGGGACGTTACAAATTAGTTGAAATCGAGAGAGAACAGTGAATGATTAGTTGCTTATAGGAACAATCGGAAACTAGGAAGCTTTAATTTCATAACTAAAGTTACTTCGTGTCATTAAAAATCAAATTACAGAAATATAAAGAGAATGTATAAAAATTAGGGCAACTGTGGAGTATATACACAATTAGATAATTTAATTTTTTTGTTTGATGTGCGATTTAATGCGAAATGAGAACATTTGTCTGTTCCAATCGTATATTTCGCTGTTAGTTAACAACTGATGGACAGCACCTGCTTCTATCGAGTAACGATTTAAACAGAAGTGTACGACGGATATATTTGGTTTGTACGAGTATAGTTGATTTGAAACAGAAAAAAAATTAATGAATAATATCCATGGAAAGCGAAGAAGGTGATTCTGTCAGTGAACAAAAAAGCAAAACAATAAAGTCGATCAAGCCATGGTAAATAGAAGCGTGGGATGATAATTGTACGATAGGTAGGGCTAATTCTAATATAAATTTGTGAACAAAATGTCTTGAATGTACTAAACAAAGGCAATATTGTAAAGAAAGGTGTAGTATGAACTGAAATGGTATCAACCTGTAGTTTGTTCTTACAATCACTGAAATTCTACAAGTGATAAAGAAATACTTGGCACAAAATAGCGGTAAAATTGATTTCGTGTCATGGCTACCAAAAGTAATGAAACCGTTAATGTCAAATTATATTCATATGTAACGATTGTTCTTGAATTTCCAATTTTTTGCCTAAAAAAATACGCGTTACTCCAACACATAAACATAATATACTTTATTACACAGTTTATACTACTCACAGATAGCTGGCCACACTGTTCAATGTAATCTGCTATCATATTTAGCCAATAATCATTAATTACTCAAATTTCTTAACCTAAGGTTTGACTGCATTTACTGTATAGATTTCTATACCACTTGCTAAATGGCAGGTAAAATGGCAATAATAAGAATTTATCATTCTATTTGTTTTAATGAATTATAAATTCAAATCTATCTAAGCAAATACCACAAAAGTTCTTTGATAATTGTAAACACTCTTAAGGAACTCCTTTTTACACTTGAAAATAGTGAGGAAATTTATCTCAAAACAGCAATTCTTGACATGGACAAAGTATATACTCAAAGCAACTATAAACATCTTTTTTTTTTGCTTATGGCTTTATGCCTCGCCGACGTCAGGGTCATTAAAGGTGGAAAAGGACCGGGGGAAGGAATTCGGCCATGGCTATTTTAAAGGTACCATCCCGGCATTCACCTACAGTGATTTGGGGAAACCGTGGATGCCCGGACGGGAATTCGAACCAACGTCCTCCCGAGTGCGAGGCCAGAACGTTATCGCTCACTCACCACGCACGGTAAACTCATCATAACACCACATTAATATATTATCGCAATGCGAGTGAGAGTACAGCGTGAGAGGCGAAAGAGAGACCCATAATTTTTGAATCGCTGCGTGCCGATAGATGCACATAGCTACACAGAACTTTCCTTAACATTCAACAAGAACGATTGCTCATCACTGAGAGTCCCTATTATGTTTGGTGAGGTTTATAGAGCTTTTCGAATAACGGCATCTTGAATTGAGTTCAATCTTCGTATGGACGTATTGCCAACCCTACAGTATTACCGAGTTTGAGGGGTGAGCGATAACACTCTGGCCTCGTATTCGAGAGGACGCGGAATCGGATCCCTGTCCGGACATACAGATTTCGGTTTTCAGTGGTTTTCCCAAATCACGCCAGGTGAACTAACGGATAGTTGCTTCAAAAGGCAATGACCAGATTCTGTCTCTTTCCTTACCTCCAGTACTTTCAAGCCCCTAATGACCTTGAAGTCGACGGGGTGTAAACCCACAAACAAAAAAAAAAAAACCTTACCTTCTTGACTTTAGACTGCTCGTTTCAACCTTTCTCGCTCACGAAAGAGTGCAGGATCCAAAAGATGATATTACTGGTCACCAAAAGTTAGAATTTGTTTCCGAGGGGTTGGTATAGAGGAATCTGCTTTGGGCGTCAACCAGACGGATGTGGGAATTGAGACCAACCTCAATGCGTTCCAGCTTTCAATGACTGCCATTCTACAGTGTTCCTTTAAATCCAGAATACAGTATATCTGTCTTTTCGTGTTGCTCAAAATACACTCTCCATCAATCTCGCTACAACAAATTTAGATTCCTTAGTCAATTTTCTATTAACTACTTAATTCGAAATCTTACAATTATTAAATATTCACACTATTATAGTGTTCGTTTTCTATCGCGTAACCTACGCTATCCTACCCTCCCGTATTTTAGATAATGGCTGTGGTACACACACACTATCCTGTCATAATTTAACACTGCTAACCAATACAACGTACTTTTTTTTCAATTATCTGCTTCATATATTCTAATCTCTGTCTTCCTCTACAGTTCTTACCTTCGACCGTTCCCTCCACCAGCAAATTAACCAATCCAGCATGTCTCAAAATATGACCTACCAGTCTGTCTCTTCTTCCTGTAAGCTTCTTCCACAAACTTCTTTCCTCACCCATCATTTCCAAAACTCGTTCATTTCTTACTTTGTCTGTCAACTTAATTTTCAGCATTCTCCTGTAGCACCACATTTCAAATGCTTCAATTTTCTTTCTTTCTGGTATTCCTAAGTCCATGTTTCGTAACCATAAAGTGCTGTGCTCCACACAAACAGTTTTAAAACTTCTTTCTAGTTCCTAGATCAATGTTTGAAATTAAAAGATTTCTCTTTTTCATGAAGGCTCTTTTTGCTAATTCACTTACTTCTCCAATTGCATTCCATCCTATTTTCATATTTAATCTGCTAGTATTGGTATCATTTCTGCTACATTTCATCACCTTAGTCTTGCTTTGATTTATATTCAGACCAAAATCTTCCTTCAGTATTTTGTTCATGCCATTCAGTAGTTTCTCAATATCCTCAGCGCTTTCTGCTAACAAAACAATGTCATCAGCAAATCGTAGCATACTAATTTTTCCCCCCTGAACACTTATGCCGCATGGAAATTTTTCTCTTACTTTCTTTAATGCTTCCTCTACATACAGGTTGAATATTACCGGGGATAGACTACAACCTTGTCTCACACCCTTTCTAACTGATGCTTGTCTCTCATGATTCTCTACTTTTATTACAGCCACTTGATTCTTATATAGTTTATAAAGTATTCTTCTATCTCTTTAGGTCTGACTTCTTTAAAATTTTGAACATCTTGTCCTACCTAACATTATCAAAAGCTTTTTCTCAATCAACAAATGCCATAAAAGTATCTTTATTTTTCTTGATCCGCCCTTCAAGTATTAATCTTAAAGCCAGAATTGCTTCCCTTGTACCACGTTTTTTTCCTAAACCCCTAAGCATGTGATGTTAGACTAATGGTGCGATAATTCTCACATTTGTCGGCTTGTGCTTTCTTCGGAAGTGTGAACATGATATTTTTAGATTAATAAATATAAAAAACGTAAATGTAGTAAGAATTCTAAAATCATTTCATAGTTATCACAGTTTGTAAACTACTTTGTAATCTCTTCCTTAATGAGACGAAAATATTGGAGATAAAGATTTTGTCGAATTTCTGTTTGTGGAAGTACCACCGTCTTTAACATCTTTCCGTAGGTCAAATTACAGAGATACTTCTAAAAATTAAAATTAACGCCGCCACAAGGCTACCAATATTTCTTCATTAATATAAAAAATAACCGCCTTTGACAGTACACTGAAGGTGTTTCTGGAAAAAAAGATTAAGATCTACTGTTTGTTTCTAGAATTTATGTATTGTACAGATTTTGACGGGGGTATTGGAATCTTATTGAGAAGTATTTAGGCATAACGCTACAGAGAAACATGAAATAGGACCTGGATTTAACTTCCGTCGTAGATAGATCTAATTGTAGACTGCAACTCATATGTCAATTTTGGAAGAATTGTAAACCACATATAAAGGGAAAAGCCTAAAAAACTCTCAGGCGTCCAAATTTGGATTAATTACTGTTTTGCCGTTTCGGATCCTTATCGCAAGCGATTGTTAAAACAGTACAGAGAAGAGCCGCTCGAAATGTGATTACATGCCACTTCCCTTACGAAAACGTCACATTATTGATACGTAGATTGGGCGTGGATTTTCCGGCAAGTAGACGACCTAGGTGTATTTTGAATTTACTAGCAAACACGGAAACGTCCACTTTCATTTACGAGTGCGATGGAATACTTTGCTCCTGAACTTATGTGTGTCGCAATGACAGGAGAGATAAGGTGCTACACTGGTGCTTACTTGAATTCTATCTTTCCTCGTACCATTCGGAATTGGAATACACAGAGTAGAGATTGCGCATACGATTTTTTTAAATTGTGTAGTATAGCTGTAGGTGTAAATCATTCTACAAAACTGGCTGTGAAGCAGAATATTTAAATATTTTCTGAGTTTCGTTGGGTGGCAGACTGTATATGGGATTGTGATAAATTTGTGGCCTATGTGTTAACTAGAACAATAATCTGTCAAAATGAACAATTAATTTACATTTAATCTATTTAAATGCCCCCTGCGCTTTCCTATTATAGAATTGTGAATTTTCAAGTCTTTTGGTTTTCACTTAAATAAGATTGTAGATACTTTTTATTTTTTCAGGATTTATTTTATTCAAATTTAGATTTTCTATTTGAATTGTTTTTTTTTAAGTTATCACATGTTAATAAATTAATGATGATACTTTATAAGTCGATTTAAAAACAATGAAAAGCTTTTCTTTCTTCTATTTAGATGAAGTCGTCCCGAAAAGGCACACGTAGGTATATATATGTTAGAACCGCGAAGACAACAGGAGTTTTTCTTTAAAAAAGACGCATGTGGAAAACGTTCATTGGATTCCATGTTAAGCTGTACATTCGGCCACTACATATCCTAAATAAGCGGCAAACTGAAATTCTGTCACATGGTCTGTTTTTAATAAATAGGTGACTAAACAAAACAACACGCGCAAGAAGTGAAAGTTATATGGGAATATTTTCTGTGTATTTTTTACCTTCGTATTTTTTATGTTTTTGATGCTTCTTTCGAACTCGAATGGACGAACGTTATTAGCTTTATTGAATTTGTGGACTACATAAGAAATTCGTCGATTTTTTTTCTTATAAATAAATGAAAATTATCAGAATGTCAGAGCACTCTTCCCAAGATTGTGGAGTATTGCATTGAGCCTTAGTCTGTATTTTGTGTTTAGAGCTTTCACAACGTAGAACAACTTGAACAAAATTATCCGATAACCGTGAGTAAAATTTTCTCGGTGACAATGGCGGCAAAGTTGATGATCACTGGAACGTCATGTTTGATCGCTGGACTAACTCGTCTAATTACCCGAGAAAATTTGATTCATTTTCAGTGCACAGAAAATCTCCAGTCCTATAGCTGATAACCGTTCTTACAATCAATATGATGCGAGAGACATAAAAACAAAAAAAAAAAACAAACAAAAAACCAACTCAATTTACTTATATTATTCTACTTCTGTTGTAATTGATAAATTCTTCTCATATACTTTTGTAATCAAAGGTTTATGGTAACTGAAATAGGAAATATGTTTCACATTTATTATGATCCACGGTTTAACATGAGCATAAGTGACAGAGGATATTATTGTAGCTTGATATAATCTCCACGGGAAACCAGTCGAGTTAAAGTGTTGTTTAAACATAATATTTCGACGACTGTATTCTCCGTCGTAAACTTCAGGTAAAGAGCGAACAAGCCGTCATATGAGCATAACATTTCATCGCACTTAATACAGCAAACTTTTCTCTACTGTGCCGGAAGAAATTTCATTTTAATAATTACTCAAATTTACGTTTAACGAATGATACCGTAGAGCAAAGTCTACGCAATAAATGATCGCGAATAAAACACGATGAGCAGATTTTTCTTTTTTTCCTATGGTGGTATTGTAATGATAAAAAGAGACAGCGGCTGCCAACCGTAACAGGTAATGCAGAAACCACGGAAGGAAATGCCGAGCTAAGGAAAAACAGTTTTCCTTCATGTGGTATGGAATACACATACATCAGGCCTATTATAATAGTAAACAGGCTTTAATTTACGTTTATTGATTTGGGTAAGGTAAACGTTTATCGTTCCAGTAGCAACATCCATACTCCACGGTAAAAACAGTCACCCGTCTCCGTGAAAATTTTACTGCAAAAATGAATCCGCACATTGCATAAACCGTACGAACAGCGGAAAATTTCTCGACGATCTCTCACGCCACTCTCCTTCATTCAATATAATATTTCCACTTGTTAACTCACATACCTCATATCCTTTATCGAGTAGAACCGAAGAAGCAATGGTGTTCTCAGGACGCGGACAATAGGGTAAGTGTTTTTTTACTGGACAGTTATAACTGGCAAAGCGAAAATTCACATGTTTATCTTCACGTTTCGTTTTGTTCCAAAGGAGAAAAAATATACTTCCAAATGCTCCCAAGCGAATCTGTCGATAAATAAATTCTCCAACGGAATGTGTCATAATATTTATAAGTGGCTCTGAATTCCTTGTTTTTACAGGCTCGCGACATTTTATTTCAAGGCACAGCGCAATCCTTAACATCTTACTTGTGTTTTTAACTATTACCGCAGACCAGTAAAGTCGGTACGACTCGCAGATAACAGATAGCTGCTTGTAATTAGTTGTCAGTTGTTTAGTTTTTCTACCAATTTCATGAAAGCAGAAAAACTGAAGAAGTAAAACTTCTTCCCAAATATTTTCTCGACATTAAGCAAAGAAAATCATGCAGCAATATCATCTAGTATTTCCAAAGGCTTTCAAAAGCTTTCCAAAATTCAACATTTCGGAGAGGGTGATATAAATATCATTATTAACAATAACTTAAAACAAATCTGTTTCTGTTACGTCAGGAAGCGACTGCGAATGTTTCAAAAATTTCAGAATACAAAAAGAGAAAATATTCAGAAAAATGTTCAGGAAATCAGAAAATATTATGTTTATTGAAGTCTCTAAATAACCTAAGGTTGGGGATCTAGATAAAACAAATGGTAATTTCTGAAGGTAAGGAAAGTTCCGCATATAACACAAAAGAATTTACTTCAGTAACAATAACTTAAATTTGTCTCTGTTGTGTCAGGAAGCGACCGTGAATGTTTTAAAAAAGCAGAATATAGAAGATAAAATATTTAGAGAGAAGTTTATTTCATATAAATGAAAAACTACTAAATTTATTGATGACTCTAAATACCATAAAGTGGGAAACCAGAAACAACTAACGGTAAATTCTTGAAATAAGGAAATGTATTTTAGCATATAGCGTAAAACATTTTTCTTATTGGGTGTAATATTGTAATACTTAGTGGAAGTATAACTTATCCGTATTGTGAAACACCAATTCAGTGTGATCTTCAATGTCGCCCCCATGACTGCTTCCACTACCAATAAGTGAAACTTCCTTTGGCTTGACAGAGAAAAATTTGTTAGCGTTACGAGGTACGCGTTACGCTTTAAGTGCACATGCGCCATGACGTTCTGCGAATGCGCACTTAAAATTTCAAAGCTAAAATTGCTTTAATACTCCCTAAAATCACGTCGCGACCTCAGACGGTTAATTATATTTTAGATGAATCACAATTATTACACACGAAGACATTCACCAGCATTTTAGGTATTTATTTTGTTTATTTATAGTCATTCGATGTAATTGGTTTAATTATATCTTCTGATTGCTGTTATAGTAAGAAAAGAAATATGGAATCGCGTTTATATCGTGATACAGTGAACATGTTAACGCGTATGCGATAATGTTTACTTACATGCAGATGGATTCATTATATTCTCTGATCGCTGTTATTGTAAGAAAAGAAATATGGAATCGCGTTTATATCGTGATACAGTGAACATGTTAACGCGTATGCGATAATGTTTACTTACATGCAGATGGATTCATTATATTCTCTGATCGCTGTTATTGTAAGAAAAGAAATATGGAATCACGTTTATATCGTGACACCGTGAATATATTAACGTGTGTGGGATATTGTTTACTTAAATTCGTTTGATGTATATGGACTCATTAATTCTCTGTTCACTGTTACAGTAAAAGAAGAAATGTGGAATCACGTTTATATCGTGATACATTGAATATATTAACGAGGTTGCGATATTGTTTACTTGTATTCTTTCGATGTAGATGGATTAATTATAATTCATTATATTCTCTGATCGCTGTTATTGTAAGAAAAGAAACATGGGATCATGTTTATATCACGACACAGTGAATCTGCTAACTAGCGTGCGATAAAAGATTTCATTTTCATACGGAAATATTATCATTCATCTTCACAGCAGAGGGAGTGAGTTATTTAAACTTTTAAATATATTTAAGTGATCCCATCATTTTTGATGAGCTTTAGAAACTAGTTATTAACGGAAATTGGTTGTAAGATCTGTTTTCAGATAATTTTGTCCAAGATGTTCTCATATTTAAAGGCTCTAAGCACAAAATATAGACTGAGGCTAAATGTAATACTATATAATCTAGCAAACGTGCTTTGACTTTTTAATTAATTTCATTTGCTTGCGAGAATAACTTGGACAAAGTTTATATTTATTTTGCAAAGACACTGACACTGGGGAACATGAAGGGAAAACGATTGCACCAAAACTATTATACACACTAAGAAGAGTTCGCGATTTATCGGGTTGGTAAACATAGGATGAAGATAAATGCAAAGAAGAGACAGCTTATTAGATACATAGATAAAATAAAACTAAAGGTTGATTACGATTATAAGGTGGAGAAAGAATTGCTTGTTGAAGACTTGAAATGTAAATATCTTGGCATTACATTTGATAACAAGCATAACTGGGCAGGACACATTGGACAGGTAGTAGGAAAAGGTTTCAAAATTCTGCACTTGTGATGAGGGGATGTGCGAGAGAACTAAGGGAATTGGGTTATAAAACTTTGGTCAGGCAATTGGTTGTATATGGTAGTGTAGTATGTGACCCACATTTTGAGTATCAAATACAGGAGTTGGAGAGGGTGCAAGAAAGGGCTGCTAGATTTGTTTCTGGAAATTACCGAGAACGCAATCAGTGACGGATATGATAAAAGAACTGGAATGGGACTCATTGGAAGGCAGGAGGAGGGTGAAGAGGGTCATGGGAGAGTACAGGGCGTATATTGTTGGTGAGGCATACGATGCATAGTTAAAACACCACTTACGTCGCAACTAGCATATTCTTTATAGTGCACACAGCAATCAAAACGGAAATGTGGAAGAACTCAGATGTTAGGATAATCATATTCAATGAAAATTGGATCCTTGTAGACTAATTCCTAGCGACGACACATTAATTTTCAGATTTGGATGGATTATTATACAGGCAATATATTGTCCTTATTTGTTTTTTTTTTGGTATTACTCGACGTCGAATCACAACTGAAGATGAATGTTGAGAAGGAACATAACTACGCAGTTTAAATTTTGTTGATAGCACGATATAGCTTGCATTAGAAATAGAAAAAAATTGAAAACATAGAATTTCAAAACCAATGAGTTACATCCAATTAACAGGTAACTTTTCGATGTTACTGGGTTTGTGTAATCCTGTGTTAATATCCATATCGATTATCCATAAACAAAATTCAGCAATAATATTTAATGATACACGTGTCTTCAACTTTTCTGTATCCCACCATTTGGTTATATAAAAAAATTAGGAAAATTTATTCTTCATTGCACAAGTGACAGCTTATTGTGTTATAAATGAATTAACGAGAGAATGTTCCGGACACTACTTGCAATAATAATAACGGTATCATGTTATTCAATACACTACACCTTTCATTTGCCCTAACTTCAATAACACACGTCTATCATTCTTGAACACAAATTCTGTTTTACTTCCCGGAAAGAGCTAGTGTTGTTAGGCGTAACAATAAAATTATTAGTAAGAAAATTGTATAAATCTGCATGCGGACATGATCAAAAATAAAATCGGAAATTGCGAAGTTGATATAACATGTTGCTTTCGACTTAGATATTAATGTTCGAGGCAAATATCCACAAAGCAGGAAATGAAACCAATTCTTTTTTCCGATTATTACAAATCTCAAGTTTAAAGTATTCTGCCAAAAATTATATCGGATAAAATTCTACTGGTAAAAACAGTCTGATTTCGAGGAAAGGTAACACGGTGCAAACCAAAAAGCCTAATTTAAAAAGAAATATAATTCAATGAGTTGTTAGCTGGTGAGAATAAAACGGCTTTATAAAACTATGTAAGCGTAAATGTTTCTGAATAGTTGGAAAATCCAAGTATTCAGAATGTAATTTCAAATACTGAGTAAATGCCACTATAGCTGTCTCGGTAATTACACAAACGTTAATCGCACCTAAAATAGTTGATGCCCTTTCAAATGTGAATATGCTTTTACGTATATGAAAACTTTATAGTTATTAGCTACTGCATACCACAGGAAGAAATAAATAAAAACATGACAAGAATGTATCGGAGATAAAAAATTAGAGCCTGTGATAGAAGGAGAAACAAATATATACCAGTAGTTTGATACGATATTTCTTGCCTTCGGAGCTGCCAGATTTTCGAAGCGAATGTGACAATTAAAACGGGAAATATAGAATTGTCGTTCATCACTGTGTTCTATGTAAATACTAATTTTTCTTAACACATAAAAGCATCTTCGAATATGGAAAAAACACCTCTAAAATTTAAATAATTTCATGTTTTCAGAAGAGATATAACATAAGATAAACGTCAATAAGTCAATAAGTAGTTAAGAGGCAATGGAACCGAATAAATGCAAAAACTCTTCAACTTCTAATATTAATCAGCATGAAGTAAACAATGTTTAGTAAATGTATATTGTAGTCACCACAGGTATCATTGTTTGCATTCTGAAATAGGTTAAGCACTGTGAAAGTCATACATAAAATAAAACTTAAAACTTAACTTAGTCCACAACCCGAAGGTTGGTTGGATCCTCCAGAAGGAAGAATACTAAGCCATTGTGTCAGAGGTTGGACGGCCAGTTCCTGTCCTCTGGGACCTACAGTTTAACGTGGAATCCGAACCACGGAGCGTCCTGGCATAGCTCATATGACTAAACACAACTCTCAAAATTCCTGCGCCTGCCGGGATTCGTGCCCGGGGCAGGAGCAACAAACGTTTTAAAAGCAAGCGCTTAGCCACTCCACTTTTTTTTTTTACTGGTTAGATTTATTTACTTAAAAAAACGCAATTACATTTGATATTATAAATTCCCAAGATGATGAAGACGATAGTTTCCAGTAGCCAACCTCTGATTTCCAAGGTCCTCCGTTGTCACGGCATGTGTGGTTCAAGAAGTTCTGCTCGTTGAAAGGGATTGTCTACTACCAGCTCTGTATTCTTCGTTAGTGACTTATAGATTTCGCTGGATTGCTGTCCTTAGAAATTGTCCATATGACGTCGAGTAGTTTTTATGTTTTTCCGCAGCACTGAATTCTGTTAGGATATGATATTTAAAATCGTTTAAGTCGGTGCCTTTCTTCCTTACTACAAAATCTACAAACTGCCCCAAAATCCAAAGCATGGAGTTTTTCTTGGATATTGGATAAAACGACTTATCCGGTTTTATTATGTTGGCAACGTTCAAGCTATAATTTGTAGAAGTATTAAGTGACGCCAACGTACCATCCACCCATTTCCATATCGCCTGCCTCTCTTTGCACATAAAACTATGTTCTAAGGTGTCTTCCTGTGTTCACATTTTGTATTATTGCACAAGTGTAAGTGTGCAACCGTTTGTTTGTATGAATTAATTCATTAACTACTTGATACCAAGTAGATTTAACATTGTGAGGCAGATATTTATAGGAAATATTCTGCCAAACTGATTTCCAATTTGTTTGTTGATATTTAAATTCATGTTGTTCCTTTCCATCGTTTCTATCATTTTGTGATATATGTCCTTAACACTTTTCAGTTGCTGGACGTTATTAACATTTGTAATGTAGCTGTATTCAAGAAAATATGTTCTTGCCCAGTCCAAATAACAACTTATATGTCCTATGTTAATCGGTGGGTTTCGATCCTCTGGTTGTATCTGGCTTAGTAAGATCTTTGTTAAATTATTTTTGTTGCTATTGTTTAGGATATTAGTCCTATGAATCAGCAATGCCTTGCACTTCAAATGAACGTCAATTAGACCCAGGCCACCTTTATATGGCGGGAGCACTAACGAAGACATTTTTGTGCGAAAAATGTTGTTTCGCCAGATAAACCACCCTATACTAGAAGTCAGTCTTGCAGCTGTTTGTTTGGTTATGGGTAGAACCTGTGCTATGAACCATAACTTGGTAAGGATGTCTGAGTTCACCAATTTAATCCTCTGTATGAGAGACAAATCTCTGTTGCTACTCTCTTTTAGTTTGGCTCTTATCGCTCCGAGAAGAATCTTCCAGTTGACTGCTGTCGTGGCGAGGGGATTAGGTTTTATCATCAGCCCTAAAATTTTGATTTGCTCTGTTTCACTAAAACCATACGTGTTTGTTAACCGCAAACCTTTTCCTAATTTCATCAACTTTGAGTTTTGACGGGAAACTGCTGCTCCTGATGCTTCGGAGAATTCAGTTAGAATGTTTGCTGCATTGTCTAAATCCCTTTGCGAAGTCAGAAAAATTCCTACGTCATCCGCATATGCTCTAACACACATGTTGTATCCAAAGATCGTTATTGGATTAATAGTTTTATGCAGTTTCTCCAGGAGTGGTTCTAATGCAATACTATACAGCGCCATTGAGAGCGGACAACCTTGGCGAATTGACCGCTGAATCGTTATTGGTCTAGTAAACTGGCCGTTGATAAGAGCTTTCGATGAAGCATTGCTCTGCATATTCAGAATTGTAGTGATATATCTGGGGCAAAAACCTTTCCTTGACATTACTTCTGCGAGATACGAGTGTTCGACACGGTCAAAAGTTTTAGTGAAATCTACGCTGAGCAAATCTACTTTAATTTTAGCTGCGTATGCTAGTCCTAATATCGTTCTATAATCACTTATTGTTTCCAGTATACTCCTACCAGGAACGCCGCATGATTGATAATCCCCAATTATTTTCGGCATCACACTATTCAGTCTATTTTTCAAGGCTCGAGCTGCTATCTTGTAGTCCGAATTCATTAAAGTTATTGGCCTCATGTTTACCAGCTTGTTGGTGTTCCTACCCTTAGGTATTAATACAATGATTCCTTCCTTAAAATCGGTGGGTATATTGGTACTGTTCCAAATACTGTTGAAGACTTCAACAAATTTTCCTTTCATGACAGTCCAGAAACGTTTGTATAATTCTATGGGAAGACCATCAATTCCTGGTGACTTCCCACACATTCCCTTCATAATCGCCATTTCGATTTCGTATGCAGTGAACGGTTTAATTAAATTGTTGTTCTCCTCTTCAGAAATGACGGGCAAAGTGCTGCTAAGAAGTGATTCCTTTGCATCCTCTTTGACTCCAGCAGTTGTGTTAAGTGACTGGAAGTACCGTTGGACTTCTTCCAGAATTGCAGTCTGGGTTGTAAGCACAGTACCATCATCGAGATACAAACTATTTATAATCTTATTTTGCCGTCTTCTCTTTTCTCTGACGATGTGATATAAGGTAGCTTGCTCTTCGTGAAGAATATTCCTAGATTTTGATCTAATAATAAGACCTTCCATCTGCCGTCTCTTAATGCTAACAATCTTAGCTTTTATTTTGTTAATTTTAGGGATATTAGGTATTACATTGTTAAATTCTAAAAGATCCCTGAGACATCTGTAATAAAATTCGAGGGTGGCATGCTCCCAGAATTTCAATTCTTTTGAAAAGTTCATTAATAATTTTCGTATCTTGGGTTTGGCGCAGTTCAACCACCAGGACAGTGGACTTAGAAAATTATCATATTGTCTCTCACATTCTTTCCACGTTGCATGAAACTGCTGTTCTAGCTCGGCGAGATGCAATATACTAGTGTTGAGTTTCCAAGGGCATTTTCGTTTATAAACATTCTGCTTTTCCAAATCAATATTCGTTAACTGCGCACAGTGATCCGAAAAGGCCATTGGACAAATCTCTACACTGTTAATCTTTGAGCTCAAATCACGAGTGACATATATCCTGTCAATTCTACTCATCGAATCACATGTTATAAATGTATAAGCTGCTTTGTCACCTTTAACAATTTCCCAAGAATCACAAAGATCTAAACCAAAAGTTAGAGTTCTTAGTTCCTCTGAGAAATTAAAACTAGGGCATTGGTCCTTGTCGTTCAATACGCAATTAAAATCACCCGCTAGATTTATGTTCCGGCTATTTTTACGCATCAAATACGCTAGATCCTTTTTATAAAACTGAGCTGTCTCTGCTTTTTTGTTATTGCCAGATGGAGCATAGATGTTAACAAAAAGAGTTTCTTGAGTGACACAGGCTATACCTCTGGCGTTATCTACATAATCAATATCTCTGATCTCGATTCCATGTTTAACTATTATAGCAGTTCTGCCGCTGGTCCCTTGTGGAGTATTTGGATTTATGTAGACGTCGTATCCTGAAATTGTAATGTTATTGAAGCATACTTCCTGCAGTGCGGCAATATCCACGTAATTAGCGTGTAAGAAATCCTTCAAAAGTTGAATTTTGGGTAAACTACTGATTTTGTTTATATTCATAGTAGCAATTGTATAGGTCTGCATGCTGAAAATGGCGTAATCAGAAGTAATAGAAATTGGTGCCTATCTGATTGATTTTAAAGTGCGATGTTAAACAGTATTCTCTTCCTCAGAGACGACGATTTCATCAGACCATAAGATTTTCCTAGTTTCACTGCCATCGTCACCGCGTATCTTTGCTTCTTTAACCTCTCTGTTTTCGCTCAATATTGTCTTAACGACACGATCTAGTCTCGTATTGTCAGCCATGTTTGTCTCTTTTAGCAAACTGGATATTTTTTCGAAATTTTTCTGTCACATCTCTTGATTTTGAAGTTCTTCTGGAGATCTTCACTCTTTTAGTTGACGGTGAAGTGTCTTTCTTTTTGCAGTCAGTGTTACAGTTTTCTTCTTTCTCTGTTGGACTCTCAGTTATCAGTTCGTGTTTCGCGTCTTTAATTTCCACAATTAAAGAAGGCGTAGATAGTTCTTTCGTTTCTTTTACATTCTCTGCTTCGTTCTCATGTTTATTATCATCGATAGTCAGTGTTGTAATAGTATCGGGCTCTTTCTCATTTGGAATTTCCAAATCTATTGAATCAAATTCAGGATTGTCAGTTTCGGTTTCCATTCGTATTTCCATAGATTCGGCTGGCGCACTCGGCAGCTCGTCCAATGTGTTAGTTTTAGCCTCTTCTACCATTGGTCTCGGAAAGCTGGCAACACTACCATTCGTAACGTTAGCATAACTTGCAGTCAAGGTTTCTCCATTGAAAGTTGTAATAGGGGCTAAACGAGCAGGTGGTAGCTGTACTGGCCGTCTTCTTGTACATTCTGCCTTGAGGTGATCACTAGCATTACATACAACACATGTTCGTGGCTGTCCATCATAAATTATAAGAGCTTTAAAGCCTGAAATATTTACGTATGATGGAATGTGGCATTTGAGATCAATTTTCACAGTCCTTACACCGCTGTCTACCACAAACCTCTTACTGCCTAAACGTTTATCGGACGTTACATTTAAAACGGTGCCAAAAATACCTAAAGCTTTGCGTATACATTCGGTGGAGGCTTCAAAAGGTACGTTATGTACTTTCACATGTCGTATACCGAGACCTGCATGCGTAATACAAACAGTACTCACCTCGCCGTTGGTATGTACAAATTTCTTTTCTCCTCCTGTTTCCTCCAAAATTCGGAGGCATTGTTCTTCATTTTTCAATTTGACATACAGCACGTTGGCAAGAAAGTCGATTTGTATACCATAAACTGTCTCCTCTCTTAGACCGATATCATTGTACAGCCATTCATCCAACTCCACTGATTTTGGACGAGCGAAGGAAAACTTCAACGTAGATCTTCTTAGACACTGTTCCATTTTCTTGTACTTTATATTAAAGATAAAAAGTGACCAGGTATCCGAACACTAACAGCTGTTAATGTCCACTCACTGCGGCTGCAAGTTTGCAGCTACAGCGAAAAATACGAAATATGACCAGACACAAAGAGCGATTGGCCACTTAAAATACCCACACGGAAAAATATTTAGCGATCACCTTGCCAAATCTCGTATCAGTCTCAAGAAAACTTTTATAATTAATAAATACTGGGAGCAATACTAGGAACGTTGCGAAGGTAAACAACCAAAGATGCTTCTGTCACTGAGCTACCAGAAGGCTCACATCCAATAATAAAATAGATCAATATTGTTTTCAGGCTGTCTGTTTGTTTCTTGAGGTTAGTATCAATGCCACCCGAAAAATTTGTAGCACCATTCTTTTTTTTTATTCCTTTTTTTACATTTTTTTTAACTGATGGCTTCGCGACGTCGACGTCGAGGTCATTAGCAGCGGGATAATGGGAAGGAATTCGGGAGGATTGTTTTAAAGAAAGCATTCCGGCATTCGTCTGGAGTGATTCGGGGAAACCATGGAAAACCCAAATCTGCTCCAGTCTAATTCAACTTTTGAACTCATTGCCTTAACTAAAGAAATAAATGCTCTGTGTTCAGTGATAGCAGAAAATAAAAATAATAAAAAATTAGAACAAATTCTTAGTTTAGACGTCTTTTTAAACAAATTTTCTCCACTGCCTATGATTATTGACTTTATCCATTTATCCTTCGTTCAAATAAAGGCCACGGATTAGAAGAGCCAGTCTTCGGACAATACACTGAAAAAAACAAGAATAATTTCTGGTACTGAAAGAAAGGGGCGATATCTCTAGTAATGATAAAACACATTAAAAAAACGTACAGTTAAGTCAACATTGCCTTTACTTGAATATTATTTATTACCTCAAACTCAATATCGTTATAAAATTGATTACTATTAATACAGGTGTATTATTACTTCTCGTATCTGGTTCAGTGGATGTTGTGTAATCGTAAGCATCAGGGGATGTTGGTAAACAGTGGATAAGAGATGGAAAGGAATAATAAAAAAATGTAGGATGAAGATTGTCGCAAAATATTTCCTGGTATACTGTACGTACCGTTAACCGTTTTCTACGATCCCGTTGCAGAAAAGAACATCTTCTGCAAAACCTAGTGATATGTGATAACACAAATTAAAGTCAGAGTACCTTCTCAACACACAAATGAAATACATACAACACAACCTAAGCATTTTCTATTGAAAAATCGTTTAAATACATAACATCAAATTTGTCATCAATATTTGGAAAAATAAGTATTATTTACAGTTTAAAATGAGCACAACTGGAGAACATGTGTTTTGATTCAATCCAACTTAAGAAAATTCTATTGCTGTACTGTACCATGTGATATCATTCTAAATTTTGGTTGCTAAATATAGAATTAAAAAATATAGTGATTTTACAGTTAAAAAAACTATCAACAGAATCGGTTACGAAATATAGTAGATGGTTTTAAAATAATCATTTAATATATATGCGCTTTCAGTTAAATTTAAATCCTTTTCTCTTTTCGTACAGAAAACGTGAAACATTTTTCCACTCCAGGATAAACAGTTTTTGCAGAGTAAAATGAGTTATTAACAAAAATCTCTCTCAGTTTAGGTTTAAAGCTATCAGGATTTTGTAAAATGCTTGTTATCTTTGCGAAAAGATCCTTAACGTAGAAACCGCAGAATATTTTACCCCTCTCTGTATTACGTGAATTACTTGTATTCTTTACGGATTTTATATTTATTCCTGCTGTAAAGGCTTTTTATGTCGGCAGTGTAACAAGGTATTTAGGATCATCTCCAACAAAAAACAAAAATTGTATGTATTGTTTTAGTATTGAACGTACACTTATTTTTTTTTTTCAAAATTCTTTACATTAATATCTGTGTGGGATTCGGAAATAATTCTTTTACCTTCATTTATTTATTTTAGTACCCACAGTGACTGGAAAATTCCGCAGGGAGAAGAAGCGATAACAGAGACTGAAAATAAGCAAATATTGCAGCAGTTTTTATTTTCAAATAAGTTCCCGAAAATGTTGATGTTAACGAAAATGTTGATGTTAACGAAAATGTTGTGGCAAAATTATTTAAGAAATGTTTGATTATGCATTTCAATCTAATTTTATTAATTAGTTAAACCAATAGGAAGTTTGCTGACGTAATTTCATTGAAGTTATTCCTGGTTATTATTTCTTGACAGAAATTAATTCAGTTATGTCTTTTAGTCGTTAAGTTGTAACATGATAACACTAAATTCTTTTTTTGAAAAAAAATAAATAAATAAATAAGAAAACTGGTATAGCAATGGAGTGTCTATGCAAGTGCAATGATAAATCAATAATTCACCTACATTAACGACAACATTTCCTCATCCGTCAGAATTTCTATGAATTATTTAATATTACAGACTAAACCCATTTTTAAAGGGTCTGTCATACAAAATTGTTTAGTTATTCACGCTATTAAGATATCTTAGTGAAATCAAATATCAGAAAGTGATCTGATGAAACAATATCATCTAGTGTATTTATTTATTGGCCGGGCGTGGATTCGAACCCGCGTCCTGCCGAATGTTAGGCCCGAGTGCTCCCGATCACCCACCACGCTCGGTCAAAAGCAATATCCACTTATCTGTGTCTGCATACCCAATCAGAATTCTATAATAACGTTTAAATGCAAATAAACAATCTGTAGAGTTTATCTCACAATAAACAATTCTTTTGAAAATAGGGCCAAGTTTCGCGCCTATTCATTGATAAGTAATTGTAAATTAGTGGGATATATAGATATTAGGCTAGAAAGTGATTTCATATTTGGGGAAGAAATTTGGAAAGCAAAAGGAAATTCACCAATTTTAAACTTTTCTTATGGAATGGGGTAAAACCTTATCCGTGTACAAATTCATACGACTGCGAGAAGTACTTTAGAATTTTGATGATGCTCAGTAAGAGAATGACAAAATCGGTGAAATCTACATATAAATATCTTACAAATTAAGAACAGGAACAAAAAAAATATAATGTTTGCTAAGCTTGCTGATATCCACGTATAATAGAAATCTTAGCCACGTAGCTTCATCCAGACTGAATGTATAAAGGTACAAAAATGGGCTGAATTGCTTCGAAAAAAGGGTAGACAGTGCCGCAGTTGACTGGATTAGGCGGGCGCGCTGAAGGTTATTTCTTCAGATTTCCGGTTTTATCGGGAATTCTAAAATGAGAAATACAGCTATTGATTTATTGCGCTAGACAATTCAATATTCTTCGTTACTAACAGTACCTAGATCTGACAAGAAACATCGAGACAGAATTGTTACAGATTTAATCGGCTTAGAACATAATAGTGCAACAAGATAAATCTAGCTTTGCGTCTTTTTTAATAGAATCAAACAAAGGTGTGCTTCAACACACGTGTCAAAGATACGAGAGTGTGATATGAAACTTCGCTCACTGATTATGTAGTCGAATTTTGGCTTATACGTTGTTAACGTTTGCAGTGGTCTGTATACAGGGTGGGGTTTGATGGGTGCTTTGAGGTGTCTGGAGGGGAGGGTTGTTCCCTCCTCCCGTCCGCGGCCACATGGCATTGTTAGTTACTCTCCCGTGGGTTGCAAGAGAGGGGAGAGGGGCAGAGTGGAACACCTTTCGACATAATCTGGCTGCTCCGTCATGGGGTTGTTAAACCGTCCAGGCTTGTTGTCATTCTTTCCGCTGTTTTCAGGTCAACAACATGTTTAATATGTTCGCAGCCTGGATTAGATTTCTTAGTTCTGATCCTCTTTAAGCTGCTTTATTGTTACATGTAATTATTTTTTAAAAATCGTATTACATTTTTAATGTTTTGGATTTGCTGTCGTAATAAGAGAAAACACATGTAACGTTGCTACAGATAGAACCTTCAAGATATATTTCTGTGTTTTCGTCTCCCTAATGTTTCAGATATTGAATTACTGCTTATAGCTTCGTGTTACTTGATTTGCTTAAAGGGCCTCCTCCCAACACTGTGATTTTTTTTAAAAAAATCACTAATTCTAGTAAGATTTACTTCCAGTTGAAACTAAAGAAAGAATGACCGATGTGAAAGTTTATTATGCACTTGGTTGTCTGTGTTGGGAGAGAGAATTTAGTTATTACGGTAGTTACCCAATAAAGTATCAAGAAAACTGAGATAAAATTAAATCTCTTATGAAATAAAAACCCAAAATCCTCAGTAGCCATCTTTTCTCCTCCTTCAACATTTATTTGGGTTAAAAGAAAGTGCAAGGCTTCTTCCGACAATTTTTTTTAGTATTTTGTCTTTAAATCAGGCGAAGTGTGGTGGAAATATAAATCTCATAGATCAACGATTATTGTCCTTCCAATCTAAGCTGCAGTTCACTTTTTTGTAAATATTATTGCCGTTACACCAGCAGATCTGATACTGGTCCTACTTGCTGAGTTTCTATTCCTTTGCTTTGATTACCGCTCATTTCATTGCAGTATACACATAAGTTTAGCTAACTGTCGTTTTACTGTTGAAATTTATCACACAGGTTCTACATGAATCATACGTATTCTTAACACCTGCATGTCAGTTAGTCAATGGAGTGTAATTAATTCTTAAGGTCGCAATGTTTCGAAGAATGCGAAATGCAATGGACTATTTTAAAAATCACATCTATCAGCATGTCATACAAATTTGCTAAATTTAAATGATCACCTTCAATCATTTAATTCACTTGAGTATTACAATCGTGTACCTGGTTAAATTTTGAAACATAGGAGGCTTTGTGTTTATTTTCTTTTTTACTGCTTTAAGTCTCTCAACAGCGAGGTCCTTAGAGACAGGAAAGGATGGGGGCAAGGAATGGAAAGGAATTCGGCCATAGCCTTTTTAAGGAAGCATCCCGGCATTTGCCTGGAGTGATTTGGGAAACCATGGAAAACCCAAATCTGGATACCCGGACGGGGATTCGAAACGCCGTCCTCCCGAATGCGAGGCCAGAACGCTATCCGTTACACCACCACGCTCGGTTTGTGTTTAAATATAAGACACGGTAAATAAATTTATCGCGTTCTACATTAACGAAGCATTCCGCAGATTCCGAAAAATTATAGAACTTTAAAAAAGTGATTAGTACCATGGTATTTCCAAATTGCATATCGAATAAGCGATGATACATTTCTCATTAATTTCTCTGTAAATTTATTTATTTACTTGTAATAAAAATTTGATATTACAAACTGAATATTGCAGTGTGAGATGCGAAAAGAAAGATGAATCTGGAAGTCAAAACAGATCGAAGATATTACCCCTGCGCATTTTAAAGAAGAACTTCTGATATTTCTGATGTGTGTGTCAATAGCCAATTTCTATGTAGCGAGACTTATCACAATATTTGATAGGACATTTGGGACTGAGCGTTGTTCGGAACATGTAACCAAGGAATTGTAAGGTACCATTGAATTAATTTTGTTTTAATTTTCTCTTGTTCGTATGTTTCACAATTTTTGGCTATCATTATGATTATTTAACATCAATAAACATGTATTCCAGTTACGGTTTTCTCGTGAATTAAATTTTTTCTATTCCTTATAACGAACTGTCTCAGTTCTTTTTGTTTTACCCTCGATTGTAGCAAGTTCCTTTCACATAATCAGTTTAACTAATTGTATCAGTTAAAGTCAACACACGGTAGTAATGTTTGTGTAGGCATATGTTAATTATTAACATGAGAAATAAAAGCCTCCTTCACCATACTCTGAAGTCAAAATCTAAGAATTAGAGCAAGTAATCAGCGTGTTCTCTCCAGGCTACGGAACTTCTGCTAAACACTTAACTGCTAATCTGCACTGTAGTATTGAAATGTGTTAGTATATAAATCTCGCTTGCATTTTGATCACATTCATAAATATATTGTTCTTTAGTCAGGTGTGTAAAAGGACTTGTCAACAAGGATCCTGGCACAACTTCGTCTCTAAAGCTAATCCTCCATGAGATTCTACCAGCTTTTTTTTTCAGGTTCTCACAACTAATGCTAATGAATCCAAAAAAACTGAAGAGGTATGGACTTCTCACGACCGAGGCTGCACCCACCATGGCGACAGAGGGGAGCCAAGCCAATGACAGCTGCAGAGGGAGTGGCTTGCCCTGTCAAACGAAGGCAATTACCACCGGATTACCGCCCATTATATACCGGCTACACGGAACACGAGGTGGGGGGGGGGGTAAGAGGAGGAGGCCTGAATGGTAACGCACCAGTACCCTGGTGCACACGCCTGCTAATGCTGACGACACCAAGGCCACATAAACAATATCATCAACGCTGCTGGACCATTCGCGTTTGATGTTATATAGTGGATTTAATTTAATTTAATTGCAATGGAGCACAGGCTCCGGTGGTAATTTCCCTACACACCCATCTTCCCCCTATCCTGCTCCTACCTACATTTACCCTCTACAAATTTTATCTTTAAATTCTTTCAAAGTTTTCGGTAAATTATTCATCATTTCTCTTGGTAACTCATTCTAATCCCTGACACCCTTACCTAAAAAAGAGAATCTTCCTACACCCTTGTGCCTGAAATCGAGTGCCAGCTTGTGGTCATGGTCATCTTTTCCCTTCCATGCACTACTTTTCATACCTATTGCAATATCTTTCCATGCCTCATCGCCAGTATATTCCCTGTACACTCCCATGACCCTCCTCATCCTCCTCCTGTCTTGCAATGAATCCCATTCGAGCTCCTTTATCATATCCGTCACTGATTGCATTCTGCGATCATTTCCAGAAACAAATCTAGCAGCCCTTTTTTGCACCCTCTCCAACTCCTGTATTTGATACGTAAATTGAGGGTCCCATACTACACTACCATATTCGAGTAATGGTCTGACCAAAGTTTTGTAACCAAATTCCTTGACTTCTCTCGTACATCCCCTCATCACTCTCTTCAACAAGTGCAGAACTTTGAAACCTTTTCCTACCACCTGTCCAATGTGTCCTGCCCAGTTAAGTTTGTTATCAAAAGTAATGCCAAGATATTTACATTTCAGAAAGCAATTCTTTCCCCACCTTACATTCATAATTAACCTTTTGTTTTTTATTTGTGTATCTAATAAGCTGACTCTTCTTTGCATTTATCTTCATTCCATGTTTACCAACCCAACTAGATATCCTGGCCAGATCACCCTGCAACTGTTTACAATCCTCTATCGTTTTGATTCTTTTATACAGCATTATGTCATCTGCAAACAATCTAATTTCAGATAGTAAACAATCAACACAATTATTCATTAGAATAATGAGTAGCAATGGTCAGTTAATATGATTTTCAGATTATTGGAAGGTTGACAAAGAAAAGTACTATAATACCAATAATGTATGTGTATTTCAGGGTGTATCAAACGTCTTATTTACTATTACACCTCTCTGAAACCATATTCGGCTGCTGTGGAAAGTACGGCCAGTACAAAAAAAACTGTTATTTTAGTGTGAAAATATGATTTACTCATTCTTTAGGCCTTACTATTCAAGAAAAAAAGAACGCGAAGCCGATAAAACAGGTAGGACTGAGGTAATACAATGCAAATCGTTTGGATACGTGCGGTATTAGCCGAAGTGTAACTGCCATTATTATTGTGAATGTGGTCTTCCTCATGAGGTGCACATGTTGATTTTCACGGAGCTGTATTGGTGGAGGGTGTGGTTAGGTTGAAGTGCAGCCTGTACCAGAATTGTAACTAATATTCCATCGTGTACCGTGGAGTTTGGGTGAATAAGGTGGCTGCCATACCGAATTTTGACTATAATGATGTCACAGGTGGCTCGAGACGTCTATTGCCGCTAATTCCGTAATACGCTTAACCGTGTTGTGTTTAGTTTGAATGGCAGCGTGGGCCAAAATGGCTGCTAATATTCTGTGGTGCTTATAGGATTTTAAGTGAAGAAGACAGTGGCCACGCCAAATTCTGACTATAATTACGTTACAGGTGACTCAAGACGTCTATTTACGCAAAGTCAGTAACGTGCGTAAACGTATGTTTCGGCGTAGATATATTTTACAGCTTTCGGGTACACTTTTCCTTAAAGATTAAGTGCCAGGAAGCAGGTAACCGTATTTTTAACCCGAATTAATAATTTTTTTCTACTGGCTGTACTTTGCACAGTAACCCCAGATACTTAAGTAGTAATTTTCATTGAGCTTTCGTCGAATTTTTAAAAAAAGTTTGAGGGTTTGTGGACAGTTCTTCAAACTTACTGAAAGCCGCCATCACACCGAAGGCAAATTGGCCAGTGGCAAAAAATGTTTAAACACTTATTTCAGTGAAAATTTTAAAATGTGAAAATGCATTTGCATAAAATAAAATGTTTGACACAGTGAATGAACTGTTCATTGCGTTAAGAAGACAATTAGTAGTCTACATTTAAGTACTAAATGAAGCAAATTTAAGTTGCAGTGCGAGATCATTGGCTAGTAAGAAGATTTACAACGTTAAACAGCACAAGAAGTAATCCACCTGTGCTCCTGCTATTACATAATTACACAATATGATATTATTTTTCAATAGTAACCTACAGTATTTTTTAAACCCCTCTTCGCTCTTCGCACCATATTATACATGGCCTACTCAGTCAGGCAATAGCTCCCGAGGTGTTTATATCTACCTTGCCTAATGGTTGTTTTCTCTTAGCATAAAAAGGTTTTGAACCGAAATATTATAAAATTGCGTTCGACTCGTTTTTCATGAGTTCATCGCTGCCCTATTGCCGCCGTGTGCGGTAAGTGATGGGTACACTTTGCATATACTTTTTTACCTACATTGCCTAAAATCTTTCCCTTTTTTCTTCTTCTTTCCATTTTTGCCTATTTTTGACCACGGGAAACAACTGGTTGACTAGTTCACCTTTTCTTCTCCTCCCATAATTCACTGAGGTTCCTTCTTCTTTCTTCAGATTAGGTGGTCTTGGCCTTTGAACATTGTTCCTGGAACACCTTGAATTTATCGATTTCAGTTTGAAACATTCTTTCATTCTCTATCTCATCTGAACGGATCCCACTTTTTCCATATCTTTTCTAGTCTCCATTTTGAATAATTTAGTTGGAAATTCTTTTTGTTAACCTACTCTCACTCATTCTCCCTTTTCATTACTATCGATATTGTCACAATAGTTTGAGAAATCTGCGCAGACTAATTTCATTGAACTAACAATCGAAAACTGTAATTATAAATGAAATATATAAAAAATCGAATAAAACAGCATGCCTTTAGACGGTAGAATGGTTTTATTACAATCTCCTGTCCACGGCAGGATAGTAGCTTCTTTTATATTTTTAAACTTTACCGTAATTGTTTTGCCTTCTGTAATGACCTGTGAGTTGATGTTCATGTGGGAGAATTCGGGCAGTGTAACACGGACTAATGGACGTATGAACTTCCGCCAGTAGCGTGTCTCCTAACAAGGTGGGTATAGCGGCAGGCAGGTCTCTCAAAGTATTGACGGTGAAGCGAGCGCCGCTGCAAAGCCCTTAAGCAAACGCGTGGTCCGGTCTCCATGGCGACGGGCCGACAGCTCGTTATACCGCTCCCTTGTTTTCAGCTTTGTCGCAAGATTTCGCTCTTTCCGCCGACAGTCAAAGGGCGGAGCGATGGCGTCTGCGACCGGCTTTACGGTAATTAGTGGAGAGGGTAGCCGACGTGCTGACATCATGCACTGCTCCCGTCTCCAGGTTGAAAAGTTCTCACAAGGAAGATACCCCATGTTTACACATCCTACTCCAAATACAATGTTGACAAATTTTTTATCCATGAAAAACGTACTTATAGGGTATAAATTTCCGCAAAGTAGGGAGTATGAACTAACAACCTTGTTTCAAATTAAAAAAAAAAACAATCGATTTAGAAGAAATAATCGAAAAAATTCACACGAGGAAGTATAAAGAAAAAGATAATTTTCTCGCCCCAGTTACCACACTTTCAGAGGATGTCAAATATAAATTTAGAGGTATTTAAGTTTAAAAGTAAACATAAATTTTCAGGTAACTGCCCTAAAAATCCATTAACTACATTTACACCACAGATCTGATACCGGCCCCAGACGATTTCAACGGTTTTTCAATATGTTGTAGTCAATCAAAATTTATCTAAATCCAAAACAATTTTGTTTATTTTGGGTTAACACTCTTCATAGGTGAAAAAGCGCACTCGAAGTTAAGGATGTCAAAAGAAAATGTGTTTAATTCTGCAGGAAAGAAATACAGTTTCGTATAAAAAAAAAGAGCATATTTTTTCTATATGAAACTACGAAATTTTGAGAAGTTACTTCATCCATTAGATTCGTTTTTCCGCAGACAAGAAAATACCCAGCATTACCGAGCGTGGTAGGTGAGTGGTAAGGCTCTGGCCTCGCATTCGGAAGGACGCGAGTTCGAATCTTGGTCCAACCATTTAAATTACAGTATTCATTGGTTTCCCGAATTACTCTAGGCGAAAGCCGGGATGGTTCCTTCAAAAGGAAATGGCCAGATTCTTTCTCGTCCTCTTCTGATTCTAATTATCTCAATCATAACGAGGCGTAAAGTCATAAGTAAAGGATAATATAACATTTCGTAAAATTATTATATACTTGGCAACGCTTTCTTGTTAGTGCCCCACCACTTGATTTCCGCTTATACTTACCATATTATTATTATTATTATCTGCAATTGGATCCTGTCAGATCACGCAAAGCCTTAACGATTCAGTTTTCTAAGTTTCCATACAGCTTTCATTTTTTCTCCGTGGATTCTCTTTCTTTCTTCATTCCACTTTATCCCCGGTCTCTTGATGACTTCATTCTCTGGCGGTACTCCCCATTTGTTAATTTTTTCTCTGAATGTTTTACTGTCTATGATTTTTTATGAGTTTATGTCTGCTTTTTCCAGGTCTTTTTTGATCTGCTGGACCCTTGGCATAATTTTTAGCTGTTCTATGTACGTCACAATTTTATGAATGAGTCTTGTTGCTAGAAGTCTGTCCATAAAATCTTAATATTCGTTTCCTGATGTCTGCCGCGAGGTTTGACAGTGTTTATGTTGCTTTTCGAGATTTAAGTCTATATCCGTCATCTGTTTTTTCTGAGCAAAGGATCTTTCTCATAATTTTGCGTGCTTCTTTCAAAATGCTTTCTAGGTAATCTTTCCTGTATAGTGTTAAAGTTCGCTGGCGTACAGGGCTTCAGGTTTTATAACTGTGCTGTAATGTCTGACTTTTATATATATTGACAAACATTTTTTATTGTATATGTCGTAGGTTCTGCCGTAGGCTTTCCTAAGTTTTTGTATGCGAACTTTCTGTGCTATTTTCTCTTCTCCTGTGGGTTCGATGATTTCTCCCAGATACTTGAAATACGGGACTGTCTCAATTTTTCCGTGGAGTTTTGAGCAGATGAAGTTGGTTTTTGGAAGGATATTTGTAAGCCTATTCTTTCATACTCTTTACTTACCATATTGTTAATAATGTAAGTCACTGAAGAAATTTTTTTCTAAAGAAGTGAGATACGGTTGTAGTCACCCGATAGCAAACCATATTCTCTCTATTTTAATGTTTACAAAATCGACGTTTTGTGCAAATCCTGGCCCCACGGATGGAATCGTTTACTCCTGATATGAATTTTGACCGGGATTGTTTCCAGTTACCTTTCCCAGTTACTGTTGGTGTTCTTAATTGCTTTGTGTGTGCAGTGGACTGCGACAAGTATGTGTAAAAAGTATTGTCTTTTGCCTGTTCATAACGGATAAAAGAAAGCGAGCTTGAGACCAGGTAACCGAACTTTTACTCCTCCCAACATCAGCAATCGGTCAGAGGATGTTGTTGGCCCCTCATGTTACATGCACTTTGGATTAATTTTGTATCTAACTCAGATATTGATTACAACTGGCAAATTGGAAACTAAGCACCACGTTCCCTCCTATTCCGTTCCGCTAGCATCAGATTAGGTAAATTTCTTTCTTTACCAGGGTTACAACTAAATAACCATTTTATTTACGTATTTGGGGTCAATTTTCTAACAATTGCTAAAGTTTATGGGAATATGCGTAAAAAAAATTGAAGATTAAAGTATTTGCTGCAGATAACCGGTGACGCTGGTTGAGTAATTGTGTTGGCGTGAGGACAAAAATCAGAATAGATAACACATGCAGGAAAAATGATCACAGAAAAACTTTACCTAGATGATCACAGAAGAGTTTTTCACGTTACCTGCTTCGAAAGTGTAACGACCGCTGCGCTTACCTGGAGCTTCAGTCATCTTTTATTATTGCTTTTTTTAAATTGGAGTTTACAGTCAATCGAAGTCTAGTTCACTAGAATTGGCAGAAGGCTGAAACAATATTGAAGCCGTAAAGCAATTCGGCTGTTTCCTTTTATAGAAGCTATTGCGGCTTTCGAAATTTAAAAGGCTACACTCAACTTTCCAAGAATTTCTAATTGGCTGGAAGTCTCCCAAGTATCTAAATCTTCTACAGTGGATAATCACGTACATATCGCATTACGGTCAGAATGCAGTTTTAAAGTCCTAAGTCAATATTCTACATTTTCCTAAATTCGCGAATTTTTATTTAGAATATAATTAGTGGATAATTGAATCATTATTAAAGATGAATTCTAAAGTTCAGTTTGCCAGTAATTAATTTCGAATGTCCCTACCTATGTAATTAAGCTAGTTAGCGATCATAATTTAAATGTTTTTAATGTGCATCTTCTGTACTACTGTTATTTAATAATTTTTGTTGTATTTATTACATCGTGTGGGAGATGAATATACATTGAATTGATAGATCTCTCTGTAATACGTTTATTACGTAAGTGAAAGCAGTCCAGAGAAAACTAATTGTATTCCATGCATTAATACCCTATCGTACAGAGATAATTCCTTGAAGATTTAATGTTCTACGCGACAATCGTAATTCCTGTTCTGAAGAACACACGAATGAGGATGGTTTTAGATTTTTGGCCAAACTCTTAGTAATAGAACTGTGATTCAAAAATATAGATTTTTTCAATTTTCTGTGCTTGGCAGAAATAGATTGGTCGAATTATTACATGTTCTATCGGAATAATAAATGATACCAATTATTAAAGCACAGCTAGACTGCGCAATGAGAGCCAGATATTGGCTTATTGTGAGCTTCCACATAATCAGCCGCTGTGAAACATTCCATATGGGCGGTAATTATAAAAACGGAGCGGAAATAATTTTATGGAACAATTTTATGCGAATATTTTAGCGAATGGTTTTCGCGCACAGCTCCCCTACCCCTCCCTCCCCACCACAGTACACGCGACATTTTCCACGCATCAACCCCTGCGGAGGGCAGACCATCAATTTACGGGCATCCACATTAATTATAAATCATTTAATTATTTGTAAACAAAAACAGTCATGAAAACGCTGTTAATTAAAGTGTCATCTCGCGGCGCGCGCTGCAAGTGCAATCAAACTGGAATAACACGACATAATGCCAGCCGGAATGGCTGCAGCCATTTTTAGTGGCTGCAGGTACCGTTGTTAAAATTCTCGCCATTCATCGTGTGTCACGGAATGTACAAATTACAATCGGCGCCATTTATATTGCACTTTAAATTCCGAATACTGTAAAAATTACTCGCGAAGACTCGAGTGGGGATTGAAAATCAGGACCTGAAAATGACTAAGATATTCTTCGTCTTATAATAACAGCAAAATACGAAGTAAGATAAAAATCCATATCGAATGTTGCGGCTACACTACTATCCTCGGCAAAGCTGAGAATTTCAACTGAGGGCTTGACACGCAAAGGCTTAGTCACAGTGTGCATTTAGTTTGTTTCAGGCAGTCATTTGTGATCATTTATTGAAATAGGATATGTTTTTTTCAAGAGTGTCCAAAACCATGATTCGTGAAAAAAAGTAATACCATGAAATTTTGTTTCAAACTGCAAAAAAGTGACAGAGGATCAAGTGAAATGTTACAAATAGTGTGTGTGGATGCTTTACTGATACTGAAGACTGCTCGTAAGTGGTTCAGACGATTTTATAATCAGTGTGAATCTGTTAGAGTTGAGAAGCGATCTTCAACAACCGAGAGAACGTTGAACGAGGTAGAGAAATGAATCTATAAAAATACAGTTGCCAATCAAGGAAATTAAAGAGGAGTTAAACATGTCTTTTGGTTCAGTTCAAAGCATTTTCTCTCAAATAAAAGAATTATTTTGTGTACTAATTCACTTTTGTCGTCGGTTTTGGGATGGTGTTACTTCTGGCTCTTCGCTAAACTCTACTGAGTACATCATGGCAGCCGCAAAAGCACAATTAATGCCAATAACTAAAGATGACTTCCATTTTCTTTCAATGGTAGGAATGTGGGATAAATGTGTTCGAAGATAGGTGGAGTATTCTAAGAGTGGCTGTTAGAAACGCACCTATTGTTACGATTAAAAGTACTGTATGTGTTAGTATTACAAATTATTGTTTATCCAGACATTCAACTTAAATTTCAATAATGTCATAGGAAACCGTTTATATGTCTCAAGCCAGAATATGCCAACATTTTAGCGGATGGCTTTCGCGAGATACCAGCATGATAGAATCCCGTTAGAAAGTAATAAGTATGTGGCCGACAATTCCAAGGCCAAGTGGAAGCATGTTTCAGTATTTATATTACTGTTTCAGACAGTCACTCTGTACGCGTGATACTAGAAGATACCACGTTATTACAAGGTACAGTCGTTGACAGTGAAACAAACCAATCCTGTTTTAAATACGTAGTTCCTGTTTTGATACTAACCAACCGGTAAAAAATTTCTGTAAGAAGTTAATCAAATGTTTCTTTGCAACATTGTCTATTTTTTGTTATGAAGATTTGTTACATAAAACAGAATGACCTATCTCCTTATCATTTTCTTTTTGTCGTAACTGATGTAAAATTATATGGTGTTTTTTTGTATTTGTTCACTGGTATTGAAGATCCAGCAAGTACGTTTATAAAATATTCACCATTACTTAATTTAATTTAACTGCGGTTTACTCGTTTACTTTTGCCCTGTACGAATTCCGACTTTCAGGGTATTTTTGTAGTTAATTATTCATCGTTTCTCTTGGTAATTTATTCCAATCCCTGACATCATTACCTACGAAAGATCTTCCTATATCCTTATACCAGAAATCGAGTGGTAGCTTGTGATCTTGGTCACCTTTTCTCTTCCTTCCACCTCTCTTAATTCTTCCACCAAAATCTTTCCACGCATTACCAATATGCCTTTTACATTCCCATAATTCTCTTCACCATCCTCCTGTCTTCCAAAGAATCCCATTCCAGCTCCTTCAGTTGCTGATGATGCTCTGTGATAATCTCCAGAGACAAATGTATCAACCTTTCTTTGCAGCTCCTCCAACTCCTGTACTTGGCACGCAATGTTCTGACTATAAAATTTTGTAACCAAATTCCCTTACTTCTCCGGTACATCCTGTTGTGGTTCTGTTTCAATATAGGATCTCGGACCACCACTCAGACTATGACAAACGGATTTGCCATCGTACCAACCCGCTGCGAGTATGGTAACCATAACAATCAAGTCCCATAAAACGCGCCTTTCTAACGTCCTGTGACCAGAAGTTAGACGGTTAAGACCCTCGTCCCCGAGCGGTAGGGATGATGGATGGATTTATGAGATTTTCTTACTGGTATTTTGCTTTCCAAGAGGGATAATATGCAGAGAGGAGTTATTGCTCCTATGAAGCTTATACTATATATAGTAATGACACAGGTATCGGCTTGAGGAAGTCTATTGATAGATATTCTCACAGGTAATAATAGTACGTGAACAGAAAAGTTACTCATGGTTTCTTGGAATAGACTATGGTCACTTAGAACTGGATGGTATGCGTACATACTGGCTACGGCATAGGGCTGCGGAGGCTGGCCCATCTCCAAGTCCTGGGTCTCGAACACGGCCCGCCGGGCCAGATCGAGAAGTCTCCGCACTCGTCAACTGCACTCGAACTCGAACTGATTGAATACCTCACTGACAGACTACTGAATGACCAGCTGACTCTCTGACTGCTTGATCGGCCTGTGTACTTCTGCGCATGACCCCATTTGGTAACGAACTTCAAGGACTGCCTTAATAGTAGATACGAGAGGGTACTACCCGTTAATTGGTTTTCAGCTGATGAGGTGCCCATGACTGTTTATAGTTCGGTTACTCTCTCATGCCCATACATTTTATTAATTCTAATCTCAGAAGATGGTTTGGCCATAGCAATCCACTCATAACTCTCTCCAACAAGTGAAGGATTTTGATCATCAGACTTTTTAAAAAAATAACATTTCATTTATTTTTTAGAAGCGAAATTGAATTTTCTATCTGTTTCTGTAGATGGCAAAAAGGTAATTATTCAACCAGTGACAAGAACATTGTAAGAAACTAATTCATCTCAGTTAAATGGATTTGTCGCGAAACGCAGCACACTCTGGTAACAGTTTATGTAAAAAAATTCATGGTTGCTGAATTTCTTGCTTTGCATATTTAACAATTCTGTAACTTGAGAGAATTTTATCCCAAACCCTTTTTAAAAGTGTGTAAGAAATAATTAAAATATCTGGTGGTTCGAAAAATTTATGAGATTAGTTTGAAAATGAGGGTTGTAAAGTACGAGATTCAGTAAGGTATTATTATACAGCAGACTCATTCATTGATATGCGTAATCGTGTGTGTTATGGGAATATTACATTGAGGTCTTTATTTCTTAAGGTTGACTGTGGAGTTGACAAAGGGTGATTACTGATCTTAGCCATTATTATTTTATGGTACCAAACAGAGGCCGACTGAAATCACATGTGCAATCAGTGCTGGAAGTTCGTATATCGTAAATTCAGTGATTAAAACATATTACAGTGCAGCCAGTTAGGGTTTCAGTACGTTAAATCTGACCACAGGATTCGGTTTTGGTTGACGGGGCAAGAAGGGATAGAAATTCTACCGTCGATATTGCTCAGTTTAAATTGGTCGTGGGTCCATTTTAGCTTGGCATGATTTAACACAGCACGTGACAAGTCTTCTGAATCATTGATTCATTAGTGAATGTTATGCTGAATTTCTTCTAAACCATTTGCTTCTTTTAATTAAGTTGGTGGTGTAGGGCATCTAAAGTAACATATCAATGAGTCGTCGTTCTCCAGGAGTGATTTCAGAAAAAAAATTTAAACAATGTCATAACATCCAGCAGAAACTGAATCGAAGATTTTTGACACATCCCGGAGAGATTCATTCCCAGCCACCCCTCCAATAACAAATGACAATTAACTATTCGGAAGGTGAGAATTATCATCCATGCAGGGTCCTATACCCAGTAGTGAAACCGACTTTATAACGGATTGCTGCACTAAACGAATCTATCGGATGTCATACACAATACTAGGTACAACTTGGAATACAACTGTAACTTAATTTCCCCTTGGTTACGCTCCCGTCAGTTAATGTACTATGTTACAATAAAGGATATAGTTCATTTAGTGTAATTAAGAGAGACTAGTTATGGTATATGGTTCTGTTCATTATGTGAAACTGTTTTGAATGATTGTGTCAAACATTGTAAGTACCGTTTGTTAAAATTATTTCGCTATTTAACATTTTAATTAAGGAACATTAATATGTTATCTTGTGGCGGCTGCCATCGTTGAGTTCGTTTTAGATTGTGTTTTAGACGTTCAAAGAGATGTCAAAACCTTGTAAATTCTTTACAATTTAATTGAAGATTATCCATACTTAGTTTCAACTAGATTTAAATAAGTTTTGATTATTTTTAATAGGAACCGGTTGTTTATAATCATTGATCGGCATTCTGAAAACTAGTTTGGCGTCTTTTTTTACGTCGAAAGTTTTTTCCCTGGCTGATAAAATGTCGCTCTGACCACGTCCAGCATAACTGCAGGGAATATTGCTAAGAGAAAGCTACGCAAATTTTACCATTTATCGTGACTTAATCATTTTTGGTAAAGAGTCTGATGTCTATTTTGAAACAGTTTCTGCAATAAAAGTAAAATTAAATTCATCTGAATCTTTTATATTTGATATAACATTACAATCACTCAGGAGAAGATTAATAACTAACGGAGAGAAATATTCACTCGGCGACCGGTTAACCTTCAACTTTCAAGTCTTTTTAAACTTTAAAGCATATTCACTCCCAGTTTTCTCAAGTGTTGAGTCGTGTCAGAAGGTTTGAACGCTGTAAGAGCGTTTTGGGTGAGCAGTAACGCTCTGGCCTTGCATTCGGGAGGACGCGAGCTCGAACAATCATCCGGCCATCCATATCTCGGTTTTCTAAGCTTCCCGAAAACACTCCAGGAGAATGCCTGCATGGTTCCTACCACAGCCCATGGCTGAGTTCTTTCAGTTCCTTGCAGCCGGTTCTTTGCCGCTGCGACGAGGTGTAAAGTCATCATAAGATATGTATCCTGAAAACTACGAGTAACATTACAATGTCCTTAAAGATTCAGAAATTCACAAATATTTCCTTTGTTTTCATCTCCAGGACGTTAATTTACGCCAAAAATACTAAAAGTATTCTTAATGAGTATATCACGGAATTATCTCTGTGACAAAACATAATGTAGATGTTATTCGAAAATTAAAAAATAAATTATTGTCAGTTAATCTGAGGAACAGAATATTTTGTTTACAGATGAAGTCACGTTGGCTACACATTTCTGAACTACTGAACACGCCGCTCATGTGAAATAGTAATATTATCACTTCAATTCAACATTCAGCATTGTTTAACCTTGTATTCATAATCAATATTTAATAAAAAAATCTAAGCATGGTTCCCAACTCGAAGGTTGGTTGGATACTAAGCCTGCTATCAGAAGTAGGACGGCCAGTTCCTTTATTCCTTACCTAAGCAGGTAATCCTACCGGGTAAATGGAATCCGAACCACGGAAGCGTTCTGGTGTAATTCACATTACACAGCAAGCTGTGCCAGAAATGAAGGTTGGGTTAAGGGACTTTGAAAACCCCAGCCTAGACAAGGATTCGAACAGGAGACTATTCGATCTGCAGTCAGACACCTTAGCTACTGAGTCACCAAATCGCTATAATTTAAATTTATTAACTTCAAAATCCTTTCATCATTTTGGTCACCTTCCATAAATCCGAGTGTGATATTTTTTTACTCTCTTCCCGCTTTGCACTCCTGATTTAGGTACGTAATTTACCCACTTCACTTTTGTTTACTTCACAGCTCTTTACAAACGTTTGACTTGATTGGGAAGATATACAGGGTCAATACCAAAAGTAGTAGGACTGATTTTTTTTTAAACGTTGAAGATATGTTTACAATTCGTTAATACTCTTCGAAATAGCACCCTTGGGCAGTTACACACTTAGAATAACGCCTTCTGGAAGTCAGATTCGGAGATGCTTTTGTGAGCCCTCGTCGATGCTGCATGAACGGCCTGAATCGAGCCAAATCTCTGTCCCTTCAGCTGTCTTTTCATCCGTGGGAATAAAAAAAGGTCAAATGGAACCAGATCGGGACTATAGGCTGGGTGTGGCCACGTGGCAACACCGAATTGGGCCAAAAGTTGCCTCATGACGAGCGCTCCGTGGCACGGCGCATTGTCGGTTTTTTTTTTTTTTTTTTTTTTTTTTTTTTTTTTTTTTTTTTTTTTTTTTTTTTTTTTTTGCCTAACGTCTCTTAACAACGAGGTCTTTATAGACAGGGAAGGATGTGGGGCAAGGAATGGTAAGGAATTCGGCCATGGCCTTTTGAAGGAAGCATGCCGGCATTTGCCTGGAGTGATTTGAGAAGCCATGGAAAACCCAAATCTGTATGCCCGGACGGGGATTCGAACCGCCTCCCGAACGCCGAACGCTAACCGTTACACCACCACGCTCGGTCGCATTGTCGTGATGCAGTGTCCAGTTGTTGGAGATGTCGGACGCGATTCACTCGGTCTCGCAGGTGGGTTGGCACTTGCAGGTAAAAGTTCGAATTGACAGTTTTCCCAGGGGGAATGAACTCCTTATGAAACACCCTGCGACGATCAAAAAAACACGATCAGCATTGTCTTGATCTCTGATTTGCACAAGCGAGCCGTCTTTGGACGAGGGGACGTGGATTGTCTTTTGGTTTCTGGGTCATACCGGAAAACCCAAGTTTCATCGCCTGCTACCACACTGTCCAGAAAGTATTCCACGGATGAATAGAAAGCTGAGTGGACAGTGGTTTGACTCGATTCAGGACGTTCATGCAGCATCGACGAGGGCTCTCGAAAGCATCCCCGAATCTGACTTCCAGAAGGTGTACGGCCAATGGCAGCAACATTATTCTAAGTGTGTAGCTGCCCAAGGATGCTATTTCGAAGAGTATTAAGAAATTGTAAACATATCTTAAATGTTTTTTTTAAAAAATCAGTCCTACTACTTTTGGTATTGTCCTTGTATGTCTTTCTCGGTGTCCTCTTATCGCTTAAAGAGACTCCTTTATCCTAGTTACGCGTCATTTTTATTTCGAATCGCCCGTTTCCCCTAGCAGCTTCTCATTGGCCGGGCTATGTGGTGAGGTAAGCGGCATGTCAGGTGCAGGCTAGCGCAGGTGGAGGTGTCGGCGCGCCCGAGGCAGGCGCCGCGCGTCGGTGCGAGTGTCAGGGGCGTCGGTCCGAGAGGCGGCGTCCCCGCGGGCGTCGCGGCGCAGCAGGTGTCTGAGTGAACACCTGCTGCTAACGCCACTCCGTGATACAACTGCAGCAGAACATAACATAGGCTACGAACATAACAGATTTTTTTGCCAATTTATCTAACTAATCAAACTGGATTTCGCGATTTCAGTGTGATATCTAACGACATCTATAAAATCCTCTGTTTTATACCTTTATTTTATTTATTTATTTTTTGTTTATTTGGTCATCAGCCGTTCGGACAAATCAGCGCGATGTTAACAAGAAGATTTCACAAATGTGGGAATACAAATAAGTGATGTAGAACATCACATGTAGTTACATTATACGTGGTAAAGGAATTAAGCTGCAATATGGTTAAAATTGTTTATGCTGATAGTAGGTGATACATTAACTAAGATGGACCAATTCGTTTACTCAATCATAGTAAATTACGTAGTAGAAAACCAAATAAAAATTTAAGTCAACTCCTATAGATAAATAAAATATATCATAAAAATGTTAAATTCAGTTATTTCTTTGTGCTATTTCGAAATAATACCAATGAAATATCAACATTTATTCTGACCCTAAGGTACAAATTTTGACCAAGAGCAAATCTGATGATTACATAATACGATAATAATTTTTCCTTAAAAGCTTTAAAAGATGGTCTACTAGAAGGCTATCCAGCCAGCAAAGTATTGATATTAATTTGTCATTTTTGTAACACAGTATATACGTAGTAAGTTTTATTGGCTCGAATATACTACTTTACAATAACTTAGAATATCTATTTTAAAATTAATGTTTTAATTTTAGATGTGCTTATGATTGTGAAATATCTACAACTTTCATTCTTTGATTTGGAAGAACGTAATGTGTGAGATTTAATGTAAATAATCATTTAAAATAACCAAGGAAAATTTCTATTGGCTGTACAGTCTGTAACCGAGAGCCAATAAATTAAAAAAGGGTTCACCATATGTTCCCAAACAAATTAACGGGGTTCTTTTTTTTTTGCAAAAAGAAAGGAAACACTTATTCAACTAGACCTGAAAAGTACTTTTTTTAATTAAATTTATTAGGGGTTGGCACATTGCAGTGTTGTTACCTTGAAGCAGATAATGGCTACTGATGTCAGAATGCATGCCAACACTTTCGGCGTGACTCTAGAATTTTGATATATGTTTCTAAAAATACTAGATGATTGACGTCGCCTGTTTGTGAGTTATTACAATTACAAAAATGTGTATTTCTGTGATAGGTCGGTGAAGATGTTGAGGAAAGATACCATGGTTGTACCTCATTCTAATTATAGAAATGAAAACTCCTGTGGGCTTGGAGGAACTGAAGAACCAGGGATGGGTGGGCATCCGGGGTAGGATGGAACCATAATGATAGATTAAAAAAATATATCTATCCCATTAGTTTGTTATATAAAATTTCACACTTTTCGCAGGCGATATTTTTTTTTTAAATATGAACTTACTTGTACTTTATTTTCGGGATTTGCGCTGCATTTTTTGCCGAAACGTAGGCAATAACAGCAAAAAATGCAGCGCAAATCCCGAAAAAGACAAGTAAGTGCCATTAGTTTGTTGATAACATCCTATTACTTTTGCTATTTATTCTATATGTTAGTTTTTATTATAACCAGATCGTCCCCGTATAATAGTACGAAAGTTGATGGTTCTAATCCTTGTTGCCTCCTTTGCCAGTTACTCTACATTTTCCTTTATGACTAACACAAGCGTAAGATTGACATACCGTTTCTTCTAGAACATGTCACCACTTCCTACACAATGTATTTTAAAACAACTTCACCGAGTGCAATCAGCTGTGGCGTATAGTAACAATGTAACTTTATGTGCCCTATTCTACCCGTACTTTCTGCTTGTCAATGTAGGAAGGTACGGTTCTCGTGCAAACTTTTTATCTCGAAAATTTAATGAATATTAAGATTCTGGTTATTTATTTTCCTTCGATCATCAAACAATGGTAGCCTGTACCAAGGGATCTCAGGCTCTATGACAAATAGATCAGCAATTACTATAAGTCACATTGTCAAATAAATTTAGTAAGTGTTTTGGGAAGCATAATTTGTGTGTAGACTTTGACTGTCACCAAATCATCGTGAAGTTCCTCATATCCTAGTCTGTCGTTATTATTGTTGTCTATGGCCAAGAGCGGACAAGATAGTGAATCAATAAGCGATTCAACCTTTACAGCATCTTATAAGACCTGAGAAATCTTGTATCACTACCGTATGATAAGAGAGTATTACAGGTTGCAGTTATGTACGTCTTCATTTAAGTACAAATTTCAGAAGTTTTCTCTAGTTCTTAACATACTCTAGAACTCAGAAAGCTTTATTAAGTGTGTAGCCTTCTACCAACCAGTTTTAATTTGGTATTACTGCATCTCTATTGTGTTCGATCTTTATTTCGAATCTAATACGAGAATTACTTTCTCTTGCATAAAATTAATGTTCACATGTAAGTTTAAAACTAAATTAATCAAAGAGAAACAAAATTGAAAACTTACACTATTGTTTTCATTTTGCAACGATGCAGTCTTTATCAAACTTCCACTGTTATCGTGCGAGTCATATACTCTCGAGAGATGCTTTTTATAAGCGAGAGAGATCGCTGGATAGTGGTGCGATTTCACCCAGAGTTCGTGTTTTCAGTAAATGAGTTCAAATTTTTAGTTTGATTGTAATCTGGCATATACTCCGATAACAATTTCCCTAATGTTCCCTACAATTTTCCTAATATTAACTTCTTTGAGAGCAATTTCCTTACCCACTAGCTGTTTCCCTTTACGAATTTTAAATTATTTCAATGTTTCAGGTAAACTGTTGAGCATTAATCTAACGGGTTTATTCCAGTCCCTGATAGCATTACCAAACGGGGGAAAAAAAATCCCACTCTCTTACGCCTGAAATCAAGCACCTGTTTGTGTTTATGGTCATATATTCTCTTCAACTAATTCTTCTACCAATATCAACCTAGATTTCACCTCTACTATACGTCTTTTACAGTCACATTCTCTTCACTCTCCCAACCTAGCTATTAATCATTTCAGTTACTGATGGAATTTTATGCAATTTTCGAAAAGAAATAACATAATCGATGATCGATAAACGATAATAAAATAATAATAAACTGTGAACGGACGTATTGAAACAAAATCTCATATGGCCTAAAATGGATTTTAACTTCTCGACTAGAGTCTCAGTACTAAATCGTTGAGTCATGGTGTTCTGTAAATGAGGCAGTGTGTTGTATTAATTAGATTAATTTTCTGTTTTTCAAATGTTTTACTTTTTTGCGTTTTGCATTGCAGTTTTCTTATTTTCATCATTTCTCCATCTGCCATTGTTCCATTTTTTGCCACATTATGGTTGCTAACTGAAATTTAATTACTTTTAGTGCATGTGCTTAATGAACACTACACTTGAACATGAAAAACTTTATTTGTTAATTAAAAGTTATACATTTAAGACAATTTCAAGAAAATGCTTTGAAGATGCTGTTACTAAAGGGAAGAAATGGTTGCTAGAGGTCTGTAACATCGCGGAACGCACAAAAAAGTTTTATCATAACGCTGGGTTTGTAACAACGTTGCAAATGGAATATTACTATGGCCTCAAATGCGTAAATTTTCGTTGGCAAAATAATCTCGTCTTTATTATTCATTTAATCACACTACACCGTGGGGTCTATTCTGAATAGAAAATGAAATAAAGTATCTAACAAGTAAAATTCCTTTACTAATGGAAACACAAGATAGTATGGACAATTTATTTTCTTTTACGGCTTTCAAAAAATTCTTGGTACTTTTATCTAAGACCTCTAACGGATTCCACCAGGCGCTATTGTGTTTCCTTATGAATATGATTATCATCCAACAGAGCTGTGAGAATGAGAGGAATTGATTTATTTCAACGGAATAACCATTTTATATTGAAATATAATAACGCAAGTATAACAATTAAAGACTAAAAATACAAAAAAAGAAAAGAAATCCTCTCAATGCCGACTCCACATGTGTATGAGGTCTCGCTTGAAAACAGCATCACTGTCATTGAAAAAATTAAGTTGAGGGAGGACGCTATTGCCTATTCTAATGCGGTGCTCGCCTCATAATTAATACCCAGGTATCGTCAACCAAATAGCTCTCTCAGTATCGTAGGAGAACGGAAACGAAAATACACATGGCAAAGAATCTCGGAGCAATCTACCAGAGATGACCAGAAATGTTTGAAAGAGGACACCATGGACATTCTGTCTCAACTCCAAAGGATAGAAAACGATTGCTGACAAATTCTTTTGATGTACCTCTCCATTAACTAATTGTTCAAAACCTAATTTCACTCACTGGTTAGTACAGAATTAACAGAGGAGAAGAGATTATTTTTCTTCCGAAGATATCGTTACGCGTCCTGCTATCGAAAAACCGAGCAATGAAGATGAACTGTTACCAAATCTTCCTCGCCTGTCAGAACGCCGTGCAGTCTCGTTATCAATTGTTACTCGGCTGTTCGACGGACTACCTTGGTTAATAAGACTCCTTCTCACATTCACGGATGCGTCATAACTTCAAGAACGGCCATGACTGTCTCAGATGAACCGATCCCGCACTATAGCTACATGATACTTTTTTTATGACTACTCCATAATTAACTCGTCCATCGAGCTGTAATAATCATCCATACTTTTTCAACTAATGTTCGGGAACTGAGTGAATTCCCACACTTTAATTTAATTTAACTGCGATGGACGCCTAATTTTGCCTTCTGCAAACTTTAATTTTAAATTATTTCAGCGTTTTTGGTAAATTATTCATCGTCTCTCTTGGTAATTTATACCAATTCCCTGACTCCCTTACCTACGAAATAAAATTTTTCCCGCACAGTTATGCCTGAAATCGAGCGTCAGCAAGTGGTTATTGTCATCTTTATCCTTTCATACGCCACTCATAATTTTTCCACCAATATCAACAATATACGCCTTGCACACTCCCATTATTCTCTTTACCCTCCCACTGTCTTCCAATGTATCTCATTCCAGCTACTTTATCACATCAGTTACTGATTATGTTCTGCGGTAATTTTGAGAGACAAATATAGCTGCCCTTCTTTGTAGTACATCCAACTTATGAATTTGATACCTAAAATGAGGATCCCCTACTAGACCATATTTTAGCAATGATTTGGCTAAACTTTGGTAACCCAATTCCCCCACTTCTCTGACACATCCTGTCGTCACTTTCTCCAATTCCTGAAGGATTTTGAAATCTTTTCCTACCATCTGCCGTTGTGTCCTGCCCACTTCTGTTTATTATCAAATGCAACGCCAAGGAATTTACACCTCAAGTTTTCAACAAGCAATTCCTTCCTCACACTAGTCATAATCAGCCTTTAGTGTTTTTCTCTGTATACCTAATAAGCGGACTCTTCTTTGCGCTTATCTCCATCCCAAGTTGAAATACCCAGTTAGATATCCTGTCCAGGTCACCCTGCAGCTGTTCTGTCTTCTCCCATTTTCATCCTATTTATAACATAATGTCACAGCACGTAAGACCGTCGTTGGTATTTCCCGTGGAGTTGTCTTGCATTTCTGAACAACGCCAGTACAGGATTATTAACGTGTTTCCCTCGCCGAGTTTGACAGTTCAAAACTGCCTAAATAGCGTAGTGTTATTTCAGAGGAATTACTGAACGACTAATAGGGCATCGTAAGACTCCGTAGGCATGATAATGAATAATAAGATGTGGAAGATTATTGAGCTGATAAGGCCAAACAGTGCTAATTAATGCAAGGATAATGGCAGTGTGTCATTATACCTCTACAAGTTACAGCCATTTTTATGACAAAAACACTCGAAATTACACGAAAGCTATTCGTGAGACACTACCTGCGTGTTGTTAGGGTTTTTTGTTCCCCAGCATTCTACACGTTGTGGGCCAAATCAGTTCAGAAATTCAGCCACGATCGGTTGCAGAATATAAATTCCAATTTTTTCTTGTGATAATATCGGCGTAAATCTGATTTAAATGATATGATACTGACGGTAATTCTCGCTGATTATACCTTTCACTTTATATTTAATATTATTAATTTCGTATGACGGAAATTATATTTATCTACAACAACTTAAATTTATAGTGAATGGTACTTTATTTCTCAACCACAGTACACGTGTGAGTCCGCCTCTTTCAATGCCTTCCTAACAACTTTGTAGTCGAGAATGCCTTCTCGCTCTCGAGCGGAGGCAGGCCACCGACCCAACTGACCAAAATTCACGCCTATATGTGATTTCCTGCTTCCGCCTCACACAGCTGAGTGGCCCCAGCACTGACACATTTATTCCTAGGTCAACTAAACTAAACACTCAGTTCGTGGAATCTAAGGTACAAAATTGTACATAGTTTATAGTGTCCGAATGGCTACCTCATATACTTTACTTCTTTAATAAGCAAATTTAATTAAGTGATTAATAAACAATTGTAGGCATGGTTATTAACAAGAATGATCTTTCACATACAAGAGGGGATAGTGATAATTGACAAGGGTAATGTTAATGATAAAATAAAACATACATGGAATTAATTTAATTGAAAACAATATGGGAACATTATCTAATGATTTTATTGACATTTACTAGGTGGAAATCGTTATTTTTAATTGATAACAAATCATTAAATGGATTTTTCGTCATTCCAACAGAAGTAATTAAAGTTAAAACTCTGAGTTTTGAAGAAGAAAAATCATTTGGAGGTTTTTTTGTATTTTGTTGGCTATCGCGTGCCTAGAATTACCGTAGAGGTGAGCTGAGCAGACGAAGACATCTCGCGTTGGAGCCGGCAGGGTTGTGGAGTAAATTCGTTCAGCTTAGTACAGAGTCCTTGCTGAAGCAGGTAACGCCACCCAATGGGAGCTGGAGTCGGAGCTGTTTTCATCTCTCACCAGGCGATCAACTGGAGCTCCCAAAAACGCCTTCGGCCACCTTCCAGAACAGTGTGTCCAAGCCGTCTTCCATGAGGTCCCAAGTCGACTTTCCACAGGGCGTGGCGTTTCTCTCTCTCCTTCTCCACAGACCAATATATATACAATTTATTAAAAACACTCGGGAACAATTTTGATTGGGCAGGAGGATAATCCCGCCGCCAGTAAACAGTTGCTGGCTTCCCATTTGCGTGCATCTTTGATGCGAAAATTGTTTAATATTTTAAGCCAATTTCCGTCCATATTGGCTATCTATTGGCAGCAACTACTGTCCCAGGTTAAGGGCTTTGTTGTCATACTTTTCATTCCTTCTACGAACGCGTCACTCCTTAAAAGCCTGACCTACCGTTTTACGACACTAATAAACAGACACTATGCCGAACACTGTCTTTTGTGGTAGCTACGCTACAGGTTACTCCCTGCCATATTTTGTCCGAAATGCCATACAGCAACAGTCACATCCCTTATTACACTTCCTAAGTCTATGAAGAAAGTCAACCTAATCCATTCACGTGCATACAATAATTAGTGAACGTAAACATTATCTGCGATAAGTGATAACCGTGTGGCCGTCAAACCATTCCAACAGTATAAACAAATCAAATTAAACCACAGAAGTTAGTAGGAATTAAGACAATACTTACATTAAATCAATCAACTGCTTTTTAACAATGCTCATGAGCGGTCTGGGGGCTCAGTGGTTAAGGTGTCTAACTTGTGATCGAAAGGTCCCCGGTTCGAATCCCTGTCTCGGCGGGAATTTTTTCAAAGGCCCTAACCCGACCTTCACCACTGCCAAAGCGTGCTGTGTAATGTGAAGTAAACCAGAACGATTCCGCGGTTCGGATTCCACGTTAAACAGTAGGTCCCCTGTACCTGGTAAGATTGGCGAGTTAGGTTAAGGCGGCTACGACAGGGGCGGAATGCACAGCCCATAGAAACCCTGCCACAAGGTCATTACGAACCCGCGGAATTATTATTATTATACCAATCCTCATCATCTATGAGTGTTTCCAACACTTCATTAAGAGCCTTACATAAGTCTTATGTACACATCTTCGTCACAGATTTTAATGATTGCATTTTGAATTCTGACTTATCCGTGAATTTTTGCTTAAATATGCGACCAATGAAGCATGTATCTGCTTAGAGTGGTAGTACTCCGGAACGCAAAAGGGGTGTTTTTTTGCGCTAACCACAATACTCATCCTCCATAAACACAGTCATGGACTTGACTAACTTCACCAGTCACCCACTACGAGCTATGATAACATGTTCGAGAATAACTGTTACCTGAACGTTACTACACCGGTCACTGCATGGCTTTGAGCGTCGGTGACTGAGATTAGTCTGCAGGGACTTACGGGCTCGTGTGTTCACCTAATCTGGAGTCCACCGCGAACAACCTCCCCCCGCCCCCTGCCCCCAACCCCCTCTCCCATTCCGGTGGAGCCGCAGCGTAATGAAAACCGCCGCGGGGCCCACAGGCGAGACCACGCGGGTTTGAAGGCGGGCGGGTAATTCACCTCGCGAGGGTTGGCCCGCCTGCACCGCTGTGGGCACAAGTGATTAGCCCACGCAGCGCTCCATTATTGTAATACTGTGCCACAAGTTGGCCAACCGCCTCGCCACCGTTCGGGGACACAAATCAAACATTCCGCGCGCGCAGCCTCCGGCGGATTACTGGATTTTTCCATTAGCGAGAACAGAGGAATAGTAGAGAGAGAAGAGAGAGAGACATGTAACACGATGAAAGCGTAGACCAACGTGGCGCCGAAAACACAGAGGCTATACCTGCCCGCGGCACATAGATTTATAGGAGTCGGGCGCACTGAACCCAAGTGTGTCCGGATTAACACAGTGCAGTTCGAATCGTTTTCTTTCCTACCTAAGGGAACATTTGTCATACATCAAATAACTGGATGGGTGTATACTTGCAGTTTAGATACCATCAATAATAAAACAGAACTCTATAGGCGTTTCCTATCACATCCAATTCCACCAAAGATAATTTCGTTTTTCCTTTTCCTTTTTGATGCTTTATATTTTATTGTTGGTCATTGCATTTGTATGCTCAATGCCCAACTTGCATGTTTCTCGTTTTTTTTCTTCCTGCAAAAAGACGTTTTATAGGGAAGGTAACTCTTTAAAATCATTCTGACTTTAGGTAAATGCTATATCTTGATTGCAATCACAAATTTTATAAAAACTTCTTCAGCTTTCCTACTCAGTACATTTTTCGTTCATCACAAAATGGATATATTGTTCCGTTTTCAAAAGTGAGTAGTCCTTGCTCTTAATTATTTCGTCCGTCTAAGAAAGTACATTGAGAATTGACCTCTAAAGAAGCTAACATAGAAGTTCTGGGTAAATAACTGAGCAATATAACCAAACTTTTATATAAAGTACATAATTAGAGAAAGTAACATTGTTACCTTACAACTTAAGATAAAATATCGCAACTTTTCTGTCATTAGCCACTTCCAAATAAGTTTTATGAATAATTTCGAACGAAATTAGTTAAAAAGATCTCGTCTAGTGCTGGATTTCCGTATTTCAACTTGTATCTTGAATATCACGACCAGGTAAAGATGAAATTGAATAATGTACTTAAAGTTAAATTCACTTTGGTTACTGTATAATATAGGAATCATTCAAACAGTTCAAACAGTGGCACCACATTTTGTGACCAGATGCTGCAGTTCATTTCAGGTTGTGTTTAAATTGAAAAATAAACTAAGACGTTAAAAGATTTTTCCTTAGACGAAAAATTATTGTATGTTATCATTACAGAATATCTGAAGACCCTTCTGTTTATTTAAGACCGTAACGGCCTTCAAAATTTTGGCAAATTCCGTGTTTCCTTGCCACCAGTTGTCGAGGCCGAGAGGTATTCAGATGTCCCTGGTATCATAAGCTTCAAACATGGATTACTCTTCTAAATGTTGTCGTCACTTGAAACATGTGACAAAGTGTTCTGTATAAACTGGCAGTATAACATAACATGATGTTCCCCCCTTTGTCGGAGACAGAGTACACGTTTCCATTGCTCCATGTCCTTAAGTGTTACTGCAGATGTGCATATGATTGTGATGATAGTGTTAAGTGTCGGAAGGTTGTTAAATTTGATTTCATATTCAGGCCTACGCTTCGGAAAGATAAAAACTTGACCATAGAATTTAATGCCTCCATCCGACGGACGGCTTACAGTTACTATCACTCCATAAGCACACCGAGCGTGGCCTCGCATTCGGGAGGACGCCGGTTCGAATCCCCGTCCGGGCATCCAGATTTGGGTTTTCTATGGTTTTCTGAAATCACTCCAGGCGAATGCCAGGATGCTTTCTTCATAATGCCATGGCCGAATTCCTTCCCGTTCCTTGTCCCCAGTCCCATCGAGCCCTTAATGACCATAAGTCCATAAGCAGTACTGAGAGTTTCGGGATTTAAGCTAAGTATTTGGTAAACAACCTGTTGATCAAATTTCCCGTTGCCCGGAACCGGTTAGCCACGGTTCAAGACCAGAGTCCTCAGTGGGCAAGAAATTAAATATTTGAAGCGCTTTAATGCTGTTAAAAAAGATTTTTTGGCAAAACATGTAGCAAATCATCTACAAACCTCATACATTAAAAATTATTTAAAAATTTATTTCAAAATAGAATGTTACCTCCTTAGTTCCACTGTGCTAATTTTAAAATACGAAAGCTTTTACGGCAAACTATCCGTAATAACTGTGGTATCAGAATGTAAATTAAAAATATAGCAGGTAACTTGAACATTAAAGGATGATATTTTTTTTTGTATAAATGGGTGACATGATGATTGGTTTTCTTTATGAGCATAGTGTTTATAGCAGTAAACTTCTAATCTAGAATACTAACACTACTAATAGTGAAAATTTTATAATTAAAGTAACTCACTAAAATAAATAATTAATATGGCAATGTCATCCCAAAACCAATGCTCCAAACTGATATAAATACCATTTACTAAAACGCAAATAATCTCTGAATTAACCTTAAATATCCGATGGAAAGAAATGTGTTACATTTGACCAATTTAATCGATATTTACATTTATCTTCGTTTAGAGATTATAAGCAATTAAATTCTTAGTATTTGTTTAAATCTTTTTATGTGATATTTTCATTTATCTTTATTTTGGGAACATAAGCAAATAAAGTCTACGTATTTGTCTAAATCCTGGCATTTGATATTTATATTCTGGTTTGAGAAAATAAGCAAGTAAAATCTTTATATTTGTTTAAAACATGACTTAAATATTTCACATTTCTACCTGCCATCTTTTTTTATTCAATAAATACTTTGAGAGAGGCTGAAGTAAAAGGTAACAAAGAATATCTCTTACTCGCCAACGCTGTACAAATTTATATTAAAAACACCGACATTGTGAGTGATCTATTCTTTTATTTCAGCTTGTTATAGACTCTGGACTACAACCAAAATGACAAACGATAACTATTCAGCTGCTATTTAAAAATAAGCTGCTGTCATGAAAAAACAATCTACTCCACATTAAATAACTCTTTTCAGTTTTTCACTATTAAACATTTATTTTAAACACTGCATCAACCATTTACAAATCCCATTCTTTAAGCCTTAAATCTATACAGTTCATAGATTCAACTATTTCGCTATAACAACCAATATAGTACCGTTTGCTAATGTCTAGCTTTCAGGCTAGCCTACGTAATAATCCATTCTCCTATTCTGTAGCCATTATATGTGTATATTAATATATTATTCTAAATAAATCATTTCATATTCATTGATCATGTGGTTGTTACCTCACAACATCCAGTCTGTAATTAAAATGGAGTCAAATTGGAATCAGATATTTTGTTGCTGTTTTCTGGAGTTAAGGGTGCATCTGTGACACTAACGTCCATGAAGATATTTGTGACTTTATTTATATCATAGTACAAGCAAAATTATTAAGTTGAGATTAAAGATTTATTACAGCAAATTTTTCAATGCTACCATATTTTTATAACATGTTCGAATACTGCGTTGACCCTTTAATCTTTTAAGCGTATCACAGCCGATAATCATTGCCGGTTTGTGTGTCTCCAGAATTTCAGCGACGGCATTGCCGACCAGAAGGTCAAAGAACCTAATCTCTGGAGACAGCCATTTAAGCTAGCGATGCTATTCGGACAGCGAATTACCTCGATGTAATCCTGATGGCGATAAGGTAGACCGTTTACAAGGTGTTTCCCCGTCCTTGTACTGGGCCATTGTGCGCCAACAAACGCAACTTCTTTATGCCTGTTGCTGCCGTACCTGCCCGCCAGAAATCCCTTCTGAAAGGATAGCGACCTTTCCACAATGGTCGACCCATCACCACGGCCGCCAAATGCGCATTCCATTCTGTTCTCAAGAGCACACATCACGGCCAGCTGCGCAGTTAGCAGTTCAGCTTACGGACTAAGTTTGCGTTGCTGTTTCAGTTCTACGAACGAAACTGAGCATCATATCGAGGTGATTACCGAGGTGATTACGAATATTTGGTTCTACACGTACGTAATGTAATTACATTGAATCATGTGGGTATGCAAGGTAATTGTTGTTCTTCTTCTTTACCACTTTCTCCGACCGAGCACGGTGGGTCAGTGCTCTGACCTCGAATTCGGAAGGTCGGCGGTTCGAATCCCCGTCCGGGCATCCAGATTTGTGTTCTCCATGGTTTTCCCAGATTACTCAAAAGGCCTTGGCCGAATTCCATCCCGTTCCTTGTTTCCAGTCCTTTCCCACCTCTAATGAGCTCGACGAGGCGAAAAGCCATAAATAAGAAAAGAAACCTTTTCCGAACATTAGGGGTCCGCTTCCTTAGGGTGCGTCCATTAATTACGTGAGTGAAATAGGGGGAGGGGGTCCAGCGAAATCTCACGAAACCTCACCAAGGGGGGGGGGGGGGAGGGGGCGTCAACGGAAATCTCACGGGAGGTTTTGAAATTTTTGTAGAATGGTAGATCTATAAAAAGGTCTACAAATGACGCGAAAGTCGATTTTAGGGGGGGAGGTAAAACTCGACTTTAGGGGAGTACGCCGCCCTTGGGAGCATGAGACCTTTTTTTTAAAAAAAATAAAAATAAACCCTCAAGAAGTTACGAGGTCCATTTGTAGGGGGAGGGGGGGTTTCTCCGTCAAAATCTCCCGTCATTTTACTTTACAGGGGGGGGGGGGGTTCTAACCATACCTTACGAAGTCCCACCAGAGAAAGGGGGGTCCGGAAAACACCTCACGTAATTAATGGACTCCCCCTTAGATGAGTTTTACTCATCTTTAGCCTGGTCAAATTTGGAACTTTGGTTTTACCGACAATTGGCTGTTACCAGGTCATACTGCGCATTAATGAAGGGTGTGTTTTTTTTTGTATCTTGTTGGCGTCGAGGTCATTAGAGGCGGGAAAGGGTATTATGTTCTTTGTCAGAAAGAGCGACGTTTGAGAGTCATTTAACTTCATCAGTACTTATATGTGATTCAGCAGAATCGTATTTCAAATTTAAATTGTTCGTTATTACTACGGAAAGATAGGTTCGCGTGGTTAAAAAGAAGTGAAGATTATAAGGCTGTGTGACACTTATTATAAAAGATTTAAATTCTACGTTATCGCTCAAGGAATTGACACTGGTTTATTCAGAAGAGTGAAGATAGTCAGATGCGTAACTTAGGGCGAAATAATGCTGCAGAAATCGAGTTTACCTTGTTGAAGATGAGGGGAGAATTTCGTAACCTGTATGCATCTATTCAAGGAAATATAATTAAGACTCCCCTAATGTGAATAATTACATGAAATTACTTCGGGATGTTTAAGTAGCCGGCAGATAAAATTTTGAACCGATCATTTAGTCAGCAGATGACAGAAAATTTCTTAAGTGGTGTGATTAGCATTGTGAATTCGGCCATAGCCTTTTGAAAGATAACCATCCCGGCATTTGCATGGAGTGATTTGGAAAAACGATGGAAAAACCAAATATGGATTGCCGGACGGGGATTCGAACCCACGTTTTCCCGAATTCCATCTGTCTGCGGAATATGTTACTATGTTTATGATAAGCGTAATTTTTTGTGAGGTGAAGATAAAGGACTATCCCAGCATTATGTGGAAACCTGCATAAAATCCGCCACCAGGACTACCGGTACAAGGAGTCTTGGTCTCGTGCAAGGTCTCGTTGGACCTTTCAGATTCAGAGGCGGCGCCTCAGTGCAGTTAGCCACACGGGGGAGGGAGGGGGGGTGTCTGCACGGTAATTGTTGTTAAATTAAAAATTCACCGACGCCGATCATTTTGCCTGAAGTGGGAAGTGAGACAGATGCAAATACGTGTAAACCTTAATGCAGTGAATACACCGAACCGTCCAATAACTCATTTTAAGGCGTTTGCAATCAAAATGGAAGGTCCGTCAGAACATCCAGTATCGGTTTTTCATGTTTTTTCGAAATCACTCCAGGCGAATGCCGGGATGGTTCCTGCAAAAAGATTAATGCCAAATTCCTGCCAGTTCCTTGCACTCTATCCTTTTCTGGCTCTAATGACCTTGATGGTTATAGACCGTAAAGCCCGAAGCAAGATTAAAACTTGTCCTTCATCTGTGTTTTATCTGTTCGAAGTTTGCAGTTGCAACTATGTGATTTATAGATATCTCTATAAGTTTTGGAATAGAGAAAACCTCAGGGTGATGAGTAATAATATCAGTAGACGAAATGTGACTTAATTAGTGAGATTCTGCCAAAAAAACTGCGGAGGGCCGGCGTGCCAATACACGATACCAGGAGTGTTATAGTAAAAGAAAGACGTGATCGGCGTGCCAATACACGATACCAGGAGTGTTATAGTAAAAGAAAGACGTGATCCTCTTATGTCGTCGTTAAACGAAGGCAGTATTAACTATCGGACAACTAGGATAAAAGTGCGGAGGAGGCGGAACCACTGTATACTGCGCAGTGGACAAATCTTGGATTATTCACCTGTGGGTATGACTTGGATGTGTCCATAAACTGCGTGGCTTTATTATTGCCTCCCCTGACCCTCCTCCCTCTCTCTCACCCCGTGTGGCACGTAGCTTTTTCCCCATTCATACCAGAAGATATTTTGCACCATTTTCCCTTAACAGACTATCGTTAAAATTATTGTGCATATAATGAACATAACTAATATTTGCGTTATGTACTTTTCTATATTTATAAATATTCTGACCGAAATTTTAACATTAGCCACTTCTGCAAATGATCAGTTATTGGGAATAAAACCTCTTTCTCAGATACAGTCAGGGATGCTTTTCTTCTTGAACTTTTACTAAAAATATTCTCCTTATCTCGGTCATTATGTTCATTAGTTGATAAAATATGCCTGGTCTAGAAAAAATAAGAAAAATTACTTTTTTTTTCTTTCCTGCAGTTCTGTCACCATTCTTTCTACATTACCAGGGAATGATTATTTGATCTGCTTAAACTATTTCTATAACTCATTTGATAGTGAAAACTCACTGGATAAAAAATTTCAGTAAGTCTCGTAAAGTTTATTGTACAGTGTTATTTCACACCACACTTTGACAATGACACTTCAGTTGTACAGAAATCACAAAACAAAATTAGAATTATTTTATCATCTAGTCGGATGGCCACACATGGCTGATCCTAATCAAAGGCGCTTTATTTCAAACCATCGACACAGACGAACTATCACTGCCATGGAAAATCCCGGGTGACATCTGTAAGAGACACTAGACACGTCATGTCTAATGTTTCTCGAATCTTTATGCGCATCGCGGCCGTGTGTAACTCATGCTATGACCTCAAGTTACACGCGTGCGTGGCACTATTAGTATATAGCATATCTAAATTACATACTGAGATAATTAAATGACGCAAATAAATATCCACATACTGTTGTGTATTCTGTTCGTTATTTTAACTGTGACAAAGAATATGAATGAAAAGCTACGTGGCTAGGCTCGGAACTCCCTCCCCCCATCACGTATCCGAGCGTAGCGTTAGGACGAGCCACGTAGTTTATGGACGCTCCTTTATGATGCGGCGATTGTTGAGTCTCGCTGTATGTTGCTTAAAATTGCTCATTGGACTAGCGACCGCAACACTTGAACCTGCAATCTTTATGAGCACCGTAAAGGCTACTTCAGTAGTAATAAGAAATATATGAACTAACGGAATCTTGACTCATTTAATTAATTATTAATCACTAACCATAATGAGTATCTCCGTGAATATTTCTGAGACAAGACTTAAGTGTTCTGTTCTGCTAACTAAACGTTATGTTACAACTTTTTGGTTCGGTTACCACTTTAAACTGTTGACCCAGCTACAACAGAGAAGGGCCCTAAAATCCTAAAAACAACAACTACTGTACAACAGAGAAGAACCTTGGTACGACGGTTGAATGATAAATAATGCCTCCAAGGTCATAACTCGGGACTGAAAGGGAATATTTTAATAAATCAAACGCAGAAATAATCCTTAGAATATCTTCTTTAATTACCAATATTCACTTTTCCACATAATCACCAGACAATTGGATACATTTCTGCCAACGATGAACAAGTTTTCTGAAGCCGTCACGGAAGAAGTCGACACTATGTTTTTGCAACCCCAGTCTCACAGTTCTCACAAAATCTTCATCAGAAGCATAGTAATGTCCACGCAGATCTTCTTTCTTTATCGGGAACAGATGGAAGTCAGACGGTGCCAAATCTGGACTGAAGTTCTGCTGTGGTGGCACGTGAAGTGCGTGGTCTGGCATTGTCATGCTGCAGGAAAACATTTCCCTTTTCCTTTCTGACCCTTGTTAGCCGTCGTTTTAAAGTTCGCAACGTTGTGATGCAACGCTCTGAATTTACTGTCCAACGTTCAAGGAAATCAACATGGATAATACCATCTGCGTCCCAGAACACTGTTGCCATGACTTTTCCAGCTGAGGGCTATGTTTTGAATTTCTTTTTCTGGGGCGAGTCTTTGTGTTGATGTTCCATAGACTAGCGTTTCGTCTCCGGGTAGTAATGGTGTATCCATGTTTCGTCTCCTGTCACAATTGAATACTCGTAACGCGAGAGAAGTTCCTGGCAAATTTCAACTCTATTCGCTTTCATTTCAGGCGTCAGCATCCGAGGTACCCATCTTGCACAGATCTTCCGATGGCCAAGCAAAGCAATAATGTGACCCACACGTTCTTGTGAAATGCCGATTATGCTTGCAATTTCTCTCTGAGTGATACGACGATCGTCCTGAATCAGTGTGTCAAATTTTTGCTTGTGAAACTCGGTGGTTGCTGTCACAGGACGTCCAACTCTTTGTTTGTCATGCAAGTCAGATGTTCCCATCTCAACATCTTTAAACTTACTCGCTCAGTGACGCACAGTACGCACATCGACACAATCACCATAAACAGCTTGCATTCTTTAATGAATCTCCTTTGGGGTGACACCTTCTGCTGTCAAGAATTTAATGACTGCACGTTGATTAAATCGCATTGAGAGACCGTCTGCGCAGGGTTCCATACTTCACACTGTAACACTACAACCGTTTAATGCTAATGCTTACCGCCAACTGGAGCTGTAGAGGAGAGTCTACAAAACAAGCCAGTACCTGCCGCATACCAGTGCTACCGTCTATTGAGGACTTATGAAGTTGGAGACATTCTTGTAAATTCAAAATCTATCGCTCGGCGGCTGAGCTATCTTCCCGACGTCTCCAGCCAGAAATGCCACTTCCCTTTAAGTTTTAGTTAACGCACTTATAACACAATGTATTAAAAAAATTAACTTGACATCGATCACTTAACCGTCTGAATGTTTCTTATAGAATATTTACCTTCCCCAGCGACACAGTGTTTGAGTTGTGGATGAAGTATGAAAGAAGGAAGTGGGTGAAACCCGGTTCATACTGGTCCAGGCCTCCTCTTTCGAAAGTCACCATCAACAGTACTGTAAGCCCACTTCTCAGACCCAGGATTTTGGCACACAATCTGGTAATTAGGAATTGTGCACCACCACCTCTCTAACCATATACTGCCGGACAAGTCACCGTGCCTAAAATTTCTTCTTCCACCAGGAATCCAACCAGTTTAACCCGTGTCAGTGCCGGACAACATCATTTATCCACAGCTAGTAAGGCCAAAGGGGTGGGTATAAAAGAAAATTAGAAAGAAAATTTTATAAATTGTGAAGTCACCTTAATGAAATTTCATCATCTAAACTAGATATTATCATTCTGTACAGATCTGATCGACATACACTAATGCTAAATCCTACGTTATTTCTATTAGTTTCCTTTGCTTTCCATCTTCGTAGAAAAGAGCAGACTCCTCAGTTGCAGTACTTAGCGACTTTGTTCCCTTTAGAGCAAAAATCGGTGAACTGAGAATTCGCCTAACCAATTGCAGCTCGTTTGGTAGACATTGCAAAAGAACCAGATGATTTTACGTGATTTTCCCGTAGTCTCCTTGAGTATCCCATCCCATCCTTTTTTTTTTTTTTGCCTAAGTCCTTATGCCTCGTTGACGTCGATGTCATTAGACGCGTGAAAGAACTGAAGCAAGGAACGGGCAGGGATTCAGTCATGGCTTTTAAAAGGAACCGTCCCGGCGTTTGTCTGGAATGATTTGGGAAAACCATAGAAAATTTAAATCTGGATGGCCGGACGGGAAATCGAAACCATCTTTCTGAATGCGAGGTCAGAGCGTTACCGCTCAACCATCACGCTCGGTTGGTATCCTTCTTCTAAACATCTAAAATAATAAATACATTTTAAATAATCTTGACTAGAGTATTTTCCTCTACATTATTTGTCTCTAGTGCAATTATGAAGTCGAATATAGGTTCGCTGTTATGTTTTCCATATTTTACTATCGTCTGACAGAAATATACTTATGCTTCCTATTGCTTGTATATTTTCACATTTCTTAGTAGAAGCTTCATAAAACATAATACTTTTAATTAATTAAGACATAGCCGCTTATATCTCTATCAAAGCTCATGATTCGTATTGTAAGTTCGTCATTTTGATTCATCTATCTTTTCGTTGCTCCTTACTAATCACTCGACATGGGCGTCCGAATTTCTATGTCGATGAGAACAATTCCGTCGATAGAATTCATTATTTGTTATACTCGGTATCTGAATTCTCAGACCGAGCGTGGTGTGTGAGTGGTTAACGTTCTGGCCTGGCATTCGGGAGGATGCCGGTTCGAATCTCCGTACGGTCATCCAGATTTGGGTTTTCCATGGTTTGCCCAAATCAATCCAGGCGAATGCCGGGGTGCTTCCTTCAAAAAGGCCATGGCCGAATTCCTCCCCGTTCCTTGTCTCCAGTGACATCCCGCCTCTAATGATCCCGACGTCAACGAGGCTTAAAGTCATAAGTAAAAAAAAAAATAAATCTCAGTCTTCTGCGGCCGTCTTTATTAATGATTACTAAATTTTTGGGGAATGTTGCGTTGTTTATTTGATAATCTTGGCTTTCGGCTGCCATTCTACAGCCCTCATCGAAGATACTATGTGCTCTGCGATGCTTGTAGTACGTTCCTATGTCAACTTAAATAGTATCTCTGGCGAAGGCTGTAGAATGGCAGCCGAAAGCTTGTATTATCAAACAAACAACGGGACATTCCCCGAAAATCTAGTAGTCATATTCGATATCTTTTCTCTTTAAATTATCAATGCACTGGCAGTTATGTCGAACATTTTCTGTCTTTTGTGAAGTGTTTCACTTACGACACAGTGATGAAAGTAAATAAACGAGAAATAAGAGTTGTCCTACAAGTAGCAGTTGCTGGCCCTACTGAGGTTCCAACCTAATTTATCAATTATACCTAAAAATGCAATTAATAAAACGTAAAAGTCAAATGAAAGAATGAAAGAGTGCAGTGTAAAAGTGACGGGACTGGCGAATGCATATGTGATTAACTGCTCCCAATCATTCAGCTCACATCCAACATTGGTTGTAGCATGCTGGTTGAAGACTTAAGGGACCAGCCGCCACATCTAATAACAGAAAATAAATTAAAGCATTGGACCGCTGACGGCACCTCAACAGGAGGCAAAACACTCTAAAAAAATAAACAAAAATTTCAGTAACAGTCCAATTTTTTTAAATCAAAACGTATTATTTTAATAATGAACTGCAGAAGAAATTGACTGCAATAATTACCTTTTGTTGATTCTGTAAAATTATTATTATTTACTTATAGATTTTCGCCTCGTCGACGTCATTAGAAGCGCTATGGAACTGTGGACAAGGAAGGAACAAGAAGGAATTTGGCCATGGCCTTTTGAAGGCAGCATCCCGGCACTCATCTGGTGTGATTTGGGGAAACCATGGAAAACCTAAATCTGGATGTCCGGAAGGGGATTCGAACCGGTGTCTTCTCGAATGCGAAGCCAGAGCGTTAACCGCTCATCCACCACCCTTGGTGATTCTTTCAAGTTTAATAGTATACCATGTAGCATATGTTCTAACATTATGAAGTTCCTAAATGAAATCGAATTGCTTATACCGAACCAACACGGATTTCGGAAGAAGTATGGCGTAATGAAAGTTTTTGCTGCAGTTAGTGAAATTTTCTTGGACGTCTCCTTACCATACAACAGCCTTTTAGCGAAGATTCGAGCGTATGGCGTACCTCATCGTATTTGTGAATGGACAGGATATTTTCTAGCTCGTAGGTTGCAGTATGTCTTCGTTGACGAAGAAGCCTTTTCTACTCAAGATGTTAATTCTGGCGTTCATAGAGGAAGTTCAATATAACCACTTCATCCCGGAGACACCGTTAATAGCGGTTTGCGATTGTTAGCTGATAATGCAATTCGCTATAGAGTAGTAAGATGCTTTGGCGATTGTTTAGAAATTCAGCGAGATCAGTATCTTATCTCGCATCTCAGCTATTGTCATGGTTGATTACCTCAAGTATTTGGGCGTAATAGTACAAAAAAAACGTGAAAAAACACCCCTCTCATAAATTCCGTCGTAAGTAAAGTTGATTCTAGATTGCGATTCATAGGTCGTATTTTGAAGAATTTTAACGCTCGTTCAAGACTCTACCGCGTCCACATTTGGATTAGTGTTGTGGAGTTTGGAATCTGTATCACAAGACATCGACCGATACCATAAAGTACAGAGAAGAGCCGCTCGATTCGCGACAAATAGCCACAGTCCTTACGAAAGAGTCATTGAATTGTTATATGGTTTTGCAGACAGACGATGTAGGTTTCGTTTCAATTTATTGACGAATATGGGAATATCTTTTTTTCATTTACGAGTGCAACGTAATACTTCGTCCAACGTCCTACGTATTTAGGTCGCAATGAAATAAGATGTCGTACTGATACTTTTCTCTCTGCTATTCGGAACTGGAATGCACAAAGTGAAGACCAGTTTTGGTGGAGAACATCCTCTGACACCCCAAATATTTGTTTATTGCTGACTATAGATGTAGATCAAGGCTGCTCATCCTCAGGCCACAATGTGGTCTGCTGACGAATTTTAAATGGCCCGCGTAGGCAAGGTTGAAAATCCCACCTAGCTGAATAACTGTTCCGAAGACCAAGTGATGCGCGCGGTCACGCGATTGGCTCTCCTGCTCGCTATGTCAAACATCGGCAGCGTCACGGTTCCTTTGTGCTTCGAGAACCAGTTTTTAATTAATTTATCCAAAAAAATTTTTGACCTTTTCCCTGTACTCAAAGATTCGAAAGAGAAGCTCAACATCGTCACCATCAATTGTTCTAAGTACCAAATTTAAAATTAGATGCTTTGGTATTACAGTCTTTTCAGAGCAGATTCCAAGATTTTGAAAGTAAAAAACAATATATATATACACACATTTTTCTTTTCTTTTTGGTGATTGCTTTCATAATCAGTTTGACTGAAATAATCAGCCATCCTGCCAATATTCAGTTGGAACTCATTGAATTGAAAAATCACTCTGTGCTAAAAACACATTTTTGCATAAAGAGCAAATTCTTTAGAAGATTTTGCAGATTTCTGGAACCAAAAGAAAACTTTCCTGCAATAACTGACCTGGCCTTTCAGTTCTTAAGTATGGGATTCATTGCAAGACAGCAGGAGGATTGGGAGGGTCATGGGAGTGTACAGGGCATATACTGGCGATGAGGCATGGAAAGATATGGCAATAGGTATGAAAAGTAGCTCATGGAAGGGAAAAGATGACCATAACTACAAGCTGGCACTCGGTTTCAGGCACAAGGGTGTGGGAAGATTCTTTTTTTAAGGTAAGGGTGTCAGGGATTGGAATGAGTTACCAAGAGAAATGATGAATAATTTACCGAAAACTTTGAAAGAATTTAAAGATAAAATTTGTGGAGGGCAAATGTAGGTGGGTGCAGGATAGGGGGAAGATGGGTATGTAGGTAAATTGCCACCGGAGTCTGTGCTCCATTGCAATTACATTAAATTAAATTAAAAAGTAGTTTCGAATCAACATATGTATGTGATAAGGTTTTATCAGAACTTAACTATTTAAAAAATAAATACGGCGCGTCTCTAACCGAGCAACATATTTCTGACTTGTTACTATCAACATCTGATCTTACGCATGGCATAGGAAAATTATTAAAACAGAAACAATATCAGAAATGGCATTGATTGTATCCATTACCTTAGTTTTTTTAAATTTTGTTTTTTGTTGCAAAGAATTTTGTTTCTTTAATTTGCAAAGATGCTATTTAAATAAACGAACAGTTAAATTTCAGAATAATTGGATTTTTTGTTGCACAATAATTTTAAACTCATTGTTTATTAAAAGAAACAAAAATGGGAACTGTGGCACGCCAGAGATTTTTGGATCTTCCATTTGGCCCGACTGCTAAAAAGGTTGAGCAGCCTTGATGTAGATTAGTCAATGACTTTTCGTCTTAGTTAATAGGCTCATTGCATGTTTCAAGTAAATATAGATATCTGACACAGGGCCCTGCTTGAATGCGGGGACAATGGAGCAGTATTACTGAATCTGCCGGAGTCAAGTCGTCGTTGGAGTCGAATCATTAATCCTCCTTAGCTGCGACTGATTTCAGACGGACTGGGAACTTTGCTGCGCCCATTGTTACTTAGTACGGAAGGAAGCCGAACAAAGTGGTGCAGAATTAACGGCGCGCCCCGAGGCATGGCGGACCCTCCAGTTAGGTGGCTTACTTCATTAGGACATTAGGAGCGTTTGCTCGGTTTTATGCCGCTTCGTCGACCGCAGGGGGTGAGTCTCCCGTCTCCCTGCCCCATTAATAAATACAATCAGTGTTCTGAAATAATTTGAATGTTTGCTCAGCGTCCAGGGTCTCCCTCTCCAGTACCTGTACCCCATCCCCCACCCCTCCTCCCAGCCATTACACCCTCAGCCAGCCGCGCCGCAGCTGCCCTCTCGTGGCAGATTATTCTATTACAACGTATCAACATTTGGGACGGCTAATATTGTTTAGTCTGAAAACATTGCATTGTTTCAGCAAGTGGATCAAAAATTCAACGGTGGGTTAATTACAGTGGCATTGATCGCCGCCGGCGGCGGTAGCGTCGCGTCCCCCTTTGCGCCGTCCGTTTCTCCTCCGTTCTCTGTATCCTTGTTCTCCTTCCTCACCCCACGGCGTCTCTCTGGTCCCACCGCTTGTACGTTCCCATGCGTCCGGCCAGCTTAGGCTCCAAAGCGTATTACGCCAAATGACCGCAGACGCGTTTATCCGTTGCTTTCCCAAAGCGTCGCAAATATTTCCGCTGCCTCATATTGGCAAGTTAAACTTACCTCGCCTTGCTGTTGATAATCATTCTGTTTGTTACAATAACAGCCATCGTTGAACAAATCTTTACTTTCTCCGTATTGGGAGTTAAAAAAAGGGGTGACGAACAGATAGAATGGTAAAAACAGTAAGTAAATTTACATGTAATGTATGTAAAAAGTTACTGCTGCCTGTAAGCAGAATAAAATATTAATAGTGGCATTGGGACATTTTCTGACCCTCTCAGATATCTCTGGTTTAAACTGTTGATAGGTTTATCCTTTTGTCTTTCAGAGTTTCATAACAGTAAGTCAATATCCGTCATGGATACACTTTACCTAAAAACGTAGAGTTTTCTATGTTCTGTAGCCAGATCATCTGCTTAATCGAATGAAGGGTTGCCCTTTGTTAGTTTTCCGTACTTCCTGAATGAAAGAACAAACCTGTATGGAATTCTCCACTTGTCAGTATCATAACTTCAGAATGCTTTAATCCTTTATTTGGAAAGATGATCTTACAACATTAGATAATCAGTAGCTTATACAAACAGTAGCTACTATAAACTGGTGGATTTTAAGGAACATCTGACTGTGAAAAGTCACAAAGAACATGTTGCTTGGGATCGACATTACCAGAAGAAGAATGGGGAACAAAAAAGTTACATATAAAGCATCACATGTGATGTTTAGGAGCAAGTAAACGGTTAACCTTAAAATTTTGTAATTGTAAACTTCCTTCTTACTGCATTAAAAACTATTACAACGCAAAATTTGGAAAAAAATGGATGGGGTGAAAATCATGATGGAGGGTGTTTGAAGGAAATTTTCTTAAATCTCTTTCACAGTCAATGATTTTTTTTAGAGTTTTTGCAAGATAAAAAGAAAATCCACGTAAATCCTTGAACATAATTCCTTTTTATATCAGAACATTCGTAATTTACGGTGACATTAATCCTCCTAAAGTTTAGATGAAAACTTTAGCGATCTTTCTGAGGTTAATGGTCTTCTCAAAACAAATTAATAAGTAATTTTAAGAAAATTTTTTTCGTAGGTAGATAATCTTTTTTTCAACAAAAGTGTATATATTGATGAGCCAAAACGTTACGACCACCGTATTTTTTTTTAACTTACGGCTTTACGCCTATTCGACGTCGAGATCATTAGAGGCGGGATAGGAGGACTGGGACAAGGAACGGGAAGGAAGTCAGCCATGGCATTTTGAAGGAAACATCCGGCATTCGCCCGGAGTGAGTTGTGGGAAACAATGGTAAACCCAAATCTGGATGCCCTGACATAGATTCGAACCGGCGTCCTCCCTGATGCGAGGCCAGAGCCCAACCACTCTTCCACCACTCTCGGTACGATCACTGTCCACTGCGAGATTGAATGCCGTCTGGTTACGCTGCAGGTACGTCATAAGCGGAGCACAGACGTATGAGGAGTCAATCTAGATACAATACGTGTGGCAGATGGGGAAATCGACTGACATAAGTGCAGACTGTTATGATTCGGCGTCTGGTAACGAGCAACTCGGAAACGGCGATACTAGTCGGCTATTCGCGTGCTGTTGGCATTTATGGAAGGGATTGAGGACACAACGAGTAGGTGACAAAGTGGTGGACCTGCACGCCCTATCACAGAATGCAGTGGTCAGAGGCAAGAACGATCTGTAAAGCAGGACAGAAGACGATCTGTGGCAGATATGACGGCAGAGTACAATGCTTATGCAGGTACACGTGTTTCGGACAACAACGTTTAGCGTACATTGTTGAACATGATGCTCTGCAGCAAACGTCTAATACTTGTTCCTATGTTAACTCAACCACATGGTCAATTACGATTGCAGTGAGCACTAGATCATCGAGATTGGACTGTAGATCAATGGAAATGTTGCCTGGTTGAATTAATCACGTCTCTTGCTGCACTAGGTAGATTATTGTGCCCCAATACACCGTATACCAGGCAAACGTCTACTCGAAACATGCTGGTGGGGCAGTATTATGCAATGGGGATATTTACAGCTACTTGGTCTTGCATGGGACCTGTGGCAGTGATCGAATTCACCATGAAAGCTGTGGAATAAGTGAAAATTAATGCGTACCACCTGAATTCCTTCATGCCTTCCACGACGCCGATGGTATCGTCAACAACACTGTCCATGTCACAAGGCCAGAATCGTGATACACTGGTTTGAGGAGCGTGATGGTGAAACGACGTGATGTCTTGGCCACCAAATTTGCTTGATCTCAACCCCACAGAAAACATTAGGGACTCTACTGAACATCAGTTCCAAGCCCACAAAACATCGTGCGCAATTACGCAACATAAGCATAGACATCTGATACCAGATACCTCCGGACACCTAACAAGGACTCGCCGAATCACTGATGTATTGCGTTCCAAAGATGAACCAACACTTTATTAAGCAGGTGGTCGTAATTTTTTGGCCCAACAGTGTATATCATCCCATTGAGAGGTGTTAGTAAATGTATCTTATTTTTCGTGTGAATGAGGTCATTAAAAAGGATCTAGACTAATACTGTCTGTAAAACGTGTTGTTCTGTGCCTTCTGTTTTATTCTGACTGTGAAATAGACATTTTTGAGACGGTAGAGGGGGATCATCTCAGAGAGGAGGTATAGCCCGAGAGTTTTTGCACTGTATGGTATTAACGCAGATCGCAACGGAGAATTCATCCGCTGGAGAGAGAGGCTACTTAACAGAATCATTTAATTTTCACGGAGCCACCAGAAAGGTGGTGAATACTATACCAGACGCAGAAATTAACTTCGGGAGAAAATGAATATGCATGGCCGACTCGTCAAAAGCAGCAAACCAACTTGTTAATTTATTCCGGAATCGTGGAGTTTTAGCAGAGCTTATGAAAACTCGTTTCGGTGCAGTCGGCACCTGGCATAATAATAGTACTAATTGAGGGTTATCTATTCTGTGAGACTGACTGGCAGGATTTAGAAAATATTTACACATCCTGATTATAATGAATTATTCATGCGCAGCAGATCTACGTACAGACTAAAAGACCAAGCTCGATAGTCATTTTTAAATTTATGGTCCAACTACTGTGTCAAAATTGTTGACGAAAAATATGTTGACAGAATGTCACACAACTTTCTTCATTTAACTAATTCATACGATGTTTTACGAAGAAATTAGTCCATAGTATTTGAGAAAAATTAAATTTGTTAAATGTGTATGTTGATTTCTATTTTAAAAAATCAGGAGATTGACGGCTTGTGGATAATGTTTGGGTTGTGGATTTGTAGACTTGCAATAGTGATGATTGTTATAACGCCTTTTGCTGGTTGTTTTGGCGAGAAATTACGAGACTGAGTGAAGGCAGACGTTTTTCTTCTTAAGGGTTTACACCTCAACGACAACGATGTCATTAGAGGACTGGTGCGAGGAACGCAAAGGAATTCGGCCATTGAATTTCGAAGGAACCATCCTGGCATCTCCCTGGAAATGATGGAAAACCGAAACCTGGAAGGCAGACAGATTCCAGATTTGTCACTCATCCACGAGACTCGTTACAGCATACATATTGTTTGATTTGGATGGAGACTGCTTGGTAAAGAGCAGTAAGTTTATATTTCCTTGGTTTTTAAGAAAATTACTAAAACTTGGACCATTAAAGAATTTTTGGGGATTAATATTGCTATAAGACATGCAACTTGTTGTTTATGTGAAGACAGTAAGAAATTAGTTACAGTCAAGTTCAAATGCCAGCTAGTATTGTACTGACATCATTCGCACCGAACGTTTAATTCATAATTTAAAGAAGAAAGAGAAGGAATAAATGTTTCTGAGTGGTAACTACTGCACTTTGAAGTAGTTTTGTAGAAGTAATGCCTGCAGGTTCTGCCAGTAATGGTAACTATTAATTGGTTGTTCAGAGTCAATATAGACGAGTGAAGGAGCATATTTCCATTAATTTACTGGAATCAAATTTCCAGTCCGTTATTTTTTTCCAGACTTTTATTTTTATTTTAGTTATAAGTTTTGAAGGGTTTCCTTTAATTACAGGCTACTGGAATCCGAATTATGGTTAATTAATGGGCTCAATAAGTTTGTAAAGAAACCTTCGTAGAGGTTACATACGTATGGTTCACTCGATTCATTAAATCAGGTAGCGATGCATATAAAAAAAATTACTCCATAAGAAAAAAACTTAAAACATTAAATCAAGAGTTTCAGACAGAAAGAAAAATCTTTAATTTTTAAAAAATATATTGAACACAAGTATGACCAAAAGAAGGCAGTGGCAGAAATCAGAGGTCATTATGATACGAGGTGTGTTCAAAAATAACTGGAGTTTTCCTTTTTTGTGAAGAATTTTATTTATTTGTCTACATTGACGTTATCCCCTTCAAAATAGCCCTCATTAAATATTATTGACTTATGCCAGCGTTTCTTCCAATCTACAAAACACTTCTGGAACTCGATCTCTGGAATAGCTTTGACCTATTTCAGCGATGAACTTTTAATATCATCTATGCTTGTAAAACGATGGCCCTTCAAGGTTCTCTTTATTTTTGGGAACGTATCTGGTGGATTTGGAAGCTGGGGCATCACTATAGTGTTGTTTTTTGCCAAAAATTCACGAACAAACAACGATGTGTGAGCAGGCGCATTATCTTGATGCAAAAGCCATTAATAATTTTCTACATCTACATCTACATATATACTCTGCAATTCACAAAATTGTGGATGGCAGAGGGTGCTCAGCACCAAAGCTAATCTCTTTGTTGTGCATTCCAATCCCTAATGGTACGAGGGAAAAAATAATTCATATAAGAATCATTGCGGCACCTTATTTCTCTAATCTTATCTATCCTGTCATTCCGGCTCAAATAGGTTGGTGGACGAAGTATTTCACTACACTCGTGAGTGAAAGTGGGAGTACACATGTTTACCAATAAGTTTAAACGAAACGTGGCGTCTTCTATCTACCAGAGACTCCCAGCCTAGTCTACTAATCAGTTCTGTGACGCTTTCATAAGGACTGTAGCAAGCGGTCACGAATCGAGCGGCTCTTCTCTGTACTCTCTCCATACTTTCGATCAACCCCTTTCGAAAACGGATCCCAAACTGGCACAAACAATAATCAAATGTGGACGCACAAGAGATTTGTACGCTATCTCCTTTGTTTGTTCATTACAATTTTTCAAGATTTGACCTATGAATCGCAGCCTAGAATTAGCTCTACCTACCAACGAATTAATGTGTAAGTTTTGCCACAAATCCAGGTGTTTTCTTTGGACTGCTTCACGCAAAAGGTGTTGAACTTCAAGGTAGTATTCCTTATTGTTTTTTTTTTTTTTTTTTTTTTTTTTTTATCTTGTGGCAAGAACTTTACACAAATTAAAAATCGCTGACTGTATCAATACATGTGTTATCCTTTTAACAGCCGACAAGAAGCTAAACATCCAATATAGCAAATACTTTTAAGAAATATTTGCTAACACAACAACGAAAAAGTCTTGCCAATCGGACTAAGATAGCATGAGAAATTTCAAAATTCATGTTACTTTTTGAATACGCGTCCTATTTTATTGTATTATTGCAGTAAACTACCTAAACTTCAATAACAGAATGCACAATATCATGAATACTGTAATAATTTTTATCATATATACATGTATAAATATATACCTATATTATTCACTTCCCCCATGTTGCTGTAGAGTCATATGGACTCTTTTCAGCAAAAACGCGAGGGATTGGGGACAAGGAGGTCAGCCATGGCCGTTTTAAGGAATCATCCCGGCATTCACCCAGAGGGATTTCGGTAAATCCAGAATGGACGGCGTCTGATCCTACATCCTCCTGAATGTCAGGGCAGAGTAAAACCACTCATCCACCTTGTTCGCCGTGATTACCTAGTTCCTTCATTCGTAGATCATTAATAGAAGCAGGTTGCAGCACTGAACTTAACTGCAGCGTTTAAGTAATAAAAAAACATCGTATAACTTTTTACTTGTTACATAACAAAGACTTGCTAAGTGTCACTTTTCTCACTTCATCTTTCGCTCAGTGGTTAAGGCATCTGACTGGAGATCGAAAGCTCCGCAGGTCGAATCCCTGTCTCGGCGGGGATTTTCATTGGCACTTAACCTGATCATCACCTCTGGCACAGCTTGCTGTGTAATGCGAAGTACACCAGAACTCGTCCGTGATTCGAATTCCACGTTAAACTGTCGGTCCCTTGTACCCGGCAGGATTGCCGGGTTGGGTTAAGGCGGCTACGACAGGGGCGGAATGCGCAGTCGATATAAACCCTGTTACCAGGTCATAACAACCACATGTACCTGTTTTTTATTAACATTATCTCGCTGTAGTATTGTTATGCGAGAGAATCTCTGGTTAAATTGCTGTTCACTGCTTATTGTTGTTTGAGTCTCACTAATAGAAGAAATATTTATCAACGGTGCGTCGTCAGAAGATCAAGAGAGATAAAGTTCACTATTGATAATCTCCATATTATGTACTAAAGTCTTTGGTTCAGTCAGTACCGTTTCCATATTGGCAGACGAATAAATACGTTAAATCTGGAACCAGACTACTGATGTGGGAAATCTGTGATGGATGAGAACATTCACTTTTTAAATCTAACCCTCAAAGCTGCACACTTGTTGTTTGCTTATTATGGACTTTTGCGAATGTTAAACGATACTAACGATAGCACAAGCTGAGCAAGCAAACTGTCTCCATAGCAGTGATGGCAAGTATTTCACGAGGCAGCTTCCAATATAATTTCCGTCTGCGCACACATGTCCCTTTGTTAGAGTCCACTGATACTACATGTAAGAAACTACTTTAAAATACAGTTATATCAATTTATATTCCATTTAGAAAATGTAGGTATAGAAATTCATAAATGTAAAATAAAATTGAATCATTTTATTTAACCGGACCCACGGTAGATGGGGGAATTCCCGGTGATAGAGTTCTGTATTATATTTCTAGGACTAGAGATAGAGCGATGTGTCCATTGTGTCTATGTGTGTCTCAGATGGTTTAAGATCCCTGGTGGTTCTTGCTCAGTGAATACACCGTTGTGGACGTTCATCTTCGAAGAAATTTCTAGATTTCGTCGGCGTTTGAAACTCGGCCGAACAATCCGTAATTAAAAGGGGTTACAGACACCCGATTCATTACAAAATCTCAACTCAATATATAACTGAAAATTGTTGAACAATGAATTATGGGAGACTCACAAAGATCAGAACGTAATTAGGATGAAAAACAATCAAAAGAGAACTAATAACAAAAATTGGTATCAGCAAAATCAACGAATTTCAAACAGGGACAGGCAAATGTATAAAATTTAATAGAGATCAGACGCGTATTAGCAGAGTTTCTGCCGGCCTCTGTTCTTAAATTACATTCCTCTTCCATTTAGCGTAAATATTTGCAATTTATCCAGGGTAAAACAGACATGAAAATTAACGGAATATACTAATTACATTCTCGATATAGTCACGCTATTAATACCTTAGTCCAAAGCGAATACACACGGAAATCAGTAGCAAAAATCGCATATGCCATTTTAATTTAACATCATGATTTCCCAGTAAAAAAAAAAAAATAAAAAAAAAAATAAAAAAAAAAAAAAATAAAAAATAAAATGGAGATAGTTTATGCTGTACAGTATCAGTAATTTAATCTATTTTACAAATAATCTTTGTATGAGACAGTAGTTTAAGACTGTTGACGTTTTTTTTTCTCTATGTTTCTACGTTATTCTGTCTTGTACAAATAAACATATATTTGTTTCTGGATAGTGGATCCAATTACAGGTCGAGCGTTTCGTGGGACGGATCTTCCTCGACAGTCGCCCATGAATGCATGGTTATAGTAGGTGTTAGACCTTATGTTCGGATGGCTCTGTCAATTATGTCACAAATTTGCTCCACTGGTTCATATCGGATAATATAGATAACCCCTTAAGTTTTCTAGAACTTTCCTCAAACCAATCTCGCACAATCTGGAAACAGTGTTTTTGACGCATTATCGTCAGAGAAAAGTCACCAAACACTTGAGACCGATTCAGTGTTGACAAATAAATTCGATATATATCTATTAAATACGTACAGCACCATTATCAAACCACCACCAGCTCGAACAATGCTTACTAGCTGTATTCATGATAACATGGAGTTTGCACCACATTCTAATCCAACTGAAAATGAGACTCTTCTAGTGATGTAAGGTTGAGTGCATGTGTCCACGAACCCGGGCAAGCAGTTATTGTGCCGAGGTTGTTTTCTGCTGACGTATCCCATCAACGGCAACTGTCGCTACTTTGAATTCGCAGCCATGTCTCCAGCACATACCTCAATGAATATATACGTGGTGAGCTGCGAACCACACTACTGTGGTGTGTCTCAAAAGTTCGTTGAATGGTGTCATATCTTAACGGCAAGTTGGCGCATGTGTGCGTGCATGCGCATGGGCCTTCAGAGACTTGAGGAGAATCGATACACAGCATGCAATGCATGTGACTGGCAGTGTAAACAGACTACGACCAGTTGAACGTAGTCAGTGTGAGAGGAAGTGTCACAGCACAATGGAGCAACGTGCAAACATCAAGTTCTGCTACAAATTGGGGAAGACTGCAACGGAGACACATGCCAGAGTTGCACAGGGCTGGAAAATGGATGCTGCTCCATGACAATTCCCCTGCACACTGCGCGATCCGTGTGAGCCAATTCCTGGCGCAGAAGATGGTAACTGTTCTTGAACACCCTCCGTACTCCCCTGATCTGGCTCCTGCGTACTTCTTCCTGTTTCTCCGCTTGAAGGCGGCCATGAAAGGTGAACGTTTTGTGGACGTAAATGCCATAAAAGATCGTGTGACAGTCGATTCCACATGAGGCCTTTGCTGATAGTTTCCAGAAGCTGTACGAAACGTTGTCAAAACTGTGTTATAGCGGGTGGCGACTATTTTGAAGGGCAATAAAGATATTTTTTTGTATCTTTAGTTTTGTTTGTTGTCTGGCAGCATTCACCGAACGTTTTAGACACATCACGTAAGTTAATTCACGTAATGTTGTTCGTCCGATGACAAGGGCGCATCAGCAAATCTGTCGCAAGTTTCGCTCGTTTACCAGTCGTTGCCGCTATATTGCTCCGTTGGCAGATAATCCAGGCATCAGAAACTCTCAGTGAAATGAGGAGTGAAAAAACTGAAATTTCACAAACACTTCCGAATTGCTATATACTATGGCCGAATTATCATTCCCACTATAACACAATTAATTCTCGACAGTAAACATTTTACAGATGACTAAGCCCACTGACAACGCTCTGTCCATTTGTGTCTATTTGACGCTTCCAGTTGTCCCATGATTTTACGCCTGTCTTTCCGTAATCTTCTCACATTTTACTCTTCCAAGGAAAATCGCTATTTCCACGCCGACAGTGAATAGTTTATAATAAATGGCCACTATTAGAAACGGAGGTTTACTGGCCAGAGATGAATGTCGTTTTTGTTTAAGGACATTTAACCTCAACAACATTTGAATGACTCTTGATAAGAGATTGACACCCAGTACATATCACTATCAATATATTGTTCGAGAATATTGGTTACACATTTACTACGAACTCTAGTATTCTATAAAATGGTTGGTACTGTATATCATTTAACAAAAGTAAAGATGATCATGATTTATTGTGCATAATTATTTACAATAAATCACGTCTGTCACCGCGGAGATCCTTCCTAGAGTATGGAACACATCGTCAAGTAATGTCGTCTATGGAAGTACGATGGACCGTTTCAAGTTGTTTCCAGTGCTACAGCTTCCTTAATAGCATGGCTGCAACAACTGTACATCAATTTGTGAATGCTACCAACGTTCTAGTCATTGTATATATTGTATATATTTTTACCTATGCCTTTACGCCTAGTCGACATCTAGGTCTTTACCTACAGGCAGAATGGGACGGGGACCAGGAACGGGAAGGAATTCGGCAGTGGCCTTTTGAAGGAGGCGTACCGGTATTCACCGGGAATGATTTGGGAATAAATGGAAAACCCAAATCTGGATGCTCGGACGGGGATTCGAACCAGCGTCCTCTCGAATGCGAAGCCAGAGCCTTAACCCCTCACCCACCTCGCTCGGCGCTTTTATTTAAATGTATTACTTTGGCTGCTTAGCCATACGACAAATAAATTATTCACAATTATGTGGAAGAAAATGGACAATTGCCATTTCTCGATGTCCTTGTTCACAAGCGAGGCGATGGACGTTTGGGTCATACTGTGTATCGCAAGGCGACCCACACTAATAGGTATCTACACGCTATGTCGCACCATCATCCGGCAACGAAGAGAGACGTATTAACATCACTCAACTTAAGAGCAAAGACAGTATGTGACTCGGAAAGTCTGAATGAAGAAATGGAGACACTTACAAAATATTCCGAGCCAACGGCTATAGTGAATCCGACATCAGAAGGGTTTTTAAGACCCAATAAACCTATGGGAGACGTCAACTTATCCCATGATATTAATGTGCCAACAAAATTCTCCTGTCTCCCATACATACAGGGTATCACAGACCGGATTGGGAAACTGTTAAAGCGGGTGGAAGCTAACTGCAAACTTGGTCAGTCACTGTCAAAGGTAAAAGACAGATTACACCCACACCAGCATATGGGTGTTTACGAAATCCCCTGCAGCTGTGGCAGTGTTATATCGGCGAGACAGGTCGCAATGTGGCGGAGAGACTTAAAGAACATATCCGCCACTACAAATATAACAACAGTGAAAAATCCGCCGTAGTCCGCCATGCTATTAATACCGGGCATGAAATAAAATTTCAAGAAACGAGGCTACTGTGGAGAGAAGACCAGTGGTGGCCCCGACGGGTGAAAGAGGCAGCAGAAATTTAAAAAAATACCAACAACATCAACGAAGATAGCGGCCTTTTACTCTGCGATGCTTGGCGCTCGTTGCTATGTCAACATAAACAGTATCTCTGACAAAGGCTGGAGGATACCAGCCGAAAGCTCAGGTAATGAAATAAACAACGCGGCATAACCCGAAAGTCAATTAATCATGAACAAAGATGGTCGCGGAAGTCTGAGGAATCAAATTATTCACAACTTTCCTTAGAGAATGTATTATATACGACTCCTCTCCCCTTTCCCCTACATGCGAGGGGGAAATTTGCCAGTCGCCTGCCGGAGGTTAGTTCGGAGAGGTAGGAACTGGAAGAGGCGGTGAGGTGAGAAGCGGGGCCCGGGGAACATGACCTTAAGCTGCCAGTAGATAATAGACAGGGTATTGTTAAATAATAATTTTCATTGTTAAGTATTTGTTAATAAGTATTTTAAACACCAGCATTTTAAATTTATTGCTTCAGTGTAAGTGGGCGTTATAATATAAGAAATTCAGTTGTAAGTCTATGCTACTAGTTCTCTTTCACCCAGTCAGAAACATATTACAGCCACTAGCCGCATTGAAAGGCGAAGTAGAATATGATTCCACTGTAACATCTGAAGCAAACTGTAAGACGCGGGAGAGACGACGAAGAAATCGTGTCAGGTGCTCGAGCAAACGAAATACCTGAAAAAACGAGAGAGAAAAATTGGACGGCGGAAGGAATTTTCGAAGGGAGAGAGATATATATTCCGCGGCCGCACAATTCCTCTATCTGCAGTTCCGGTTGGCTTGAGACGCGACCGAGAAAAGCGGGCTTAGCCACATTACACATTCATTCGGCGCGCCTGAAAATTCGCGGTATAGATTTCTGTCGGCGGTTCCTTCCTTCCTTCGCGGTCTGCCGCAGAATAAATAAAGAGAGCGGCTGCGCTCGAGGGTTGATTTAGCAAATCGAGCGACGGGCTGGGCGCTCCGTGTTTTGACAGCGCGCTACAGTGTTCCCAGAAAACCGACTCCCCACGACAGTTCGCTCGCTAGTTCACCATAGAACAATTCTAACCGGTCACCTATTCTGTAAGGAGATCAGACATTGAGACACATAGCACGAACTACGAAGAATTGCAACATTTTCTGTATCAAATTCAGAAGTCGGAGGTGGTATAAAGCAAAACAGTAAGATTTGTTTACAGGAATTACCTCGGTACGCAGTCAGTTCTGATATGATAAAAGAGCTGGAACATGGCACCGAGCTTGGTGGTGTAACGGTTAGCGTTCTTGCCTCGCATTCGGAAGAACGGCGGTGCGAATCCCCGTCCGGAATCCAGATTTGGGTTTTCCATGGTTTCCCCAAATCACTCCAGGTGAATGCCGGGATGCTTCCTTCAAAAGGACATGACCGAATTCCTTCACATTCCTTACACCCCCATCCTTTCCCGTCTCTAAAGACCTCGCTGTTAAGAGACGTTAAGCAGTTAAAAAATTAAAAAACTGGAACATGGCTTCGTTGTGTGGCTTAAAGGAGGAGTAGATCTACTAGTGCATTATCAAGACACTAGAGGGCTTAGAAGTATTTTTTTTTTTTTTTTTTACCTACATGACGTTTTATGTATCACAGAGTCGTGGCTTCATTCATCTATTATGGATGGTGTTGTAATTGATGATAGTTATTCCATTTATAGGAAAGACAGAGATTCAACAACTATCAGCTTTGTTCGTTGTGGAGGAGTCTTTATTGCTGTCAAGCGCTGTATCACTGTTGAAAGACAGAAGGAAGGTGAAGAGCATGTTCGGAATGTACAAGGCTTATACCGTAATTGCGATGACGCATGGATGGATATTAGTAGAAGGATTAGGAGTTACAAACAGAAGAGGAGGGATGATCATGTCCATAACCTGGCCCTTACCTTGAGAGGAAAGGGTCTGGAAAAATTTTCTTTTGTAGATAAGAGAGTCAGCGATTGAAATAAATTACTGGGGCAAAAGAGGAACAATTTGCCAAACACGTAGAAGGATTTTAAAGATGGAATTTGTAAAGGGAAAAAGTAGGTGCGTGCTGAAAAATCATCTCATGGGAAGATGGGGGTTGTAGGAATACTGCCACCGGAGAGTATCTGTTCCATCGCAATCAAGATTAAATTAATATGTGAATGGAAGCTTTCCCGGCGTATTGATGCAGTGAATACTATACTTCACGCGAGTCCAGCGGGAAAACAGACTATTTTGTGATTTCAAGAAACAATATCTAAAAATAGACCTGATGAAGACAACCGAGCAGGTTGTTGAAACGTCGTCATTCTATGACTCTATCCGCTGGAATTCACTGCATGATTAAATTAAATTGAGTTTAATATTCTGGTACGGCCAGCATAAGTTCTGTAGCAGTTACTTGGATCTAAATAATAGTATCGAGAAAGAACATAAACGAGTACACTGTCTTTGACAGGGTCGTACGGTCATTTGGGAATGATAATTACTCAATGCAATATACTTTCACTGACAAGTGGTATGAGGATAAATGCGCGTGCAGGTGGTATTTGGATTTTGTAGCAGTTATATTAATGGAGATTGTGGTTATGTACAAATGCAACCTGGGTCATAATAACAACTTTTTCAGTATTACACCATCAAAAAAAAAAGTAATATATGAAGTTATGTATCCTAGCAACATTCTTATGTTCCTCCAGCTAATTGAAAGATTTGATTTATGTTTTCCGTGCATTATATGTGTGAAAGCTGAAGAAATAAGTAACCAAAGTTTCTTAAAATTACGTGTAAATTAATCAAACCAGTCCAATGAGCAAAAAATTAATACAAGTTTTACAGAATTGAAAGAGAAAAATCCAAGGTCCGTCATCTCGAAAAACCATTGTTCAGTCTGTGGAATTACAAAGTTATTTATACACAATAATTTTCAAACAACGAGTAGCAGCAAAGCAGACTTCACGGAGAAAAAAATAATGTTGTTACTAAGTGTTAGGCTTACTGAAGTGTTTATCTTTGGTGTAGTGTGCAACCTCTGGTTGAGATTGTATCAAATATCTTTGAGGCCTGTCTCATGACGTTAATAACATACTATGATTCCTTAATCCATCTCCCAGTCACATGGAGTCATTAGACATGCAGCAAATTTTGAGCCAAGTGCTAAGCTTTATCCTCATGGATGATGCCGTTTCAAACATACCCATAAACACATCCCGCTATATAATTATATAACGTGCTTCCGTTGCGAAATATATTAATGAGCCAAATCATTATGAATACCAGCTTAATAACGTATTGGTTAACCTTTAAGACGCAATTCAGCAGCGATTTTTGTTTACCAAAATACCTGTGCCCACACCGGCATTATAACTATGCTGTAACATCTGCCACAGATCGTCTCCTATCCTACTTTACGGAGTGGTCAAGTCTCCAACCTCCACGTTCTGCGATGAGGCGTGGACGCCTAACACCTTGTCGTATACTATTAGTCGGCCTACTATTAGACCTGCCAAGGTCACGTAGTCTCCACTGCCTCCCCTGCCCGCACCAACCTTCTGTCCCTTGGTTGGGCCGGCGATATTGCCACATTAGCTTTTGCCTGTCGTCCATGCGTATCTTTACACGCGTTCGCTTTATTTCCTTAGTTTAAGGCCTATTCGAATAATGTTAATGGTGGTGATGTTCAGGAACATAATCATGCAATTAGTGCATTAACAGACAGAAGTAATATTCGCGAACCTGCAGGCCGCCTGGGCATTGTAAACCTAAATAAAATCGTTGTAGCAGATATTTTATTTTTAAGGAATATTACCAATAACTAATACGCAAAAAACAAAAAAAACTTCGATAAATTACAAACACTAACATGGAGGTATTTGTGGCAGTCATTTCTATGTATAATCGGTCCCTTATATTTGATCAATTAATTTTCGTTTTGTCTTTGCTTTTGAAGATTTCTCGCGAAATTTGTCATGTGTGGTCCATTGTGTACAATGACAATAATAATTCTTACAGAAGCTGAAAATAGGTTTTCTGTGGAGGACAGGAAATATGTTTCTCAGTTGCAAACGAACAGACCGACCAGCCGGCACTGGAGCATGCGCTGCGCGCAATCATTCGCGCAAATATAAACTGTGAAACAATCCAAAAGGGGTTGTCTGAAGAGGCTTTGCCTGCTACCAGAATTAATTTCAGTATTTTCTTAGAAACTTTTTCGCTGGAAGTTTTACGTAAACAAATAAAACGGAAGTTAGTCAGCGACAGCATTTTACATTACACAGCCGAAACAACTAAGCGCTTCGTGTAACATTTTTTTATTATTCACATGCTTCCGTATTTAATGAATCCAATGTATTCGGTATGAATCTGTTAACTTTCAGGAAGGCGCATAATTTTTTTGGAGTTATTTCTTATTATTTTTATTGCTTTCTCTGTCGGTTGAAGTGAAAAAGTATTTTGATTTCTAATTTTCATGGAATCAAATTACTATTTTTTTAAAAAAAAGCCACATAAATGTTTGGAATTATAAAGCACATCACCTTGTTCCGCATGTTAAGTATTATTTTTTAATAATTTTTTCGCACTCATTACTGAAAGTTGATTTTTTTGCTGATTTGCAACACTGTTCGGATACTCCGTGACCTTCACAGGACTAATTTCGTGACTGCCACTAGCGGTTTCACCATCCTTTCCATTGATGCATACTACAGTAGCACAAGAGCACCCAATCTGCCTCGCCGTTTCCAAGATGTTCGCTGCAAGGAACGGCGCCCACATACCATTGGCTTCTATTTTAACGGAATTGCGTAATTTTTGCTAAGACATTTGGTGCCAGACACCTCCGGAAACCTGTCAAGGACTTGTAGAATCCGTGCCAAGCCGAATCACTGCTGTATTGCGTTCCCAGGGAGGGCCAACATTTGTTTCTTTTTTTTTACTTATGGCTTTACACCTCGTCGACGTCAAGATCATCTGAGGTGGAATGGGACTTGGGACAAGGAACGAGAAGGAATTCGGCAATGGCATTTTGAAGGAAGCATCCCGGCATTCGCGTGGAGTGATTTGGGGAAACCATGGAAAACCGAAATCTGAAAGCCCGGACGTGGATTCGAACCGGCATCCTCGAGAATGCGACGAACGTTAACCATTTAAACAACCAAAGTAAAAGTCTATGAAAGTTTCTTTTCACAACATGGTTACAGGCAAGTTGCAGCCGGTGTGACGGCTAAATCACTACCTGTATATACCTGATTGAACTTAAAACATAAAAAGGTATAATATAAATGACATGCTTCCTTTGTAATTAGACAATCAATAAGCAGACTCTAATGAAAGAAATCATTCACCAGGATGCTATCAGCATTCACAAGACTCTCTGCCTGGAATCTACAAAACGTGGAAAAAACTCAGTCCCTTTGGAATTGTTGCAGCGTCGGTGAAAACCAACTTATCAGTTGATACTACGAACGATCCATCTAGCACCACGCCATTTCGCACCAATCCATTTAGACTCAATCCAAACTCGGGGTAACACACGGCAACATCAAATGCGCCAAGCCAGGGCAGTTCGTGGCTACAACTTTCGCTAGTCCGGCGCTGGCAATGTGTGGGCTAGAGCGATGGTCTGGAATTTTAAGGGTCACCGGTTCGAGTTCGCCCTAGGGCCATGGTTGTTTTATTTTAGTGTTCTGTTATCCTCGAAAGTGTGTCTCAAAATAACGTGAAAGAAGCTTGTTACAATACATAGGGCAATATAAATTGGAGCTGGTTAAACGGTCACACAGACCGAAGCCCATTTAAAAAAAAAAAAAAAAAAAAAAAAAAAAAAAAAAAAAAAAAAAAAAAAAACTTTTGCTAAGTTTACGGAAAGTTTAAAAAGAAATCAGCAGTCTATAAAACAGTTTTTTCGCACTTCAATTTACAGAGGAAAAAATTAAATGCCGCTTACATGAATTATTAAAAACAATTATCTTAAACGATGAAAATAAGGTATTCAGAAACATATGGAAGGTCACAGTGGTGTAAGTCACTTTTCGTTTCTTTCCAGAAATTAACAAAATGCAAAAGATATTGTAATAAATCCTGGAACATAAATGTTGTAAAAAATTATGTAAAAATTATCTTTTTAGTGATGTCATCTAGAATCAAATTTAACACATAGGGTTGAATTGAATAAAATCTGTACACTGGTTGCATTTTACTGCTGACAAAAATTACTTTAACCAGTATTTATGTTTTAATAAGCGAGTGAATTACATCACTGCGTATGACTTATACCAATGTACTTATCATCACAACTGATATAAAGTGAGTTTGCCTAATGTACCTCGATTTGTTTCTTCGGAATCCAATATTACTTTTAAAATCTTTTGCGAAACTGAGGAATAACTCAACAAGCAGTTTACGTTTCCACAGTCAGCACGCAGGTCGCGTTTACAAACAAAATGATTGAAGTCTGACTTACACCACTTTGCACATAAACAAAGCAGGTGTTCCATTCATCACTAGAATTTCCAGTTCCCCCCGTTGGAAGTTGAATGAAGATCTGGTTTTCTTTACATTTTTACTAGGAAATTTATTTATGGCTTCAGGGTCCACTTTTGTATTGTTATTATTATTATTTATATATATATATATGTGATTTACTGACGCCACTGTCTCTTTAACCCATCCAAATCGAATATATTTGTGTGAGATAATATTTATTTAAAGCTTCAATCAAAGCTCATATTTCTTAGCTTTGAGAATTGTTTTTGGTGTTACACTAACTCACTATTAACACTGAATTGTTTAATACTCTGATCACAAAAAGGAAAGGACTACGGTGAAAACGAGGGACAGATGAAGTTCTATGAATTCATTAGTAATTCTAAACTAACTATTGGATGTAATCTACGCATATAATAAAACAATAACCGGAAAAGTCTGTACATATGAGACATTAAACAAATTAATCCTGGTACTGTTAACACGTTACAGAGAAGAAATTAACTGTGCGTTTTTTAAATTTGCGTCTGTCTACAAATTATGAACAGGATTCACAGAAAAATTTGTCAGAATCTGACTGTGTTTCGCTTAATTGTCAACACTTGGTCCCGCGAGTAAACAGTGAATGTTCCATTTTGACGTTATGTCGGAAAGCTAAGAAATTTAAGTATCCAAATTAGTATCCACTTTTCGTTGTACGGGTTATTCCAATCCCGTCGGGGTGGGTATAGCCGAGGGCTGGGTGGCTGGGCGTCGTGGAGTTTGGACAGTGTCTGCCAAGCCACGCCAGTCCACGCACGCTCCTCCACACACGACGAGTTCTGGATCAGCGCTGGGCCATTAGGACTGTCCGCTCGGCCGAGTGTAGTGCCTTTAGAGCCAAGAAATTCCACGTGTGAGTGTGTCGGGATATTTTTCTATATTTAAACTAGCAGAGTACCTGGTGCTGCCCGGTCTAATCAGGACTGATTTACCTGTACACTATTTTTATGTTTCCGATGAACAAGTTTCATTAATTTGGCACCATCCATTTTCAGAAGTAAATTAAACATTGATATACCTAAACAATTTCCAGTACGGTGTGAATTGATGCTGTTATACAGAATATCAGTTCACATTTTGGTCTAGGCTGCATTTTAACATAAACATATCATCTGTTAAAGTTGCTGCTTGATAGCCAAAACAGCACCATCCGTCCATTAATACATACCACATGCATAAATCAGTATCTGGAATATATCCGTTGTTTCAGTATCATGCAGAAAATAAGGATTTTGATGGTTTTCACACAACGTTTATGCTGGGAGTCCAAGCTACAATCTGATGTACATACATGTTAAAACATTAGGACATTTTTATTTTATGAATATTCAGCGTAACTTAAAAAAGCTGGTTTATTTTGACGGGATTAAAAACTGTGGGTTTCTATAAAGAACACTGGAATTAAAAAAAGGTGAAGGTAGAGAGGGAATGTGGTTGGGCATTTGTGAACCTATTGTAGACAGTATTTTTCTGCTCGTTTTAAAGTATACTTGTGAAAAATTCCTTCAAAATTGGACAGAAACTGTAGCTTTGTATAAAGAACATTGACAATAATTAATGGGGTGGAAAGGGGGAGAGGGATTGGTTTTTGTAAACCAATTGTAGACATTATTTTTCTCCTTGAAGTATACATATGAAAAGTTTTATCGAAATCCGATAAAAACTGTGGGTTTTTATAATAATAATTGTAAATTAGGAGGGGAGGGGGTTGGATTTTTTAAATCAAATTGTGAATCTAAACCATACTCGAATCAACTTAATGACACACATAATATTTTTTAAAATCAGTCCAGTCGGTTAGGAGGAGTTCCGTGACATACACACGGACAGAAGAAATATATATATAAAGATGTTCAGTAATGTGTAACGAAGTTAAACTTGCGAACAAAGCAGCATTCAACATTCTGAAATACTATACTTTGTTGAGAACGGAATCCAAACACTTAAATGTAATAGTTTTCACTGTTTCAAAGAATTTGGTTCATAAGTGTTGGGACGGAGATAGTGGGACTGTTTCGGATGCAACACGACGTAGTTGGTTGTGAATGAGTAGAAAGAAAGTTTATCCTTACTGTTTCCTAATTATAGTTCTCACTTAAACATGAACTCTGTTACATCGCAATGCTGCGATTTCTCTCATGCGATACAGGATTACAATAAAACATTTGTCACGTGCTTGTTATTCTTATGTTGAGTACATAGCGCATAGAATGGGCAGTAACTTTAAAAATAAAAAAGTCAATAACCACAGATTTTTAAGTAAAAACTCAAAATACTTTTTGCTAAGTTTTCTTTCATATGTTTAAATCAAACACAAAATTTAACTATAAAAATTGTAGAGACACTTCGAAAAAAATCATTAAAACTATTTATTCTTAGTTTCAGAAAATTTTCTATTAAATGTTATATATTTTCTTTTGTAATAATAATAATTAATACGCACTTGAGAATCAAATTTATTAAAAATTCTAATTCAGTGATTTCGCAAAAACTATAAATTTCAACAAGAAAAAAATACCTTTCCTGTAATTTTTAAGAGGTTACATATCACTGTAAATTATCAAAGAACTTGTAGTTACAGATATACTAGATAATAATTATGCCGTGTTGTCGTAATAACCTGGTGACAGGGTTTCTACTGGCTGCTCATTCCGCCCCTGTCTTAGCCACCTTAACCTAACGATTAGCTACAGTTTAACGTGAAATACGAACCACGGAAGCGTTCTGGTGTACTTCACAATACACAGAAATATGTGCCACAGGTGACGGTCGGGTTAAGGGCCTATGAAAATCCCCGCCGAGACAGGGATTCGAAACGCGGACCTTTCGTTCCCCAGTTTCACATATACTGTTAACATTAGTATGTCGGTAGATTTACACTTTCAAAATATACAATTTTAGAGTCGGTGAATTGTTAACGTTCTTTTAACACTCACGAAGGTCATCTAATGAAAAAAACCTTTATTATCATCATCAGTGTTCTGTCTTAAGACAAGCTTTCAGATGGCTGCTTTGCATCTCTCTTCCACATCGATAGTCATACCGTACATTACTAGCGAATTACTGTTGTTGCAGTATCCCGTTAAGTGAGACATATTTTGGAGCGATGTTGTGCTGCCTTTTGTTTGCGAAATGTGTGATTATGTTCTGTGTGTGATGAGTGTATTTTGTTTGTGAAATGTGTAGGTTATGTGGTGAAGACTGGAACCGTTCCGAAATTCGTCTAAAAACCGGGACGGCCGGTAAAAGGGGACCAGAGTTTTATATTTTTATTTTATTTTTTTATTTTTTTCTGTATCTGAGGCCATACAGCCAACTTGATAGTAATTATATGTCACTCAGTGCTTTCAGTATCTCCAGTATGAAATTTTTCCAGTTAATTAGACACACCACAGGACGGACATTACATTCACAGATGCAACACTTAAACACCCATGCCCGTGGCCGGACTCGAACCGGCGACCTTCGGCACGTGGATGTAACACTCTAGCCCCTACGCTACCGAGGCCGGCAAACCAGAATTAATTCCCAGCCGCGTCGTATCTCCCCGATCCAGTGTTATAACGCCTTAACGCAAGCAACACTACTGGCGGATCAGCTCCCTCCAAATCACGTATAATCATTTTCATGCCCATAATTTTCCAAAAAATTTCTTTATAATCGTTTTTGGAGTAGTAAGGCCTAAAATAGATCGTAATTACTAACGCATAAGATAAAGTGTTCAGAAGTAATGTGCTGTGACAGACGAACAATAAGGGTTTCATCTATTATTCAGAAAGTACGAACTCTAAACACAGAACCATCTCTGAATTATCAGTAAGGAGTGTGAAGAAAATACGAATCAATACACTTCATTTCCATCCGACCTCATTTGGGAGAAACATGTAAAACCGGTACCGGGATGGACAGATTAATAAATAACATGCCGATATAACCAGATATCGTCAAGTAACACTTGAAATATAGAAGGAAATTTAGCCACGTTTTTCAGTTACGAAACATGATCAGATCTCGATAAGAGTTTTGTGTTTTGTATATAATCATTATATAAATGCTAGACATTTCTGGCGTAGAATTTTATTTCATAATTCTCGTAACGGATAAAATGGAAGTTAATTCATTGAGGACACATCAGCGTCTATATTAACTCGTTGCGGAAACAGCACAGAGTTAAAATTCGAACAGCCTAAAGCAGTCGCAAAGCGTTCATGTTATAGAGACGCCGCTAATGAAACTGTTCAGGTAACAACACAAAGTTCTTCTTTTCCGTCGGCCTTTCCAATAACTTCGAGAAAAGCGTTGATTACATTTCCTTTTAAAACATTTTGACAGAAATTAGCTGAGAGCATTTGAATTCATTTGCTCCTGCCGCCGTTACTTCCATAAATTGAGTTCTGATTTAACCTCCGGTAAGCATCTTCGAGATATAATGCTTATTTTATATCAGAATTCTAAGCAATTTCTCCGGAGAGATTCGAGGAGGGGAAAAAAGAGTTCCAAGAAAATTAACGGAAGAATTTAAATTGCTAATTAATAACCGTTTGTATAATTAACTAGCTATTCACAAAGTCTTATAACTGCGGACCGAGAGCTAAGAAACTTTTATTAAAATTTAATAATCACTTGCAATTTTTGCCCCCCGCTCCTCTCTCGGTGTCTGCGCTCGCCCCAGTTTGATGCCTTCTCCTTCTTTCCTCTCGTTTTTTATCGCCTGCTGACTTCACCCCGGCCTTCGATACGGCTTCGTTGCGAGAAATTGCGAATCTCGTGGATTGTATCAATATTGCGATTAAGACATTTTAGACGGTCGTAGTCTACCAGAAGAACAGAAGACCATGGACGGAGCTCTGCCTAATTACCGTACCTACTTGTTACACGGTTGCCAACTTTAGAATTCCACACAGTGGCTTCTTTTCTTGCCGACCACTTTGTAGTATGTAGGTATACCGCGTGAGAAATTATAGACGGACCTAACTACACATACAAGGCAATATATTTTAAAACTGAAGATTATAAGTTTCTACATCAGCATGAAAATTTTTCCTGTTCTAACCATACTTTGTTCTGCAGTATTTGCTACCGTATCATTCACTATGAGAACACTTTAAAATATTCCCCAGAAAATCAAATTAAAACTTATAACTTAACTGATTTGGAACTACCTATGGGGTATTTTAACATTTCGCTAGTTTAAAAACTTTTACTATGAGATGAGGGCTATAGAGATGATAAAACTATCTCCAAACAAATACAATGTAAACTTAAGACTTTTCCCTTGCGTGACCAATACAGTTTGTATTCAGCATCGTAGCTATCATAATTAATAAACGAATAAATAGCAAAATTAAACATTACATTCCTTTGTATCTGAAAACATATAGCGTCATGACTATTACTCAAACATTTTTCCCTTAAGGTAGTACTTATAGAGAATTCTACATGATATAATTAGTGAAGAAGTGATACTGAAAAGGTTTATACAAAGTGTAGTCACCCTTCGCTCTAGTGCTGGGATCTTCGAGGGAATCACGGTGATATACCTTCTGCATTCGAATCCCAAGGTCTACACACGGCTTTAATGCCGTCCATATTTACCTACTACAAGTCATTATAAGTAAACTCAGCCCTTTATAGATGTGACCGCTCAAATTCAGTATTACAGAAAGGTGCCTAGTACTAAGATATGAAGCTGAATAAAGTCTACTACTTCAATCACGGATTGATAAATAACAGCCACCTTGTAAAGGAAGTCTGCCAATCGTTACTTATTGAAAAATGACGGAGAACGGTCTTGTTGTCATGTGACTGTTACTGTGAAAAGTTTTGTTCTTTGTGTTTCGTGTTAATTTGTTCATGAATAGTTAAAATTGGGAATCGTCCCAGCCATCACCCAGGTACATACGAAAGCCGATGAAAAATCCAATTTGCAAATGTCTGTACGACAAGGCCTAGGTTCGACTCTTGACCCATTGTGCGAAATATGGCAGGGTGGAATGTATGGAACTTGAGAAAATGATGTTGACATTAATTTCAATACCTTAGATTCAAAGTAACTCCTTGCAATAAAAGAATATCAGTTGAGAGCTGTGAATGGATAACCAAGCAAGGGTGTTAAGGTTAATCGCAAAACTGCAGATCACAGTGTGACATTCCAAGGTATACAGGGTGATTCAAAAAAGGTGGACAAAATGACATGGTAGATCTGTCATACAATAAGGGACAGAGGGTCGCAAACGCCTGTATACTGGATTGGTCGCGGTGGACCAATCGCATGGCCACCATGATCACCAGACCTGTCTCCCTTGTATTTTTTCTTGTGGGGATTTTTAGAAGGACTTGTGTATGAAACAGCTGTTGAACCGCCGGAAGACTTGGCAGGAAGAATCGTTGCGGCAGCCGGATGCGTTCGAGATAAATCTTGTATCTTTGAGAAGGTGCGCTGTTCTATCCAACGGAGATGCCGGGCATGTCTCGATGCATCTGGTAAAAACTTTGAGTATCTGCTGTAGGCTCTACATTTGGCTTGCATTAGTTGCATGTGAGTGAGTAATTATCAATAAAATGATCTGTAATGGTTTTGTTTCTTCTCTTTGTGTCAGTATTATTTTAGACGCCCTGTAGCGTCTCCGGATCGCAGTTGCGACCCTCTGTTCCCATGCGATTTTTTATTCTAATTCTATGACTGATCTACAACGTCATTTTTCCCACGTTATTTTGAATCACCCTGTAGAATAAAATAATTGATGTATTTTCCTTAGGTGTAACTTTTCCTTAACCCGAATAACATCATGATTGCATCCATATCTGTAGAATGTTGTAGGTTTTTGGTTAAAATTCGTCTACGTACAACATAGAATTCGTATCCTTTCAAGATTTGGTAGTTTTCCCCTTTATACCTCAACATTGATTTAATTTGCATTTGATAATAAACAGCGTATTTATTCTTCCTCTGTACAAACTTCAATACACAATTTCCGTAGAACATACTTTACAATATAAAACATAACACAGGCGTTCTCACAATATTAATTATCATTTTACTATAGACAACTCGTCATTTGGGATATTTTAAAGGGTCCTCCATATTTAGTTCTGTCTCTCACAACATCCATCTTGTCTTGACTTGAATTCTCTGTATTTGGTCGAGCTATATTTCTCTCGGTATTCCATAGAGCGGGTTTTCTCCCAGTTAATCGAAGGGGGTTGGCTACAAAATTTAAATTGTGGCGGCTGATTGGCTGTCTTGAGAGTGCAACATTAAAGGATACTAGATGAGCTACCAATCACTTAGTAAATTATTCATCACTTCCCTTGGTAATTTTTGATTGTAATTATTCTTCCCTACAGACTACAAAATACAATCAGATACTGGTTGCTTCATTACAGCGAATATATCACGTGTAAAACATCTAGTAAATATTATAATACAGTATGTTCAGAGAATTTTTCATCCTTTCACTAGATGTGCCAAACAAGTAGATGTTAGGTAAAATTCTGGAACGCCAAAAACTTTTCAAGGTTCAAATTCTACATTCTAGATTGAAACTGAAGAAAATTTATACTAGATAAAGTGACTATGTTAATCAAGAAATCTGTACCGCAAGAAACAGTGGTAATTCGGAGATTGTAGAGGTGTTACTGATTTAAAGATAATAAATATGCATTGTTTAATACTAACAATACTTTTTACTCGATACCATACAACAGATGATCGTTGTAAGAAGATTTTCAACATTTTGTCGAACAAGAATGCTGAATTTAATGATACGGGTACTAAGAATTTGACACCGTAACAGTATACGGCACACAATTCTCATTTTTAACTTACTGAAGTTTTATTGAATATGTAAAAGATATCTATAGTAACTAACTTTGAACCAGATGACCAGACCGGTAGATATATTTATGTAATAGCTACTGTCCATAAACATTTCGACATCGAGTAGTAATTTACCTTTAAATGGATACTAATTTGCGGAGGTTTTTTATCATAATTTCTCCGATGTTATACCATAATGATTCAAATTCTGATTTACTCCCTAGACCCTCGGCTGTAGTGTTCAAACCTAATCCATAACCAAGCAGCAGTTTTTGGGTGAATCATGTTCAACGAAGAAACCCTGGGCTGCACAATCCAGCAAGTTGTTTTTGCGTGAATCGCATTCAAAGAAATAGAATTCTACTCTCGCAGTCAAAGTGGCAACATCCAACTATATATTAGAGTTTAAAGAAATAGGCTAATGAAATTAAAATAAAATATTATCTTCTCTAATGCAGTGGTACATACTATGTCTAAAGGGTTTCTTTTACTGGCTAGCAGTCTTTTTCCTTTCGTTTTTAAACAGAAACGATAAATAAGATATAATTATAGAAATTAAATTCCCCACTTCGGTAACATCATTAATTTAGAAAGGAATTTTCTGAAATTCAATCCACAAATGGCAAAATTATGAACATTCAAGATCATGAGTAGACGATAGTTCAGAGTGAAGCTGCTAGGGTTTGGTAAGGCATCGCATTTTCGATATATCGATATTTTAAAAAGTATGAGTATCAGCTGTCGAAATATCTGGAAAAAGTACTGATACATCGACACTTTCATAAATGCAATGTCATAAAAACAAATCTTGTAAAAATAAGGCTGTCTACTGATAAATGGAGGTGTGATATTGTTCTTAACCAAGTTTTCACTTTAGAATGGTTTCTCTTGGTGATGATGATTATTGATTTTTTCTAAAAAAATTTGACCATTATGAGTGTCATAATTTACATAAAAATTAATAAAATTTATAAAACACGAAAGAAGATAGCGGCAAATCTTTTTTGTGTATTTTTAATATTGATAAGCACTACAATTGAGGCATTTATTTAGGTAGAAGTTAAGTTATCATAGCATTCATTATGACCAAGTTACACAACTTTATTTCATAAAATATTTTTTGTGGTATTTCATTTTGTATTGTATGTTGATACTTATTCTGAGTTGCCTTACTTTTCTTGCTCTCTAATTAGCAACTATTTGTTACTTACAGTTCCCACTATTCCTGCTAACACACTAATTTGAAGTTGGAGTTCCCTGGACAATTCGCACCCTCATTTCAAACAATGGGCTCGCGTTCGATTCGAGCTGCGCGAGCGATGCCTTGGTTACACTGTTGTCATCATCTGAGTAGACTTGGTACCTATAACTTCCAAATTAATTATAGAAACGTAGTCAAATTTACTTAAGCTTGCTGATCTCTATGCCTAACAGAAATTTGAGGGACGTAGTGTCATCCAGAGCAAACGAAAAATGAGAACTTATTTTTAGAAATATCGACGCCGATATCCAGATTTCAGTATCGATATATCGTCCTAAAAATATCATTCATAAATGTCAATATTTTCAAAAAATGATGTCGATATTTCCATATATCGACATATTATCAACAGTCCTAATCGCTAGACAGCTACACCAAGTATCACAGAGATATTGGTAAAGTGTATGTGTTATCTAGAGTAAGGAGCTTTTCGGATATATTTTTTCGGTTGGGGAAACATTTCTAATTGTTTCCTAAGATGTTGTATGTGTTTTTGCTATGTGCCTATTTCAGCTGATAATAAACAATTACTACAAATGAGCGGGTTATTCTTTCAAACTACTACAAACCACCTTGCTCGCTATTCATTGTATATCATTCTCAAAACATTCCCACGGACCACATAATTTTTACCATCCTTAATGATTCGTATGGGTTAAATATCATTACTGTTGAGATGAAGCAAATAACTAAATTGAAGTAAGTGCTTGTCAGGGATAGTAGTGAAAGTAGAGAATAGTAAAAAAAAATATAAAATGTACCGTTGATTTAATGCTTTTCATATTTTCGATGGTGTTGTAAGTTTTGAGGTGTCTGTTTTAACGATTCGGTAAATAGTAACAAAAATCATCTCCACAGCACACAATTCGTTGCGTTCTACAATATTCTCTATTTTAGTTTTAGTGACTAGATGATTTTTATATAAAAAACACACCGTTAATCTCGAATTAGAAGTATTGAAAACACCACAAATAATGTAAGATAAGTGTTTATTGCCAACAGAATTTAAGTTTTTAATTGGTTTTTTTGTTTTTTACCGAACACGTTTAACTTCTTTTACCGTGTGGCTATTCAGGTTTCGATTTTTCATGGCTTCCCGAAATCACATCAAAAGGCCATGGCTGAATTCTTTCCAGTTCCTTGCACCCAATCCTTTCCCGCCTCTAATGACCTCGATGTCGACGAGGCGAAAAGCCAAAAAAACGCATCTTTCACTGAAGCATCTTCAGCGATTTTTCCTTTTATACATGTTTACATATAATTTTACCGATATAGTACTACATTTTTTAGTTCAACGTTATGGTGTAATTTAAGATCTACACTGGTTTATACTTACACTTTACTGCCTTCATATAAACTATTTTAAGTCGTAAACATAATAGGTGATAATTTATACCATAACATTGACGTAAAAAGTATAATACTATAATCATATAGTAATATGTAATTACATTTAACAGTAAAAATTGTCGAAATGCTCTGTGAAAGAGGTGAAATACGTTCGAAAAAAATGAATGATAAAAAGTTTAAGTCCATTGACAGAAATCATTTATCTTAAATCGATATTTACTATCTTCAACTATGGATAATACTCCACAAATTTCTATTATTAATGGAAGAAAGCTTATTCATCATAAACAAGTCAAAAACTCAGCAATTAATGGTTTTCAATTATCAAGTCACACTAGCCTAACTTCTTCATAAATTCTGCTAATGTTTTAGATTTGTTCTGTTGACATAATTCACTTGATCGATATACAGTCATATCAGGTGTCATTATCTGCATTATTCTTTTAGTTTTGATATTCCAAGTCATACTTTTAATGAATATTTTAATTCATTGCGAATAGCTAAAAAATTTCCTCCTTATATTATTTCATCGTAGTTTCCAGTATCAAAGTTGTCATCTGTCAACTAGTACACAATCAACATTTAATTAAATACAAGAGGCACTTTTTGGAAAGGGAGGTCCCAAGTCACCCCGTGATCTTGTTTGATCTGACTTCTTAAAGTGGATTGAAACTCAAAATGCGTTGCTTGAGATTCCACAGATACAAAATAAGTTTCTAGGGTCACAGGTAAAAACCAGGTTTCTTGGTACGATCCGGTTCTTAATTTTGATCATTATTGGACTCCTTAAGATTGATTTAAACAAAAGACACATTGCATAGAGTATAAAAGTGACAAATAATGAGTTTTGATCGGAAAAAATATTTTTAGTCTAGACCGCATTAGTTGATCAGGATGAAATACGTACTTGACGTGTATATGACCCTAATGGTTCGCACCGAGAGTGGGCAGTGAACGGGAACGATCTGGCCTCGCATTCGGGAGAACACGGGTTCGAATTCCGTTCTAGGCATCCAGATTTGGGTTTTTCATGGTTTCCACAAATCACTTCAGGTGAATGCCGTGATGTTTCTTCAAACAGACATGGCCAAATTCCTTCCCATTCCTTGCCCTCAGTTCTTTCCCGTCGTTAATTACCTCGGCATTAACGTGGCGTAAAGGAACAACCAAAAAACTTAAAGAGTTAGCTCTCCAATTCTGAAATTTTTTCTGTTGAGTTTTATGGGACTTAGAAGTATTAAAAAGGGACTGAGATGACCACAACAAGATTCGTTTTTTAAAAGACGGTGTTGTATTATATTTGATGTCACGAAGCTTCGTTAGTGCAATTGATCATACATAGCCACTAGTTTAAAAAACGTGTTGAGGTTTCGCCGCCAACAGAATTTGAATCCTTCGAATTCTTACATCACTTGTTGTCTCTGGTGTATCCAACAAATGGATAGGCTGTATATCGCGTAAAAATGAAATTAGTTATTTCTCTGACTATTTAATTAAGTATTCAGTTTATTGAGATTTATTCCAGTCGTCAAGTAATTTATATTTAACAACCAAATATTCTTCCGGATTGCTAAAAATGTCTTGAGATGGTAACAATGCAATTTCACTGTCAGTAACTAATCGAATACTACGTTTTAATTTCATTTTTCTATTAATTGAAGTGTCTGGTAGAAGATTTCCAAAAGTATAGTGAAATTATACACTTTATTTATACATGCAGATGTAACTTCTATATAGGAGAAGCACTCTAACTAATATTATATTTGGCCGATTAACTCCAACATATATTTAATACCTGAGCTTCCCAGAACTTATTCGCAACCGCATGAAGCGTATCACTGAAGCAGCCAGAGCCTTGGCAACAGCTGAAGGGTAAGCTAAGCAATCAAACATTGTTTATTTGCATAGTAATAGTCTAATAACGACGAAAACTGGATCAAACCTTATAGAAACAATTTTAAATAACAACACAGATTATTTATAAGATTTCCAAAATAAATTTGAATGTAGCAAAAAAAAAAAAAAACGTTTACGACAAGATAATCAAATGAACATTTCTTGTATTATTGGTCTCCCATTATGTTAGCTTGAACGATCCAGACAAGATTTAAATACGATCTGGGCAGAGGCAGGAAAGTGCATGTCTTTACTACATGTTCTTACTCTCCAACGAAACAACAGCCGCCGCCATGTCGAAAGCGCAATACAAATTTCCAGTTTGACGGAAAGAGACGTAGCTTACACGTGAAAACCTGTAAACTTTCTGAAAGTGATTTGTCGCATCCGGTCCTCTCACAAGGTGTTCACATGACACTAACTAGAACTGCGCTCCATAAACACACTCGTGGGGAACTAATTAATCTGTTAACGAGATGTTCTATATTCAAATAGTCAATGATCAGTCCACGTCCTTGAACACTCGGTGTGTGGTTTGTCATGAACTAGAGAGCAATACAGAATGAATTCAGAACGAATAGTTAGTCGCCATATACCTGTAAATCTATAAAAATGGATGTTTGTATGTTCTTTATACAAATCCATAGTTTTTATCCTATGTCGATGAAACTTTTCACACGTATACTGTACTCAACAAGGGGAAACGTACTGCCTGCGTTTGGTTTCCAAAAACCCAACCCCTTTACCCCCTTAATTATTACTAATGTTGTTTTATTAAAACCCATAGTTTTTATCCCATTTTGATGAAACTTTTCACACGTATACTTTAAAACAAAGAGAAAAATACTATTTAAATTTGGTTTACAAAAATCCACCCCGTTTCCCCCATCACCCCAATTAAGAAAAATTTACACATACAACGATTCAGTTTTTGCATATATCTAAAAAATGATAGGGAAATCGGCAAAATTGGATGGTGATGGAGAATGTCTTCGACAATCCTATCAAACGGGATAAAACATCAGAACTTCCATATCCTGCCCCCGTACAAAACCGAGTACCTTGCTAGTCTAATTTAAAATCCAAAAGGTCATTCCAGACATAGGCGCTACTTTTAGGGGCAATGATCGTGGTTGTGATTTACCAAGTTTTGATTACAACTCTTATTACTGAAATCATCAGCAAATTTAAGGAAGTGTAAAATTTAAGTTTTGCGTTAAAAACATCATGTATTTTTCATTGCTGAAAAAGAATTCCCCAAAGATTTCTGAAATATTAAAATACATTGAATTAAGACAAAATGTAAACGACTTAGAAGAAGAAGACAATGGAATAGATAGATGATAAGAGTGAAGGGAAGTGTACAAGAAGAGGAGAGTTCTGCACCAAGGTTGTGACAAATGACTGACGATAAGATAGGGCAAAATGTGGAAGGAGGCCCAACCATTGGTTAGAAACTGAGGAAGATGATGAATAGCTCTACTTTATACAACACTGCTAAGGTAACATACGTGAGACGTTGATAACTAATTACTGTCCGCTCTCAATTTCTAGTATACTGGGCATAAACAGAAATGGTTCATAATTCAGGGGCTGCGATCAAGCAGGAAACGTAACTTATCCGGAACTGAGTTGAAATATGTCAAGACCGAATAAGTTGTCACCAAAAGCATCACGAATGTTGATACAAAGCTTGCTGCTAATGGTTTAGTGGCACTAATGAAGCAATGTCGTGTGGTTCCTAGCCCATGATAAGCAATTCCATGTTTTCTTTTATTATGGCATATGACTACTTTTTCCCAGGTAGGGCAGCAATTAGAAATAGTCTGCTAAGAAGATAATGAAAGATAATATCTCTAATAAATGATATGTGCAGTAGTATATGCTAATTCTTTAGTTTTGCAGTAAATTCTAAGCATCCATCTTTACCGATTTAGTCTACTTAACGTTGAAAGAATAGTATCGTATTTAGCAGCACTTAGCATAGTCAAAGCCTCTATACATTGGTTGATTCCAGAAAATTTCATCCCAGACTTAATTAAGACTTCAGAGCAATAATAATTTTCTCTTCAACGAATTAAAGTATAAATAAATTAGGGGAACCAAGATACTGTACTAGTTTCTGTAGATATACTTTCCTCCAACACGGCTTAAAGAATTAACATACACGTGTAAGATTGTAGGTTTGGTACAAAACAACCTCCATCGCTCAGAGTTTTAAAAATGGAAGATTAATGTACGAACCTGTTGGGTAAACTAAGTAAATCGGTGTACTAGCTGATAAAAGCGTGTTAGATCTTTCACGCATTCCGCCTCTGTCGTTTTAACGTGTAAAGCCATATCTCATATGATCAAGCAAAGCTCTTTAAAATTCCTGGCTGCACCATAATTTGAATCTTAGATATTGAATATTGAAAGCAAGCGCCTTAATCACTAAGCTACAGAATGTTGAGCAGATAACGTTTGAACCTGAAACTCGAGAATATGCGAGTTCAATCCCCAGTGTAGTCTCTCTGTTTTCACCATATTTTCTGGTCTCTAACAAAATGTTCACAGCACAGTAACTACAGTCCCGCTCCTTAACCATGATAGTGGGGCCCTAATTAGTCTGTGAATGCCACTTCAAAAGGAAAAGTTCAATATTTATATAGTCAATGATAAGTCCATATGCTAGATCTTTATTTTCCCGAGAACACTCAAAGAGGAATAGATCCTGCACAATGTTCATGATAAATTCCCTTAAAAACCAACACAATTGCACTCTGCGTTTATATCTCTGTTTCCCCGATACTTAAAAAGAAAAAGATCCCGTTTTGCAAGTCATACAGTTGAATTAATATGCCCACCTTGCCCTATCAAAACCAAAACAGATACTGTAGCACAGATCCACTTCAGAAATAATACACTTCTGTGAAAACACGAGAGAGTACGGTTGATAGTTATGGGTAGCTTATTATCCAGACAGAGTCCTGTGGAGACGGCATTTGGGTAAAAACGCACACTGGAAGGGAGGCGGCGCCGCAGTAGTTCGCCGGCGCAACACCAGATCGCGCGCGTGACAGTCGTCGCTACGCCCACCACAGCTGCCGCGGCGGCAGTCTCCCAGTATTGTTTGCCCGTCAAAATTAGTTTTATAATTGTTGTTTATCGTTATGCATTTAATTTGCAGTTTTAGAAAGACGCACGTAGCGGCCGAAGGGGGGATATTGTTTTAATTGCAGCTATTTTTGTTTATCAGTAATTAAAAATTGACGGTCTGTGTGCTGAGTGATTGATGTGCCGGTCCCCACGGTATGTGTGCAGTATAAATATTGGACGTCGGAAAGTTATTTGTGCAAAAACTGCACTGCTGTTGCAGCTGACAGCTAATGAGGCATCCTTGATTACCGGCCAGCGGTGCATTTCGGCAATTTGTAAACACGCCACTGGAAAAAATGATTCCCATCAATGCAATTTCGTCAGTACGCTGCACAAATATTAGACGATTTTTTTTATTCTGGCTCTCTGAAATGAGTTCCTAGTTGATCGCTTTCATTCCGTTGAAATGGTCGGGTTCACACCCAAAGACGTTCTACAAATTTCGTCATAACTGTTCCATTTTCGAGGAGAAATCGCAGCTGTTCCCTTAAATGTATGAGCAAATTGATCCGAGTTATTTGACTGATTCATTAGCCAATGTTTAACGGAATTGCTTAAGTTCTGCTACTTGTATTCTAAATTATATGGTCAAAGGTGTTGATCCTCTCCACCACTGACATAATTGCTGCAGTTGATTTGCTAAGTAAAAATTAAGAACTTACTATAAATATCTTGAAAATATATTGAATTGAAACTTGATTTAATGCAAAGACAAAGTGTTTGAAATCACAATACATATATCCGCTACCTGGTACATGTAGCCTCATTCCTTCAATGGTTTATTTAACTACAGACAACATACTAATTATGAATAGTTCGGTGCATAACCACTTATTGAGTCTAACAATGCTAGGCTACTGTATTATGTCTAGTTCCCAATACTATTATCACACAGCAACAGTACAGCTAACATAGAATCTTACATACTACCAACTCAAGGGCTACCCAGATATAGTACTAAACAAAACTGCTACGTGCAGGGAGCTTCTGATTATTAGCAAATGCATTACAATATTTACAAGCATGAATTGCTTAGGAGCCAGTAAGGACGTCACAAGTAATCTGAATATACAGATGTTAAATCAGAGTTAGTTAATCATAATAATCACATTCCATGGAAATTGGTTTAAAATTGGGTTACTATTGTAACTTTAATAAAGAAATAACGCTACAGAACTCTTCAGCTTTATTTTCACAGTTTATGTTTTAGTATTTCTTTGTTTCTCATTAATCCCATTGTTAGAAGTGCTATGTGGAACATCAAAACAGTTTCTCTGCCCTGCCACGGAAATATAAACCCACAAAATTCAATTTACTCAATGAAAACAACAACAAGCAATTGCGAATTTGCTTTTTAAAACAGCTTCACCCTAATTAAACTAATTTTCCAACCATCAGTTATTATTGCACGTGAACTGTTTTAATAATAAGCTTAAAGCAACGCGCCATTAATGATTTATAGTGAAATGTAATTAGGTTTCGTTCGAGAAATGTTTGCAAATATTTGAGATAAATTTTCATCCAGTAAAGTGAGCTTTGAGAGTCCTGTGGGAGATCAGGCACCGGACAAATGTGTGGTTTAATTAGATTACGCTCGCTGAGGATGAAATTTAATTTTCTTTGAAGTTACCAGGTGTCGTGGGACCCGTGCCCAAATATAGGGCTTGACAGATTAAGATGGAAATTAGGGGAAATCCTGCAAGCATCAAAGGAGAGAAATTACGTTATTAAATAACTACTAACAACTTTAATATCCGCTTATCTCTCCCCAAAATGAGCCGTTTATCGTGAAAATTTATCATTTTTAACTGGGGGATATGATGTCTAGCTATACTATTGCATTAGCACGTTAAAAATGGTTGTATTTTAAATCTCAGCATGTTTCGGAAGGACACGGGTTCAAATCCCCTCCCGGGCACCCAAATTTGGGTTTTCCATAGTTTCCCCAAATCACTCTAGGGGAATGCCGGATGCCTCATTCAAAAATCCATGGCAGAATTCCTTCCCGTCCTTGCCCTAAGCCCTTTCTCACCTTTAAAAACCTCGACGTCGACAAGGAGTAAAGACGTAACCAAAAAGAAAATTAAAAAAGGCAGTCATTGGGGACTGCAGACGGAAGTGAAAACATAAAGCTATGAACATCATTTGCTCAACACGTCATGCTGTTAAAATTAGCATGTTGGTGACGGGAACTTTTAAGATTTTACCCATCTAAAAATCGCCCAACGCGCCGAAAGAAGTTTTCACTTCAAAAAAGTTTCTCCAATTGTGGATTCGATCCCATAATCTTCCAGTCTACGGTACGGCACTTTACCACTTCATGCACGAGGACCGCCAATGTCAAGTGTATTACAAAAACTAAAAATTGTAGTCAAGATAGTCAAAAAACTTTACATAGATATGACATTATAGATATAATGTATAACCTTCCACGAGGACTGCAGACGCATGGTAATAAGGTATATATATATGTATATATCTTACATTCAGATATATACAATGTATTTTTGTATATATTTATGTATTATACACAAGTATAATTTATATTTTTACTGGTGTCCAAATGCAACACGTCATACTTATAGCTAAAGATATACTGCTATTATAGCATGATGGTGACGTGAACTCACAAAATTTCACCCATCTAAAAATCGCTCAACGCGCCTAAAGAAGTATTCATAAAAAAAAAACCATGCTCTCTTCAAATTTATCGTGGTTTTGTTAAGGTAATTTCTATATTGGAACGTTTGCAACCTACTTTTTACTAACACTCTTTCTTGTTATATGTACTAGGTTTATTCTCGGCATAAATAAATCTTTATGTACTACATTAATCTAATTCATTAGTGTTGTATTCATAACTTTACTATTAGACTTTATAGCTTGAGATATGTAGAACATATTTTAGGTTTTTTCGCTGTTAAAATAATCGCTCAAATGCGGTGAGTACAGATGAGGTTTCAAATGAAACGAATAAAAATTGTTATCTAAATAAAAAAAATAAAAATAAATATTGTAAAACGTCAATATCATTGGTAAAAAAAAAAAAAATAGTAACGGAAAAATGACGACTCAGCAGATTTTTGTTCAGACAGTAGTAAAATATTTTTGTCTGGTAAAAAGACAACAATGATGCGATGAAATAAATTATTGATAAAAGTAATGCTGTCGTTTTTAGTTAAATACTAGTGTTCCAACAACAGAGAGATTCTTGCGACTAATGGAAAACTTGATTAACCTTATTTCACTGCCACCAATCTTCTTCAGTCTCCAGTAATTCATTGTTCTCTTCAAATGCCGCGCACTTAATATTAAAATACCCTGGCGCCAGAGACAAACTACGCCAGAATTAATTCTGCAGCAGCAGGTATTAATAAAATACCTTGGACCGCCTTGTAATCTGGCACAGCCTACATCACAGGCGGACTCACGTGCTACCCCGGTTGCCTGCAATGCCCCTGCTCGCGTCGCCAGGGCAACCGACCATTACGGGAGACGGGCATATTAAAACTGTCGGCAGAGACCCCCATCCCACTCCGTCGTCCCTTTTGAAGGGCCGCCCACGCTCAGTGCTAATTCGGGCCCGTTTTTGCACGCTCCCCTGACAACAATAATTGTGATATGCGCAACGACCGTTGGTGCGTCATTAAAAGCGGAGCTCCAGCCGTCGGATCTTGGTCCGGCAATGCCCTGATCTCACGCACACAGAGACTTGCAGTGCGGCGCGGCCCGACTCGCCACCGACAACCTGTTAGTGTGTGTTTGTGGGGGCGCGGAGGATGTACACGCTATGGCGGCTCCTCTCTGTAGAGGACAGTGACGCGGAAAACTCGCTATTGTGTGAAAACATCGCTGTGACAGGACACGCTGCCGTTGTTTCATTTCGTCGTCGTTATATTGCTAACCCCGCCACCACTGTCGCATGACAAGACCACGCCTGCCTTTTGCGGGCGCTCTTAAAACCCAGCAACACCGGAGAGTGACCGTTTGAGCGTGACCGTGGCAGTGTGGTAGAGACCAGGTGTGGTACAGTCCTTTGAGGAAGTACTGAAGACTGGTGGTCAAGCAATCAATTTTCCTCACGCCCTAAATGTGATATGAAATGTCATAAGCTTTTATGTGTAGATCTACATATAGAATTAAAGATATTCGTTAATTATGAAACTATAGCACAATTTTTATTCTTAACCAACCCACCCCATATAAAAATGCGTTTTTATTTAGTTTTATATAACTATTCTTATGACTGGTCGAGACCTAATTTTAATCTCTCTCCTTTGTAACAACAAACGATTTACAATCGTCAGGAAGTGTTTGCACTTTCCTAATCAGAATGGTTAATTAGCTGACTTCAACAACCAGGTCAATCCACGAACACTCAACTTTTATATTGACTTTTCCACTTAATAGGTATTTACAGGGATTTATGAATGATAACACATGTGCGCTGTTGCTCATTTAATTTTGAAGTAACGACAAAATTAGTTAGTCTCTCAGCCAAAAATGACAGACGACGGAATGATAATCACTGTTCCCAAAACCACTGGATTTATTTGCAACTAAAATTATTATTATTATTAATATTTAATTGTGATTGAGCACATGATCCGGTGATGATTCCCCTAATTATGTAATTACCCATTTATTTTTTTAACTGTTCACATCCAGTTTTACGAATTATAATTTTAAACTCTCTTAGGATTTTGGTAACTTAATCAGAACAGCAAAAAAGAAAAAAAAAAAAAAAAAAAAAAAAAAAAAAAAAATCCCACTCCTTTATGCAAGAAATCAAGTGCCAGTTTGAGCTTGGGGACCTACATCCAACGGAATTTGGATACAGATTTTTTTCTAAGTGGAATACTTCAAGGTTGCTATGTGTTTCAAGTATTATTAAATTAAGATCGACATTGCAGTATGAAAATGTTTCTACTTATAATCCAAGTAGGTGAAACGAGAGTGATATTCCAAATTACTAGTAGGATTAAAACATCAGTGTTATTTTCATAGACTATTCTGCAGCCACCTCTCTTTCAGTTCTTTCCTTACAAAAAGTTGTTTTCTCTGCAAAATACTTCATTTCACGTCGGTGACACCTTGTTTCACTTTAAAAAGCTATTACTTCTTCTTTTTATGTCCCTTTTACTTCATTTCACTATCGTGTTTGTAATTGTTTAATTAGTATTTCGCAATTATAATGCTTCTAGCTTTTCAGTTAATCATTCTCGTAATAGTAACACGCCAAATGTACTGTCGAGATTCAATTCTACTCATTATTATTGCCTTAATTTTTTCCGTTGTCTACTAACGACACAGGAACGATATAGAAGCGCTGACCACATATTTCTGTATTTTACTAACTCTATCCCTTTGTAGTTCCGTCATGATTTAGATACGTGTGTTGAAATAAGCTGAACCACGTTGATGTAATTTTAATTTTAACTTTTATTTGGCTTATGTGTAATAATGTTTCGTGTTTGAATTTTCGTAATGTCGTTGCCAAATTCTTGTCGGAGAGTTTTTTTTTTTACTGCATTATGGACTGATCACAAGATGATAGCGTATAGTAATAGCGTCCTCTAACAAACAAAGTTTGTCCAAGTTACCCCAAATCTACTAAACACCTTAAACAGAAGCCTTTAGCACTTACCTCTGAACATATTCCGTCCTGCTATCTTGGATGTAATCCACCTAGATTCATTAAGTCGAATGTTTCGGATACAAAAGGAAAAATTTTGGTAATTCTTCGTTTGTCACACTGTGCATTTTCGTTCGTGAACGTTTCTTAATTGCGTAGATGATTCCAAAACGACATTTTTTCAGGTCGGTTATTAGTTTGAAAGCAAAAGAATTCTGCTGGAGTTAAGGCAGGTGCATGCGAATCCTGCGACATGTGCGATGTTCTAGGCTTACAACTCTCCTGTCAGAAATTTTTATTTCTTATTTTATTTTTAAGAAGTAAAAGCTTGTACTCCTACTTAGAGGACATTGAGCTACTTGCACGTGTATTATTTTACAATCCATTGAGTTTATTATTTTATCAATAAAAAATTTAATTAAAACCACCAGGACACAGGTAGGTTTTGAACTCACTTGCCTTGCGACCCGGAACTAACTGGAGTAAAAGTCGTCCTGCGTAAGTAACAGCTGCTTTAAAAAAAATAAAAAAAATAAAAAAAATCAAAAAAATCAAAAAAATCAGCGAAATCACTGAGGAGAAACTGATAAGAAATAATTGTCGGGTCATATAGTACGGAAGACATGCCACGAACAAGCTCTACAGGCTGCAGTCAAACAGGATCTCAGGTTTGCTGATATTTAAAAACTAAACATTTGTGTATATTCCGGACATAATAATAGCTCAGTAAATAAACCGCTTCAATTGTTTTACTTTTTAATAATAATGACCGGTAATTTAGACTAATCAGCTGGTAGAAAATTTTTACTTCGCATTAATAAAACATACTGAGAAGATCATATAAACAGTTACTGTATAGCACAGTAGGGAATCTTAGTGTAAGAGTTGATTCACACTATCGATGGTTTTTCTGTAATACAGAATCCAAATAATCATCTTGCGCGATGGTTGCTACGTTACGGCAATTGGGAAAGACAGACTTGAATCACGTAATATCTTGCTTCAAATTCGCTTTATACTCGCTGTGGCTACGGGCTTAAGGGAAAGCATAAATCTGATTCCTCCTCTTGCGTTGGCATTCATGTCGTTTCACTTTGCAAGAAGTGTGTTTAACTTAGAGAACTTCTCCCCTACTATGCTTTCTTCTCTCGTGTTATCCTTTCCTCTGTTTGCGCGCCACTGGAAGATAACAAGGAAACTTCAACCTAAACTTAAATCTGTTAGCAAAATATAAGTTCCTGCTGAATATAATATGGTTTCAATTCCCATCATTAACATTAATCCACAATTTAAGACGTTTCATCATTATTGCGTAAAACTGTTTGTGTTTTTAGTTCCTCGTTCGTAAATGGTCAAAAAGTGAAATTCACTTATTTTTGCGCGACGTTTGATAGCACGTTCAAACAACCTTGGGCTTCAGCAAGGTGTTCGTTGATCTGCCAGTAGATAATATAATTTTGTGAGCTCTGTAAATAAAGTTCTAATTGAGAATATTACAATTTTGCTGCCTATCATATTTGTACAGTTGCATAATTAAACTGAATCGTTACTAAAATACGTGAAATACGAGGATCTCATCAGCGACTGATAAATTACATGCGTATTAGAAACTTTGGTAGCAATCATTTATGCTTTTTCACAAAGCATGTTGAATCTAATCTTTCCACTGAGTTTGCGAGATTCATCTGTATACACTTTTTTACAGCGTGGCTTGCTGTTTTTCGCTTTTCTACCACCGAATTTGTTTTTCTTTTTTCCTTTTTTCTCTTTTTGTTCTTTCTTTGCTTTTAAAAAGAGAAACACGTATGATGGCAATGGCAGGCGAATGAATTGCTGGAAGGTTCAATACAGAACATAAAAATGGTGCAATTTTGACAAATTTAGTGAAATTATTAATTGGAACATGCTTCGTTAAAGAAACATAGACTATCATCTGGCAAAGCTACTGATACCGATCTAAATTATCTGTCGCTGAAAGATAAGAGATGAAACATATACATCAATAAATCACTCAGAACAGTTTCGTCAGCATTATTTAGTTAAAAAAATTTGGTTTAGTTTTTACAAATTCGTTTATCCAGAATTTGCTTTGTTGACAGAGATTTTGGTGTACTAGTATTTTAAAAAGTTTTCCTTAAACTCTTTTCTAAAAGCGCATTCTGCTTAAAAGCTAATGTGAACGTGACAGCCTTTAAGGGAATTGAAAACCATTGGGAATAGAAATCTATATATATATATAAAGATTAATGTATGTATGTTTGTTTGTTCTTCATACAAATCCATAGTTTTCATCCTATCTCGCTGAAACTTTGCACACTTATCCTTTGAAACAAGGAGGAAAATACTGTCTACATTTGGTTGAAAAATTTCCCGTCGAAGTTGTTCGGTTCAAATTTTGAGAACTTATCGAATGGCGACAGAGTACGGGTGTGTGTGTTAGACTGTAATGTTACGTCGGTTGCTCAAGTTGTGCTTCTCGCGCATTTGTTAATAAATTTCGTTTAGAGAAAAAACGTATTATTTAATATTGATGTCGATTTTCTCTGTCTTGTTACTTTGTATGTGCTGAAATGTATCTGGCACCAGTTTATTTTGCCTTCTTTTTTGACATGCCTTGCGGGCGTAAACTGGCCTAAGTTGTAGCTCTAGCAGAGCACGAGCAGTTAAAGTTATTATTATGCCGACTCGCTGTTGTTTGGAACCAGTCCTTCGTTACCAACAACTTTCTATATTCAATTCTGCCAAAGAAATTCCTAATCCACGCATACGAAGTCGCGGGTATCAGCTAGTTTCTTATAAAATCACAGAACTGGAGTGAGTGGAGTTCTGTTAGTATTCCAGATAATTCTCTTGCTATTCCTCTGACAGTTGCTGAGTGGCTATGGTAAAAAAATAACATCTTTTCCGGTAAAATACAGCTAAGGAACAATTCTCCAAACTACACTAACTTAATTTATGATACTGTCACTCGTTAAAAATGACACCCCGCTGACAGCATTTTATTAATAAAATTATTCACTAACTGATGTTTAAATTTTTAATACTCTATGAACACGAATATTGACCCTCTTTTGCACAATAACATTTTTAGCTCAGACTAATATTCAAGATAACTTTCAGAATTATTACTTGATTCCTGTGACAATCCTGCTATCCACGAGGAAACACACCAAATTCAGCGTTCCTCAATAGCCGGGCAAAGGAAAGTTTTCGCGACAACACTACGCCACAAGTCTAGATACAGGTTGCGTATGCCGTTAATATTCACAGACAAATATCATTTAGGTAAATATTAATTTTATCTGCTTGTAAATGTTAGGAACAAATACATTTAAGAAAGGAAGCAGAAAACTGATGTGGTAATATACATGGTCATCTTATCTTAAGTTATCATCCATTTTTTTTACAAAGTTAGTTTACATTTCTGGCAGAGAATGGAACCGACTCAGTATGCTTCAGCATTAAAAAAGTCATGCTGCTGTAAAATTACAAATAGTCCTCTAAAATAAAAATAATCATACTTTCAATTACTGCCGTGCTTAAAGTAGAATCACCTTCCGATGGTCTAGTACATAACAAACATTTCGTCCCCCTAACTAAAAGTGTTAATTACGCAGTAATTATAATTCTAAATCTAACTGTCATTGCATCAGCCCTCGTCGCTTTATCATATTTTTATTATTTCGATGATTCATCATCCGATCCAAGTGCCTTTATAGCTCCTGTTAATAAAGCCGGATACACGTTTACTATGTACAGGGCTCATTAAGGAGAACTGTAGTAGACAAAGAGTGCTCTTTGCCTAGTTACAATTTTTCGAGGACTCTTCCCTCATCTTTGCCGTAATAATCACGTGATTTTGTCATTTTAGAATTTTATAACCCGGCACTAATGTTCCTAGTTACAGATTGTTTCTGAAATTTAGAATATTATCAAATCAAGAGCTAAGATATTTATACTTGGTGCTTTCAAATATCGATTCCTTTTCACCTTATAATTCTATATTTTTCACGGTGCCTGACAAGATCATTCATGGTCTTTGGAGTATCGGGGAATGCCTCATCTTTGTGAAGAGATAATGTTCTTCTGCCGCAGAAATCCTTTTTGGCATTTATCGTCATTCCCCGTTGACCTACCCAACAGCATATTACTTTCAAATTCACGTGCTGTATAAATTACTCGGCATATAAATAAAAGTAATAGTGACAACTATCATATCTTTCATGCATACAAAGTTTTGTGAGTTCAAATAGAACACTACAACTATATTCTTGCATAGGACGCAAGAAAACAATAATGAAACGTCATACTAAGGGGTCTTTCTGCCAGATATGCCACAGAAAGAAGGTATACAGAACAAAATGCTATCAGTTAATGAACCATAAAAAATAGGCTAAATTCTTCTGTTTAACGCCAAAACACGGCCTCAGATTTGGATGAGAAATAAGAATGGAGGAGAATGAAATCAATTTCGTCATATTGGTGCAGGACTGGAGTTTTTTAATCAATAACCAAACATATAAATTTTCCATACATCAAAACATACTCAATTATGCATAATTTATTCTACGTAGTAGTCTCGCTTTCATGAAGACAGCATATTCTGCTTCCGTGCATTCACTGCACCACTGGGAACTTAAATTTTAAATCTTTTCGTTGAAGCCTAATTTCACATAATTTACAGAAAAGAACTGTTTCGTCTTTTAAATTATTCCGCTTCCAATTTCTTTATGTAACTCCATATCATCGAATTTCCAGAAAATTTTGTTTTCGGCATGGCGGTTCTCACTGCTTTTTGAGTGGTGAATTCTTACCAATTCAGTGACAATTAGTATTGATTTTTCCTCTGAAGTATAATAGGAGAATAGGTCTGTAAATAATTATCTTAATTTCTTTTCATGTATAACTTCTAGTGAATTGACAGTACTATTAAAAAATTACCAGATTTTTTTCTAAAATATTACCATAAATATTATCATATTATGACCAAAACTAGTAAAATGGTTTGAATATGCATTTGTATGTTGTATAAAATAGATTTAAATATAATCAGAAAGTTTAATTAGCGTTTAATTCAGCATTATATCTCAAAAATAAGGCAGCAAAAAAATATGACTTGTCATATTTGCCGAATCCTACTGATAACATTGAACAGTAGCAACAAGAAATATCTATTGGAATTCAGGGTAAAGTAAATTGTTAATTGAAGGAAAGCTGCCCCCAGATATTATGAAGAAATACAATGTAACTTAAACACACTTTATGGCATCTTTAGCTATAAGATATTATATGAATTTATATAAAAGCTAGTATTTTTCCTCTGCTTCTCAACCGTGGACTTTTGTATGAGTAGTAATGCATTTGCCTTTAGCTTTTCTTCTGGTAGAAAATCATAAACGTTTGTAATATCTTTGTACCTTTATCGCAAATTCAATTTTACCATTTTGTAACGCTAATTGAAGTGTTTATCTATGGGACAGTGGTTTGATTAATGTTTTCTATGTATTCTAATATACTGTTCCTCACAACAGTGAGGAAATAAATAAACGATGTTATGTGGTCGAAAAATAATAAAAACAGAAACCAAAGAGTGGAGTGTTTATTTGTGTTGTAGTGTAATCTTTGGTGGGCATCTCGTATAGAAATGTTCATCTGAGATGCAGTGTGATGGTGAGACGTCTATCTATTCTAGGTACAAACGAATTATAATTTATTGTTCTGTTCTCCGGTCACGTAGATTCATAAGATATGCCGCAGATTTTAAGCTAGAATATAAGCTTTCTAACAAGCTTTTAATCCCTCATCCCCAGTTTTTGCGTGACGACTGTATAAAAGGCGGCAATAGATACGGTGCCTGAGGGGGATCGAAAGGTCCCAGGCTGTAATCCCCGTCTCGGCGAGTATTTCCATAGGCCCTAAACCCGACGTTCATATCTGGCATAGCTTTCTGTGTAACGTGAAATACGCCAGAACGCTTCTGTGGCTCGGATTCCACGTTAAACTGTAGGTTCCCTTTACCCGATAGGATTACCGGGTTGGGTTAGTTTAGGTAAGGAGGAAAGGAACTGACTACCCTACCTCAAATACCATGCTAAGAACACCAACTTCGGGAGAATCCAACCAAGCTGAATACCAAGCTTTGCTTTTAGTCTGATCAAAGGGATTGAAGTATTCAGCTCGTTTACAAATATATAACACTATCGAAACACTTCAATCTCGCCGAAGATAGATAATTAATTACAGGGCTTTAGAAATTTTCCAAAAATATTTTTTTTAGTACCTATAATCGTTGCAACTATTTACATCATAATAGTACGAGGAATTACAACTTTCACCATTCGTAGGACGCAATCACAAAGCAATCAAATCTAAAGAGGTAATAAGTCACTCATATGGACACAATTGTTAGTTTTTCATTTCTAAATGAAGACTATGAAATTAATAGCTCGCAATTTATCTGACAGTGCTACCAGCAAGTTTTATTCCTAATCGGTATGGATGATTGCGAAATTCCAGTGCAAAACGTGAACATCTTGCCTAAGGAATTGTAAACCTATCGGATAGTTTAGCGGCGCAGTTCCTGACTTTATTACTTTTTTAACTTATGGCTTTACGCCTTGTTTAAATCATTGAAATCGAGGTCATTACATGCGATAAAGGACTGGAGTCAAGTAACGGGAAGGAACTATCTCGACATTCGTCTGAACTGATTTTAGGAAACCATGGAAAATTATAATCTGGATTCGAACCGCGTCCTCGAGAATGCCTGGCCAGATGATCAGTGCAGTTCCTGAAGTTTGACAATGATGATATCAGGAAGTAGAGTAAGATGGAAGAATACATAGAGATCCAGGCACATAGCGAGCTTAGAAGAATAGATGGAGATGTAGAAACGGATTTTCAGTGATGAGGGCCCAGCGAACTGTCAGGGGCCGTGTTGGTTTTACTTCACAAGAAGCCGACACGAGTGGGCGATACGGCGGCAGGTAGACAGGTAGCAGCTGCGTGGGAGGTCCAGCGCTACGATCGACAAAGGTGCGAGATATCGCGCGTGAAATTGCTACCCCCGTGGGCGGCTTTGTGGGCAGTTCATAGTCCAGCCACCCCGGAGAATTTGCACAGGACTCGCCGCGCGCAGAAAGGACTCCGCAGGGATTAAGGGGCCATTTAAAGCGGCCGATCGCGTGATACAACTCTTTCGGCAGCTTCTGAACCGAGCACGGAATCCTTTCATTCTCCGACGCCATTCTGACGTTCGCGGATCACTGAGTCCTATCAGATCTTTCTCTTCGGATTTGTAAGTGAGACCCAATAGGTAGCTCCGTATTTGAGTTAACACTGACCACTTCCAATGCAGAAGAACCTAATTCTTTCCGTATGAAAGATCACCGCCAAAAAATGGATTGGTGCTGATATCAGAGAAATAATATTTTATCCATGATGGATTAGTGGAAAGTAGCGACTGTGATATCAAATTTGTTGATATTAAAAACAGCTGTTTTTTAATATAAAAAATATAAGAGAAATATTTTCAATCATGCAAATGGCATTATTAAACAGCGACATTCTTGGTAGTTATAAGAAAACGTATAACTTAATACCATCTACAAGAATCATTGTCCGTCCCCGTATTAGCTTAATTGAGACAATGTTTTTTCTTTTATTAAGGTTATGCGACTCATCGATAACGAGGTCATTAGAGTCAACAGCAGGTAACGAGAAAGAATTCGGTCTTGTCCGTTTAAAGGTACGGCCCTGGAATTCGCTAGAAGTGGAGAGACTATGGAAAACAGAAATATGCTTCGCTGGATCTGCAATTGATCCCAAGTCCTTCCGACTGCCTACGAAGCTCGGTCAGACAATTGATGACATCAGTATCATAGAAGAGATACTTTGACAAATTTCTAGAAGTATTTAACTAAAATTAGTTCCTGTCATTAGCAATAATCTACCCACTCCTTTTCTGCCATTACTCTTTCAATTCGTTCGATGCAATCTTTCCTCTTTCCATGTGATAAACTGCTCTTCATACATTCATTATAACCTACGTTCTCAATTACATTTTTCATGTTATTTAATATTTGACTTCTTCGATTGTTCTATCCACCAGTAAACTAACTGAAGTATCATGTCTGGAAATTTGAACACGCAACTCGTATCTTCTTTCTGTTAGATTCTGCAAAAAACATTTTTTACCAACCATCATTTCAAAAACATGTTCGTTTCTAACTTCATTTTTCCACTTAATTTTCTACATATTTCTACCACAGCACATTATGAATGTCTCGATTTTCCTTCTTTATGATATTCTTAATGTTCATGCTTTCACCTCCTTAAAAACTTGTGCTTCATACATACAGTTCTGGAAACGTTTTTCGTAATCCTGTGTTAATATTTGAAACTAAAATAATTCGAAGTTGACTAACAAAATTTAAATCCAGGAGCAATCTCAGTATGAATCTTTATATTATGAAAGTGTTCGAAAGAAGTGCTGGTGTGAACATACAGTTGGTACTGAACTTCTAAATTGCACTTACCTATCCATAATAAAAAAAAAAGTGCACTGAGGTTGTCTTAAATACAGACGAAACGTGTTTGTAATTCACACACATGATGCAGTTGATCTTAAAATATATTTTGGCGATAGTAATGTACCGTATGCGTATTTTTTAAAAAATTATTTTAGTGATTACCTCAGCCAAGAGATTATCTTGCGCACCCCGTGAAGCAAGCTCACGTATTCCTAGGAACGCGCGTGCCACTAATTGGGAACCACTGATCTATACTAAAGATTCATAGCCCTGTCTTTAGTCATGGCATGGCGAATCTTTTTATAACATCCTCACTCTTGATTTTTAATAGGACAGTATCAGCAAATTGCAGCATACCAATAACTTATCCCCGAAACCTTATGCCACATTAAAAGCTGTTTTGCTTTCCCTACGTATTAGTGGGAAGAAGATAACTCTGCCTCTCACCCTTTCTAACTGATGAATGATCTGCTTGATCCTCTATTTTTGCTAGAACCACATGATTCTAATACGTTATTACCTATTTATAAATATCTTGTCCCATCTAGCAGCCAGCCATCTAAATTTCGGTTTCCAATGATTTGACGAAATCCAGGCGAATGTTGTACAAAACGATCATTAATGGACTGAGAACAGTCGAATCGTTTATATTTCAGAGTTTTGTTTCCGTAATCAAAAAAAAAAAAAAAAAAAAAATTGCTGGAGATGAACTTAATAAATTTGAGAACATTGAACGCTACGTTATTGGTCAAGAACTCTCTCGGCTGCAGTGATTAGCTACCAGGAAAGCGTTGGGTGGTACAAACAAATTATTACTCATATTTGTGGAAGACAAGGACCCTGCATGTAACACCTGCCGAAGTCAAATACTACAAAAACACCTTCCAGTACAAGTAAATGTGACTAAAATTCAGATTCAATTTTCTGAGTCATGACAATCGAAGAGTTCCTAATTTATATTTGTCTATTGCAGTGTTTTATCGAAAATCGCGGTACAAGGGAAGCAATTCTGTCATTAAGATTAATACTTGAAGGGCGGATTAAGAAAAACAAAGATACTTTTATGGCATTTGTTGATTTAGAAAAAGCCTTTGATAATGTTAGGTGGGACAAGATGTTCAAAATTTTAAAGAAGTCAGGTCTAAAGTATCGAGATAGAAGAATACTCTATAAACTATATAAGAATCAGGTGGCTATAATAAAAGTAGAGAATCACGAGAGACATGCATCAATTAAAAAGGGTGTGAGACAAGGCTGTAGTCTATCCCCGTTAATATTCAACTTGTATGTAGAAGAAGCAATGAAGAAAATCAAAGAAAAATTTCCTTGTGGCATAAGTTTTCAGGGAGAAAAAATCAGTATGCTACGATTTGCTGACGGCATTGTCTTGTTAGAAGACAGCGCTGAGGATATTCAGAAGTTACTGAATAGTATGAACAAAAAACTGAAGGAAGATTTTGGACTGAATATAAATCAAAGCAAGACAAAAGTGATGAAATGTAGCAGAAATGATACCAATACTAGTAGATTAAATATAAAAATAGGATCGGATGCAATAGGAGAAGTAAGTGAATTCTGTTACATGGGAAGTAAAATTACAACCGATGGCCGAAGCAGGAATGATGTTAAAAGCAGAATAGCACTAGCAAAAAGAGCCTTTATGAAAAATTGAAACCTTTTAGTTTCAAATATAGATCTAGGAATTAGAAAGAACTTTTTAAAATTCTTTGTGTGGAGCACAGCACTTTATGGTAGCGAAACATGGACTTTAGGAATACCGGAAAGAAAGAAAATAGAAGCATTTGAAATGTGGTGCTACAGAAGAATGCTGAAAATTAAGTAGACAGACAAAGTAAGAAATGAACGAGTTTTGGAAATGATGTGTGAGAAAAGAAGTTTGTGGAAAAACCTTACAGAAAGAAGAGACAGGCTGGTAGGTCATATTTTGAAACATGCGGGATTTGTTAATTTTTTAGTGGAGGGAACAGTTGAAGGTAAGAACTGCAGAGGAAGACAGAGATTAGAATATATGAAGCAGATAATTGAGGACGTGGGCTGTAAGGGGTATGTAGAAATGAAGAGGTTAGCACAGGATAGGAAGGGATGGAGGATTGCATCAAACCAATCGAAAGACTGACGACAGCAAAAAAAAAAAAAAAATCGAAGAATTTAACCTATAGCCCCCTCCCACACCCCTCCTTTTTAAATGATTGTATAACGTACATTAACCACGCGAGGATCACGTTTTACATCATTTCAAAAAGACTTTCAGAGTGACAAATTGTGTAAAAAAGCCAACAGAATAGCCGAAACGGAAGACGATGCGTATTATTGAGAAATTTGTCACTTTATTCGACACTAAGTGGGGGCTGTAGCGACACCAGGCGTGTGATATCAATCTGCCACCCCAGGCTTGTTGTCTCAATTACGGGGCGACCCCACGCAGCCCTCTGCGGTGGGTGAAACCCACTCCATCCCCTCAGCTAACAGCTTCCACCCTTGATGAGTTCACAGCGGGAAGACTTTCCTGACTCTCGACGTTTTTCTGAATGGCTGGGAATGAGTATCTCAAACAGCATTATAAGCGCCATTGCCGAAGCCCTTCATTCTTTTCCTGGCTCTTTATTCCATAGCTCCACTAATAAACCGCTGTGTGAAACACAAATGGCAATTTATTCGATTGAGCTAACCTGGGCAACGGTCGTCGTTAATTAGAAGATAAGCTTTTGTAAAATAATTGGTTTACAATGCTACAAGTAAAATATATTGATGGTGGCTACGGAAGGATTGACTAGTCATAAATAATAAATTAATGGAATTAGCTGTAAAAATCTGCGTATTTTGATTTTTCTCCAGGTCACACCAATTCAAGATCTTTTTCAATCTGCAAACGATAAATTACATGAATTTATAAACTATCCATTGACATTACAAAGCATCATATTGGTACCGATTTCTCCTCGACACAGGATTATTATAAATGTTTGAAGTGATTTCGCAAATTTACTGTAGCTATATTGCCATATTGTTACAAACTTTAGTCATATAGAAAAACTCAAAAAGTTTATGGACATCTGCCTGATTCTGCAGATATCACAATCTTGCCATACTCGGTGCAATATGACCCCATCACAATCTGTTTCACCTAACGCCATGAGATTTGTGTGTGTTTGAGGTGGGGGGGGGATGTTATGTGAAAAACTTGATACATATAGAGCACTTATAATACAGGTATATCAAAAAACTTTTTGAGTTTTTCTGTATGACTGCAGAGTTTTGTGACAATATGGCAGGTAACCCTTTATTATTTTTGCTATGTATTTTTCATAATCACAAATCACTACTATCCATTTTCATAGTACTACCACTGTGGCAAATCACCTCAGCAAGTATGACAGAGCTAGAATCAGCGTTCTACGATTTTCTAATGGCACCATACTACTGGCAAACAAGAATGTGGCTTTGAAAAATTTACTGAATGGCTTGAAGAAAATGCTGGGAGAACAATCTGAACTAAAAATCAAGACAAATTCCATGTAGAATAATTACAAAAATATGATAAGGTGTAACAAAAAATAGAGTGAATTATGTTATTCCTTAAATAAAATGCTGGCCAAAGCAATGTAATTTCATACACGTGGAGACTGTGAATGTGAGCGATAAGGTAAAACCCTTTGCCGCCCAGTTTAAAGTATCTTTTCCTCTTATTTTTTTTGTTTTTTGTTTTTTTTTTGTTTTTTTTTTTGTTTGTGGCTTTACGTCTCGTCAATGTCGAGGTCATTAGAGGGGGGAAAGAATTGGGGGCAAGGAACGGGAAGTATCATGGCCACGGCCTTTTGAAGGAAGCATCCCGGCATTCGCCTGTAGTGATTTGGGGAAATCATGGAAAACCCAAGTCTGGATGCCCAAGCGGAGATTCGAACCCACGTCTTCCCGAATGCGAGGCCAGAGCGTAACCGCTCACCCACCACGCTCGGTGTTTATAGTAAAGCGAGCGGAACCAACTCACGAAAAGGTTGAAGTGGTGGCAATAACAAAAGAAAACCCATTCAGACGAACTCTTCCATCGTAAGACGAATCACAATCAATCGTGTTGAATGTCCTACTTCATATACACGGCGGAGAGATTTGGAATTTATCCCAGTACTTTGGCACACAATCTGGTGATTAGGAACAATGCGTCATTACCTCTCCTACCCTGCTGACCAGTTACTCTATTGGGATAATTTCTTCCACAACCAGGGTTCGAACCTGCTAATCGAGCAGTTAGTAGACCCTGGCAATCATAAAAGACAAATAATGTAAATTAAATCAGGTTTTCCTGAAACTAGACGCTAAATATTCAGTCGAATTCATGGAAATACCTTTTAGTTATTAACTTTTGGGGAAAAATTAATTTCTAATTTTATGGCAACAAGAACGAGCAAGTTATATCCACCTTGTCTTTTCCCGTCTTAGTATAAGAATTCATCGTTTGATTATTATTAACGGCGACAATTTTATATAGGAAATATTTGTATTATTGAGATGTTTCTTCTCATAACTGCAGCCCATAAAATGCCTCTAGGTTATTGTTGCATAATATAATCCCACCATAGGATTTTAATTTTATTTTATTCATAATCTTGATGACCTTTAGGAGTGATATTCTGCATCTCCATCTACATTTATGATGTTCAATTCAAAGAATTGTGGGGTGCAGAGGAGGCATTGCACGAAAATTTGACCTTACTACGTGCTTTCCAATTACTAAATGCTCGCGTAAAAAGGAATACATTTAGGCAGCTAGGCGGCACCTTATTCCCCTGACTTTATCTCCCCAGTCATTGAGACCCATATTTATTATTTGAGCACGACGTATTTCTCCATAAACGTAAATGAAGGAAGTTGTTAGCATGTTTACCAGTAAATTCATTGGTATGCCAGGTAATCCCATTCCAAAATCTGCACCATCTGCTTTTCTCTGTACTTAGTACAGTAGTTATCAATACTTTGCAATGGTTGTGTTATAAGTAGGAAAAAATTACTTAAGACATTAATTACCCAGGAACGTCAAGTTATTGACGATTCGTGTTCAGAATAACAAGCTAAACTATAAAATAACAACTTCCAAAAATCTTTTCGTCACAATACAGTTCATTCTTTGAAATATTGTATGTTTATTCGTGAATCTATCAAGTGAGTTTAGTTATCAGCACTTCACACACACCGCAAGGAATGCACTGTATATACCGGTCTTCTTTTCTCCCTGCAGAGCATCGAGGAATTGTGAAATGCTTCGGGCTTGAATTCGGGAGGCCGTGGATTCAAATCCCCGTCCGTCCATCCAGATTTTCATATCCATTATTTCCCGAAAGCACTCCAGGTGAATGCCGGGATTTTTTTTTTTTTGCTGTCGTCAGTCTTTAGACTGGTTTGATGCAATCCTCCATCCCTTCCTATCCTGTGCTAACCTCTTCATTTCTACATACCCCTTACAATCCACGTCTTCAATTATCTGCTTCATATATTCTAATCTCTATCTTCCTCTACAGTTCTTACCTTCGACTGTTCCCTCCACTAACAAATTAACCAATCCAGCATGTCTCAAAATATGACCTACCAGCCTGTCTCTTCTTCCTGTAAGCTTCTTCCATAAACTTCTTTTCTCATCCATCATTTCTAAAACTCGTTCATTTCTTACTTTGTCTGTCCACCTAATTTTCAGCATTCTTCTGTAGCACCACATTTCAAATGCTTCAAGTTTCTTTCTTTCCGGTATTCCTAAAGTCCATGTTTCGCTACCGTAAAGTGCTGTGCTCCACACATAGAGTTTTAAGAAGTTCTTTCTAATTCCTAGATCAATATTTGAAACTAAAAGGTTTCTCTTTTTCATGAAGGCTCTTTTTGCTAGTGCTATTCTGCTTTTAATATCATTCCTGCTTCGGCCATCGGTTGTAATTTTGCTTCCCAAGTAACAGAACTCACTCACTTCTCCTATTGCATCAGATCTTATTTTTATATTTAATCTGCTAGTATTGGGGTCATTTCTGCTACATTTCATCACTTTTGTTTTACTTTGATTTATATTCAGTCCAAAATCTTCCTTCAGTATTTTGTTCATGCCATTCAATAACTTCTCAATATCCTCAGCCCTCTCTGCTAATAAGACAATGTCGTCAGCAAATCGTAGCATACTGATTTTTTCTCCCTTTAAACTTATGCCACATGGAAATTTTTCTTTGACTTTCTTCATTGCTTCTTCTACATACAAGTTGAATATTAACGGGGATAGACTACAACCTTGTCTTTTTTTTTTTTTTTTTTAAAACAGTTTAACGTCCCTTTTTAACAACGTGGTCTTTAGAGACGGGAAAGGATGGGGGCAAGGAATGGGAAGGAATTCGGCCATGGCCTTTTTGAAGGAAGCATCCCGGCATTCACCTGGAGTGATTTGGGGAAACCATGGAAAACCCAAATCTGGATGCCCGGACGGGGATTCGAACCGCCGTCCTCCCGAATGCGAGGCCAGAACGCTATCCGTTACACCACCACGCTCGGTCTACAACCTTGTCTCACACCCTTTTTAACTGATGCATGTCTCTCGTGATTCTCTACTTTTATCACAGCCACTTGATTCTTATATAGTTTATAGAAGATTCTTCTATCTTGATACTTTAGACCTGACTTCTTTAAAATTTTGAACATCTTGTCCCACCTAACATTATCAAAAGCTTTTTCTAAATCAACAAATGCCATAAAAGTATCTTTGTTTTTCTTGATCCGCCCTTCAAGTATTAATCTTAAAGACAGAATTTCTTCCCTTGTACCGCGATTTTTCCTGAACCCAAACTGATCTTCACCTACTATCTCTTCTACTACCCTTTCCATCCTTCTGTATATTATTCTGGTCAGTAATTTTGAAGCATGTGATGTTAGACTAATTGTGCGATAATTCTCACATTTGTCAGCTTGTGCTTTCTTTGGAAGTGTGAAGATGATATTTTTATTAAAATCATTTGGAATTTCTCCTGTTTCATAACTTTTTGATATCAGCTTGAATAATCTTTCGATTCCTTCCTCTCCTAGAAATTTTTAGAAGTTCTGCAGGGATCTCATCAATTCCAACTGCCTTATTTGCTTTCAAGTCATTCAGAGCTTTATTAAGTTCTGTCCTCAAAACAGGATCTCCTAAGTCATCCATGTCGACATCGCCTACCTTTTCCAATACACTATTGTTCAAGTCGTCCCCATCATACAGTTTCTCAATGTATTCCTTCCATCTGTTAGCTGTATCTTCTGACCTTAAAAGAGGTTTCCCATCGGCAGCTTTAATGTTCATACCTCTTTTCTTCATTTCTCCAAAATTCTGTTTGATCTTTCTATATGCAACATCTACTTTTCCTGCAACCATTTCCTTTTCTACTTCTTCACACTTTTCTTGTAGCCATTTTTCATTTGGTATTTTGCATTTCCTATTTATTTGATTTTTAAATTGCCTGTACTGCTCTTTTCCTGCTTCATCCTGAGCATTTTTGTACCTTCTCCTCTGATCGATCAGCTGCAAAATTTCTTCTGTGATCCAAGGTTTTTGGGCAGCTTGTTCCCTAAAGCCTAAGGTTTCTTTGCCAGCTTTCATTATTTCGGTCTTTAATACACTCCATTCGTCCTCGGTTGAGCTCCTTTCACAGTTAATTCTTAGACCTAAGTCTACCATTTCTGCAAATTTTTCTCTTGTGTTAGATTGTTTCAGTTTATTCACTTCCAGTCTGTTCTGCTTATGCTGCTTCCTTATTCGCTTGAATTTCAGCCTGCACTTCATTACTATCAAATTATGGTCCGAGTCTATGTCTGCTCCTGGGTACGCTTTACAGTCTAGAACTTGATTCCTGAATATATAATCTGATATAATCTAGCTGATATCTGCCTGTATCCCCAGGACGTTTCCAGGTGTATATTCTTCTTGCATGGTAATTAAACAGTGTGTTCGCCACTACTAGCTTATATCTTTCACAAAATTCTAGCAACCTGCTTCCTCGCTCATTTCTTTTTCCTAGACCAAAACTTCCTACAGTATTCCCCTCTTTTCCTTCTCCCACTATTGCATTCCAATCACCCATGATTATTAGATTTTCCTCCCCTTTCACATATTGGATTAATTCTTCAATTTCAGCGTATATTTTTTCTATTTCTTCGTCATCTTCCTGTGACGTTGGCATATATACTTGTACTAATGTGGTTGGGACGGGCTTAGTTTCTAACCTCATCAAAATAATCCTGTCACTAAATTGTTCATAATAACTCACCCGTTTCCCTACTTTCTTGTTCATTACAAATCCTACACCAGTGACTCCATTGACAGCTTGTGTGCTAATTATCCTGTGTTCCCCAGACCAGAAATCCTGTGCGTCCTTCCATTTAATCTCACTAATCCCAACAACATCTAACTTAAGTTGTTCCATCTCCCTTTTTAAGTTTTCTAACCTACCTGCCCTATTCATTCTAACATTCCACGCTCCGACTCGTAGAATGTTTCTATCCATTCTGATGACTCCTCCCTGAGCAGACCCCACCCGGAGATCCGATTGGGGGACTATTTTACCTGCGGAATATTTTACCCAGGAAGAAGCCATCATGATATATGTTTCTTACTATAGTGAACTGACTTCTAACATACTATTCCGTGATTGCTAATACTTTCAATGCATCTGCTGAACTAGAACGGATAATCCATGAGAAAACATTTATTTACTGTAATTAAAACAGCATGTGTCATTAATGTTCATTTGCCGCGATGTTATTTCCAAACAAAAGCCGCGCTATTATGCTACATATTTGCTAGAAAATAGTGACTCAGAATAGTTCTATTTGGCGCACAGTGGTAAGATAAGAATCTGAAGCTTTTTTTTTACTTGTTTTTGTTTGCTCTGCTGTTGTATTGTCCAAAACGTTTTGTTTTCGCATTTTTTGAAGGTATACTTAATTTTTCATTCTGTAAATTCACAGATTTTCTAGTCTAATACAAATAAAATCCTCAAAAAAAGAAATTACTCACAAGTAATAGCTGTTAAATAAGACGGAAGATAAGGGTGTATTCTTTTACAGACTTTTAAGATATAATTGGATGCTGCTGTCCATATATAGACAAATAAATGTGTAATATACTTAGGAAAATATATATTTCTTAATGAACGTTTCTTTGTTGATGACCTGCTGGTAAAAAAGGAAACTTAAAAGTGGATTATAAAGAGCCGTCCACGAATTCAGAGGATCATAAGTTGAAGATACCAACTAAGAAAACAAAAATAGTGGCTTTCATTCCACAAGACCCTGTTAGGACAAAAACTGTCCCGGAAGAGAATCAATATTAGCAACAAACTAGTGGGGGGGGGGGGGGGGAGGGGGGAGAGAGGATTGAACTGTGGGAGACTACCTACGCAGTTCCTGCGACAAATTTTTGTTTGTGATTTAAAATTATGTCACTTTCTAGGGATATCTTATGTCAATACCGTTTTGTATACCACGCTATTAGTTTTGCTGTCATTTGCTCACATAGATAGTCTCTGAATGTTGAAAACCCTTAAGCTACCTGCACATAACACGTCTTTTCTAAGTGAACCCCCGCTATTTTCAGTGTCTGTCTCTGAGCTTAATTTATAGTCACTGATAAGGCTAATTTTAGTGAAAAATACTATTAAACTGGAAAGGTAGGTCTGCCCGAATTTGTGGGGATTCGAGGAAACAACACATCATGATGCAATTCGAGTCATGATCACAGCTTTTATTTCGCTGCGTCTCCATTGTGTTATTCGTAGGCGTGTGCTGTTGCACAGTTGCGGTTTCTGTACATGGAACTTATAAATAGAATCATATATAAACTGACTGCGGGAGAAGCAAAACTCTGAGCGACCAAAATAATATTACAGAAACATACATAAAAAAATTGTGTTATTTATTCCGAAAATAGTATCCTTACGTCCTTCCTTAATTATACAAAGTATTTCCTTGACAAATTTCATCAAGATTTAGTAGTGCAAAACGTAACAACCAGAGAGACAGAGTAACTTCCACATTGTAATATTAGCCTTGATGCTCTCTTCATCCTCTTCAGAAGTGTTTCTTAGTAACTACGTAGCGCCCTTACAACAATCCCGACAGCGTGTACCGAATGCGCGATCGATAGCAGCCGCTTTCAGGACGTCAAACAAGAATCATCTGAACGGATTCGGTGCGTCTGGCAGATCGTATTGACGCCGCAGTCGTAAACCAGCCTCTGGAAGCCCCGCAGCTCCCAGAAAGCCGCGCATTGTCCTCTTTTGTTAGGCAGATAATTGCCAAGCTGTTGACCTGCGCGCTGCCGACGCCACACGCAGGCGCCCTCCATGCATATTAATGCGGTTAGGGGCTATTACCATCATCCACTCCGCCACGGAGATCGCTCATTTGGCGCCAATTATCATGCAGATGGCGGTGGACCACTTGCCGGAAATTGGCCGCGCAGATCATCCCGTGATTTGCTCGTCAGAGTCAAGTGCCGCGTGGTGTCTTGCGCAGAAGGCTCGGCCTGTTGGCTCTCCCCCAACCAATCCGAGTCAAGTGCCGTCTGCAGCGCTCGGATACGGGGATCAGACAGGCTTCACCATCGCACCATAGAGATCTGCTCCAAATATAGTGATTCTTTTATTACTTACGACTTGCTGGAATGTGGCCTGTTCAGTCGAAATAATCTAGCGAAGAACGAGAGTAACATGGATATCAGTTGCTTATCACCTCATATATAAATCGCCAAATATCCGCTTCCTAGAGATTACTTCGTTAAGGTATTCCGAAAAAATTAACAAACCGATTTGGAAGAAAACTCATCCAGTGTTACGATACGGCGTGAGAAAGCCTCTCCTTCGCGCTCATAGCGCTCCAAGTGCGTCTGATCAGCATCGTAATGCATCTATTTCTGCATTTCTGTCAATTCATGCGGAACCCGTTGTTCCTGTTTCGAAAACATAGTGACACCGTTACGTTAGACCACTCGCTCACAAGTGACTGCGTTTCCCTCGATTGTGCGCACGCCGGGGACGTGGGACGGGCGAGTCCATTTGCTCGGAGGTAAGGTAGGTATGTTAACAACGTGTGCTATCAGCGAAAATAGTAGATTCCATTGCATAGTGTCTCCACAGCAGTGTTGCCACTATTTAAGTTCCAACCCTCGTGTATATATATATATATATATATATATATATATATATATTGCTTCTGGTATTATCTTTCGTCTACTTCGAGGTCATTAGAGGCGGGATAGGAGTGGGGTCTAGGTGTGAGCCATGGCCATTTGAATGAACCGTTCTGGCATTCACCTGGAGTGATTTCCAATTGACTTGGTTTTTTATTTCTTCAGTTTTCTGAAATCTACTCGTTACAATACGCTGAAAACTTCATCCACAGGCTCTCCCAATCTACGAGGTCCTAAATGATCTAACCCCCCCCCCCCTCCCTCGTCCTAAATCCAGTATGGCATGATAGTATACATTTGACTTCGATATCAAGGAAAAATGGCGCAACAAAACTGGGTCTCTGCATCCATGAAACATCAAAATACTGAAGTTCCTACAACGGAACTTCCGGTATTCTATCTGAAGAGGTACCAGTGGGTCAAAATAAAACGCCTAAGAACAGGCCATGCAAAATGCTTCTTTTTTTTTTCTTTGCATATGGCTTTACGCCTCGTGGACGTCGATGCCTATAGAGGCGGGAAAGGACTGAGAGCAAGGAACGGGCAGGCAAAGGTCTTTTTGAAGGAAGCATCCTGGAATTCACCTGGAGTAATTTGGGGAAATCGTGTAAAACCCAAATTAGGATGTCCGGATGGGGGTTTGAACCCGCGTCCTCCAGAACGCGAGTCAAAAGCGTTACCGCTCACACACTATGTTCGGTACGCCAAATTCAACGCCATATTCCATAAGTGGGGACTTCTGAATTCTCCTGCTTGTGACTGCGGAAGCTCCTTCCCAGAGTGTGGAGCACATCATCAAGGAATGCCCTCTGAGGAAGTACGATGGACCATTTCAATATGTTTTTACGGCTACAACTTCCTTCATAGCATGCCTGCAATAACTGGATATCAATTTGTGAATGCTACCGACGTTCTTATCGTTATATATTTGTACATGTATTACATTAGTTGCTTAGCCATACGACAAATAAATAAATACGCTGAAAACTTAAAGCAAATATTTCGGAAACCTGGAGCCAATTCCCTTCCCCCAGCCTCCCTTCTTCTTACTTAACATTTATGTTTTTTTTATGTATTCGCCGTTAATAACGAGGGCAAAGATGCGAGCATACGTCAGTAACATAGTGCTCCTGAAGGCAAATTAAATTGTTAAATACTAAAATACTGAACTTTTAGCAAGAAATATCACTAACAAAATTATAACGAAGAAATCCGTTTGAGGTATTAAAGGGCAAAGAAATTTCTTGTCGACTAGATTTGGCGTGCAGATAATTGTCATCATACAGAACCAACAGAATAAAAGGTTCAGTACGTACCGCGGGCTGTATCCTCAGCCGGTGCTAAAACGGTGGTCGGCCAGACGGCATTTAATAAATTCAGTAATTCAGATTACGTGCAGTAGCCACCTCGCGTGTTTCTGCATACCCTGCAGCTTCGCAATATTAAGCCCACGAATTAACTCGGCAAGCTTTATTTATACTCCAAACCGGGTACGCTTAATACTCGGCCCGCATAAATATCGGACGTCCGGCCAAGCTCTCATCTGCAGGCAAAAAAGAGTGAGAGAGAGGAAGCAACGTCCCACCCTGCCCCGCGATGTTTTTTAAACAGAAAATATTATGAAATCATAACTCCTGTAATTTTTTCCGACGAAAAAGTTTTGATAACAAATTCAGCAAACACATTCCTCTTTTATGCTTACCCGCTCCTCCCACCTCTCTCATTCTACTTTTTTTTTGGTACCGTCTACCACCCCCACCGCTTCCCCCTCGGCGAACCCTTTTGCTAACGGATACAGATATCGGCGCAAGTTTTGATTGCACAACGTTGGCTGGCCTGCTGCTTGCAAACGAACGGATTGGAACCGCCCCCCAGCATGCTCATGCAATTTTAATTAACGACTTTAATGAGCGGCTAGGGAAAGAATAACACAACCGTACCACGCGTTCACACACACATGCATGGCCCAGTGCGATCCGTTCCTCGCGATATATTTTTTATCGGTATGCACATTTTATTCGTCCCTGAAAAAAAAGTACTGTAAATACGAAAAAGAGGCGTGTTTTCCAATCGAGCGTCACTTCATCCCCCCCCCCTCCACATCACTGCTCCCACACCTCTTTCCCCACAACTCTTTGTTCTCTTTTATATTTTTTGTATGGTCCATTGTCGCGTTCACAAAATGCAATCATGGAAATAATAATAATTATGTATTATATTGCCTAAGTGCAACGTTTTCATTAACGCAGTCACGTGCTGCGAACACCGCCGGCAACAGTAAATAAAGTGTTGGTTTTTTTTTCCATAGCAAAAAAACGTGAAATAATATTTTTTCCGCCGATATGCACCTGCAGGTATTTTTTAGGAGCATTCAAGCCAGCTGTAGGATACAGTTGAAGTGACTGATCTCTTCTCATATTTATTTTATGAGCCATAAAATGAAATTTACCTTAAGTTTTTAAACATATTTTGACCCTTACCGCAATATGATTAATAGAAATCGTGTACTTTGCTTCCATTAATAGAGTCTGATATTAAAAAGTAAACTGAGAGATGCCTAAAGATATCTGAAGCGGACAGCAGTGTAAATATAGAAATAATCTCACTGTGTTTGAGACGAATTGTTATCCTGACTCGAACTTGTGATCTCAGTAAGAACTGAACCCATTTTTTCATAGATCCACTGCAGACATAAAAAAAGCGGTCGGTCTTTCATATTAATTGGTAATGGTAGACGAAAAACTACCTGGCTGGCCATAATATTCATCTAGATACGAAAAAAATCAACAATTCATTCTATGTCTTTACATCAGACTCAGAACGTTATTATTGGCAAAATGTATACTTACTAATTTGCCTCGTCGACGCTGAGGACGTTAGCGGCGGGAGAGGAATTGGGCAAGGAACGGTAAGAAATCGGGCAACGAGCTTGTGTATCATCGTGGCATTTGCCTGGAATGTTTTTGGGAAAACGTTGAAAACCAACATTTGGACAAGAGGAGCGTTAGTCGCTTATCTACTAGGCTTGGCATTAGGCTTGAAATTGAAATTAAGTGTAATTTTGTTCTTATGAAGAACGTTAGATAGATAAAGGTTTACAGAATAATCGTATAAAAAGAAAAGACATAATTCGGAATCACACTGCGGTGTGATTAATTTGTTGATAGATCATTTCCTGAAATAGCAGCACTATATGGGGTTCATATGAAATAGACGAGTGAGAGTATATGCTGCAATGTTTATATAGGAGAGGATGTAGAGGAAGATTGTGTGAAAACAATTGAGAGAATGTTCTAAATCTGTTACGATGTCATTATGACAACGTTTTTGATGTGGAACCTCTTTGTTGACGAGTAATGGAACTCGGGAGATATAAGGTTAAATATACTTGCGTATCATATGAATACTTTGAAGGAATAAAATTCTGAAACCGTGAGGGTTACCAACTGCAATCCCGTTACAGCAATGTTATTGATTTACATGACTTTATATTTTAAATAATTTATGCCTAATTTAATTAATATCTATCAGTTCTTTATATTCACCTGCCCACTGTATATATGATTAAATTCTTCAAATTCATTTTTTAGTAATAAGTCACAAAAATATTCTCTCAGAAAAAGGTAGTCAAAGTAGGAGGGACTCCTGCTAAGAATGCACAAAAATTACCATGAAAGTCCATTAAAATTAAAAAGAATTTGAAAGTGTTTTATTTTAGCATTTGACCATGTGGTATAAATAATTTAGGTTACTTGATATTCAAAATATTTGATAATAAATCATTTAAGAAAAAGTTTTATCGCTGATACGTTTTTCAAATAAAGCAAAAATCACCAATTTTTCTCTCCAAGGATTCTATTTCTTTTGGCCAAACTGCATTTCAAATCATTTTAACAAACTGAGGAAATATTAATTTGAATTACGAGGCGTCCAACTTAGGGAATACCTAGGGATCCTACATACGATGTTTTTGACTTGGCACTTTCAGGCATTTAAAAAAAAATGTTGGGTATATACGAAAGTAACAAAATGACACAGTGTCACAGAACATTATTTGTCAAATACTGATCAAATTGTTACTTTCTACCTTTGGAACACTATATGAAAAGCTGTTTAAAGCTCTGCGAAAACGAATAGTGTAACTGGCGAGATACTTGTCTCTTTTCTTTCGATATTTGCATTCTCAGATAATGCTTCCTTAATGCAGACCCATCAAAGCGAAACAAAGTGGACGTTTGACTTAGGCACTCGGGTTCGGGCTTGGATACTTTCCTCTAGTAGGCCTACTCAGAAAAACACTTAAATGAAATTGAAAAAATTATTAAATCCCTCAAAAATAAAAATTCATTTGGTTATGATGAGGTTTCAACCCATGTAATGAAACAATGTAACACCAGCATTAGTAGAGTTATTAGTCACATTTGTAATAGTTCTTTTGAAGAAAGTATCTTCCCTGACTCACTCAAGAAGTCAATAATCAAACCGCTTTATAAAAAGGGTGATACCTCAAAGATTGAGAATTACAGACCAATATCACTTCTACCAGCATTTTCAAAAATCTTTGAAAAAGCAATGTACAGAAGGGTGTATGCACATCTACAAAAGAATGACCTACTCAGTAAAGTACAGTTTGGTTTTAGACAAGGCGTTTCAACAGATTCAACAATTTTTGCTTTTGTAAACAACATACTGGAATCAATGAATAAAAAATTAAATTCCCTAGGTATATTCTGTGATCTTGCTAAGGCTTTTGACTGTGTTGATCATGAAATTCTACTAGGTAAATTAGACCACTATGGAGTTAGTGGTAAGCCAGGACATTGGTTTAAATCATACCTGGAAAATAGAAAGCAATGTGTATCACTGAAAGATGTAAATACAGGAGATGTTATAAACTCAGAATGGGGTATAGTTAAATGTGGTGTGCCTCACGGTTCAATTCTTGGTCCTCTGCTGTTCTTAATCTATATAAATGATCTCCCACATATACTAGGTGATAATGAACACATGGTGCTCTTTGCAGATGATACTAGCATATCCTTGAAAGACCCATCAGCACAAAACCTCGAAAACACAGCAAATGAAGTTATAAAGAAAATTAACAGGTGGTTTAATGCCAACAAACTAATACTTAATGTAGAAAAGACACAGTTACTTCAGTTTTTTACAAAAAATAAAACAAAGGACAGCTATAATGTGATATCAGAAGGGAAAACAATCAATGAAAGCAGTTTCACAAGATTCCTGGGTGTATATAAAGATAACAAATTGAACTGGAAACAACATATTCAACAACTTCTTAAAAAACTGAATTCTGCAACATTCTCATTGAGGGTAATATCTAGAATAGCTAATATAGAAACCAGAAAGTTAGTATATTTTGCATATTTTCATTCCCTGCTCACTTATGGCATCTCATTTTGGGGAAACTCGTCAGAAGCACAAAGGGTATTTAAATTACAAAAGCGTGCTATAAGAACTATTTGTGGAGCAAACCCATGGACGTCGTGCAGAAATCTGTTTAAAAACCTGGGTGTTCTAACCATGCCAGCACAGTATGTATACTCTGTATTATCATTTGTAGTGGAAAATCCTGAACACTTCAATCTTAATGCTGACATACATAGCCATAATACTAGGAATAAATATAATATTCACAAGGATTACAAATCACTGTCAATTGTACAGAGAGGGTTAACATTTACTGGAGCTTCCTTATTCAATGTCTTACCAACAGAAATTAAATGTTACCTACAAAAACCCAAATACTTTAAGTCCAAACTGAAAGAGTTTCTGCTTCAGAACCCATTTTACTCTGTGAAAGAATTTTCTTCTTGGAATTTGGTAACTAAGAATGACTGATAAAATAGTATATATGGTGTATGGAAGGGGAAGGTGACAAAGTTGTCCACAATTACTAAAATGATATATGGTTTTTCTTTCTGTTGAAACTTTTGACAATTTAAGTAATTATTGTGTTTACAAAATTCCACTCACATATAGTAACTAACATGGGATAGCATGCATTCAAAAACTGCTGTGAAAAATTATCATACTAACAGGTTGTTAAGTAATTGACTGCTTATGAGTTGTTGGTAATATAATTGATATTGTTAATAAGTGTGTGTACTGTTCCACATAAATAGCAACTAACATGATATAATATGTAGTCGCAAATTACAGTGAAACTTATCATGGTTACTGGTTGTAAGAAAATAACTGATTATTAGATGCTGGTAACAATTGTATACACTGTTCCACATAATAAGTATTAATTAACTCGGGATTGTATTTGTAGGTAACAGGAGATATTGGTTATACTAATGGGTTGTAGCTAACTTGTTGTCAATATATAATAACATTATCAATTATATAGTAATATTGACATTACTAATAAGTGTATGTACTGTTCCACATCCCCGAGATTATTCTCACATGGGATCAAAGTGAACATATCTATCTATCTATCTATCTATCTACCAGCAGTTACAGCTGCGTCGCCAGCGCGAACCTAGGTGTGTGTAACAATGGTTTTTTATATTTTGTTCGCCTTCTAGTATCAAAGTATGAACGTTTTGATATAGTAGCTTTGTAACGTTTACCGTAAATTATATTAAAAAATTCGGAACACTTATGTGTTAATCTTTGATGTTGTGATCTGATAAACTTTTTCCGTTTGTTATACCTCAGAAAATGGAGGAAATAAATAGCCAAAGTTAAATAGTCAAAAAATTATATAAACAGTATCCAAATGGTGTTGTGTTTATCTGTATTGTAGCTTTATCTTTTGTGGGTAACTCGTCAAGGAGTGTTTATTTGAGGAGCAGGATGATCTTTAATACATATATGTTTTCTGTGCGAAAGAATTATAACTTCTCACTCCGTTACTCCGTAACGTACGATCATAAGATATAAAGAAGGTTTTAATGTATACCACAAGTTTTCAGGCTGTGAAAAACCAATCCAAATTGGTTCACTATATTATGCGTTATGCCTGGACAAAGGTATAGACAGAGTCAACTAGCTTATCTGTATTACTGTAAATCTGTAAGCAAGCTGTGTGTGGGTCTGGGGGATATGACCTAGCGTGGTGGCTGAGGAGTTAACGTTCTGGCCTCGCATTCGGGAGGACACCGATTCGAATCCCCGTCTGGACATCCAGATTTGGGATTTCCATGGTGTCCCCAAATCACTTCCTTAAAAAAAAAAACATGGCCGAATTTCTTCCCGTTCCTTGTCCCCAGTCCCATCACGCCTCTAATGATTTCGACGTCCACGAAGCGTAAAGTCGAAGGAAAAAAAAAAAAAATTGAACTACCGCATCAATTTGTACGGTGTTTTCAAATGATTAAAACTATTGTTCCGGATCAAAATATGCGTAAATAGCTAATAATGGAAATTACTGAAATCATTTCTAGACGGAAAATTATGGGCACCGGATCACGCTGTATTTGACATGTTCACTCCTTTCATAAAAATAAAAAAATAGAAAAATAAAAAAAAAAACCTGACAAAATATCACACACCACTTTTCTTAGGGTTATGTTTCGCTCTGTTGGTTTCGGCTTAGAAATTGAAAACATAAAAATTAAAGGAATATGTGAATCAAATGTAATATATAATTTATTGTAAGGACAATTACTAACATCTTTGACAGTTAAACATTTTGCCTCTGGTACGACATGATTGCAACTGTTGATAAATACTATACAATTATTATTATTTAATTGCAATAGAGCACAGGCTCCGGTGGCAATTTTCCTATCCTGCACCCACCTGCAACTGCCCTCTACAAATTTTATCTTTAAATTCTTTCAAAGTTTTCGGTAAATTATTCATCATTTCTCTTGGTAACTCATTCCAATCCCTGACACCCTTACATAAAAAAGAGAATCTTCCCACACCCTTGTGCCTGAAATCAAGTGCCAGCTTGTGATCATGGTCATCTTTTCCCTTCCATGCACTACTTTTCATACCTATTGCAATATCTTTCCATGCCTCATCGCCATTATATGCCCTGTACACTCCCATGACCCTCCTCATCCTCCTCCTGTCTTGCAATGAATCCCATTCCAGCACCTTTATCATATCCGTCACTGATTGCATTCTGCGATAATTTCCAGAAACAAATCTAGCAGCCCTTTTTTGCACCCTCTCCAACTCCTGTATTTGATACGTAAAATGAGGGTCCCATACTACCCTACCATATTCGAGCAATGGTCTGACAAAAGTTTTGTAACCCAATTCCTTTACTTCTCCCGGACATCCCCTCATCACTCTCTCCAACAAGTGCAGGCCTTTGAAACCTTTTCCTACTACCTGTCCAATGTGTCCTGCCCAGTTAAGCTTGTTATCAAAAGTAATGCCAAGATATTTACATTTCAAGTCTTCAGCAAGCAGTTCTTTCCCCACCTTATATTCATAATTAACATTTTGTTTTTTATTTGTGTATCTAATAAGCTGACTCTTCATTCCATGTTTACCAACCCAACTAGATATCCTGTCCAGATCACCCCGCAATCCTCTATCGTTTTGATTCTTTTATACAGCATTATGACATCTGCAAACAATCTAATTTCAGATAGTAAACAATCAACACAATTATTCATTAGAATAATGAATAGCAATGGTCTCAATACGCTACCCTGTGGCACACCCATTTTTACTTCCACTTCTTTTGATACTACATTTCCAACCCTAACTTTCTGTTTTCTACCTTTTAAAAATTCTTCTACCCAGCATATCACATTCTCATCCACTCCAATGGTTTTTACCTTATTTACTACCATTTTATGGCTTACTCTGTCAAACGCCTTTGACAGATCTAGTGTTACACTATCAATTTGGCCTCCCTTGTCCATTTCATCTGAAATATCTTGCATATATCCCACCAACTGAGATTCACATGAATATCCTTGCCTGAACCCATGTTGCCTGCTTGAAAACCACTTACGTTCCTCACATATATTTCTGATGTGGTTGCATATCAATCTTTCCATTAATTTACCTATCACTGATGTCATACTGATTGGCCTGTAATTCTCAACTCTCTTTCTCACCCCTCTAATGTACCGGTACTACTATTGCACTTTTCCAGTCCTGTGGTAAGCAGTAAGTATCCAGACTCAATTTAAATAATATTTCAAGATAAGGTACAATGTCACATCCGGCTATCTTTAAAATATCTGTGACACTTCCCCTCTACATGTTGTATGGATGCGAAATTCAATTTTTTATCGAAGAAATAGCCTGGAAAATAGCTACAATAAACATCAACAGGTAACAATACCTAATTCTTGCATAATAACTTATATTTCGAATGACTTAACTCGATTAGCATGTATTTGATGGATATAATGTGGAAATATTCTGGAATATCATCACCCAAGGAACGTATGTACAAATTTTGGCTGCTGTTTAAACCACGGCCAGTAGAATAAACTGTTCTCTTTTTAATTAACTATCGATAATTTCCCTAGTTTTGTAATTTTCGATTGTAGTTTTTATCTTCATAGAGTTGGAACTTCTTACGTGCTATTTAGTTAATGACTACGGCAAAATGAAGCCAATGAAATTAAACAGTAAGTAGCTTTCCTAAAACTTTATGCTACACCTTATAAATTATAAAACAAAACCCATTGTGACTTATTGTTTTAACAAAGTGTATCAGTTATCATTCTAATCCAGGCGGCATTTCAACCTAACCGCAACCTCAGTTAATATTTCCGTTAGGATTTATAGCTTCTGTCACATGCGCATTAAAACATTCCCTATTTCGCGATCGAATTTTGGTTCACTGGAACTACTTATATCGACAGGAATAATGGCATTAATGCTTCTCCAAGTTAAATTTGGTAATAGAATAAAATCTGTAATGAATTTCTAGGCATACCAAAGCACACGCGCACAAAGCAGAGAGTGATTGCTAGTATATTTATAATAGTATAGTTAAGAACACTAGGCAGGACGCTAATGCTGTTCTTTTATGTTCCGTAGGTATGGTTCAAGAATCGGCGAGCAAAGTGGCGCAAGCAGAAGCGGGAGGAACAAGAGCGCATGCGCAAACTGCAGGAGGAGCGAGCGGCCGCTCAGCAACTAGACACCAGCTCCTCACCACATCACCATCACCCCCACTCGCTGCACCAGCCTCACCCCCTGCACCCCGCCTCCGCGAGACACCCCCTCGACCAGGACGGAGACGACGAGAGCTCCGACCTCGAGGTGGCGTAGGAGGACAACACCTGTTGTCTCTCTCACACAGCGGATCATCCCGATAAAACCCGATTCCATGTCAATTACCGCCATTGATGGGCTGGATCGGTGTATTGCGTTAACGCATCCATAGTCCACAGAGTTATATGCATTAAAACCAAAATATTTCAGTGCGACGACCACTCATCTAAAAGAGCACTGGACTCAACCAGCCAGTCGTCATGTAAAAGTTGGGTCAGATACCACATCTCACCAATTAAAGACTGTTACCAGCGAACTGAGTCAGAATTACCAACACTGGATAATCCCACTTGCTGATATAATAGCTTTGTTGTTAGCCACTTGCTGTTTTTGCTGTTCCAGCATAGCCGTAAGTAAGAAAATTAAAAGGAAGATTTCACGAGTCTTACCTGTGTGGTCAAATCAACTTTTTCACTGCCGTGGAAATGTATTGATCACCAGTTGAAAAAAAAAATTTATTACCAAACTTAATCTGTGATTCAAATATTAAATGTTGATAGTGCTATCGCAAACGGGGGGGAAAAAAAATCAGCTCAACGCATGTGCTGAAACCACACTCTTTGATGTCGAGCGATCATCTACTTGCTGTTCATTCTTATCGAGTAGAGTACTTAAGAGAATGGAATAATGGTGCAAACAGTTAACTGTGGTCTAACATAGTGAATTTGTTTCATCCGTACAAAGCCAAGGTGGAGACCAGTGGCGGATCTAGGAGGGAAGGGGTGGAAAAACGGTACACTTGCCCCCGGGCGGCAATTTCATGGGGGCGGCAAAACTTGGATTGAAGGGACTGAAAATTTATGAGGCGGTGAGCTACTTTTATTAGCTCCATTACTGCCCCGGTCGGCAACAATGGGGGGAAAAAAACTCGAAGTTTTTGCCCCGGCTAGGAAAAGTTCGTCAATCCGTTACTGGTGGAGACAGAAGCATTGGGTCACTTCCCGACTGCATTTGGCCTTTCTGATAATTAATCTTACTGCATATCTCTTGGAAATCCTGGATGTTCTTAGAACCGTTGCAGAATTCTTCAAGCAGAAATAAAAATATTACTGAACTGAGCACCAAAGTTCATAAAAACAGGTATATGTAATTGGGAATGATATTTGGTCTGCCATTTTCGGAAGATCGTCATGGATTCCGGTGCATATATTAGCAATACTGTTTCGCAGGCCATTATTGCATCGATTTTAGAAAAGTTGACCGACTAACACTATTCTATGTGTGTCTGGCTCACTAATTCGAGTACCTGACAAAACTAAGAATGGAATCATCTAAATTATTAATTCATTACACTGCTTTAAACAGCAATGAAACACTTCTACTGTGATTTTCTCCGGCTAAGTGATTTATAAATATTCAGGTGCATTATTGAGCGTGTTAAGAAGTCAAAGAAGGAATACAGGGTACCAACAGTCTACGACTACTGATCCACGAAAGTGTTATCATATTCTAGTCAATTATACTTTACCAGTGGTGAAGATGTATTAAAAAATATTTCAGGGCATCTCACTTGGTTAATGCGTGCAGTGTATTTCGCACATTGATGATTGTATTTCACATGGATTTATCTCATTCATATTCATATGAAAAATTGTAACTATTCGTTACAAACGTTATCGAAACTTTGTTTACGATATACTGCAAAATAAAATTATGTTTTCTAGCCTTGTTGGTTTGATTCTACACATCAGTGGGGATATCTTTCGTCGAAATTGGCCGAAAGAATCCAACCTAATAAAGATCTTCGAAAACAGTTGCTGAATGTTTCCAGATAATTGAATTTCAACTAAAAATCCGAAATTATATTTTAAATGGCTATCTTTGGAATGCCACAGGTGATTACGGTGTGATTAATGTTTTCCGTGTTGTGGCATTGTTAACAAGATTTTTTTTTCAAGAAACCATTCTGATATAATCTTATGTGCCAAGCAGAAGGAACTGATTTTGCTTCAATCTATAGCAACTGTATAGAACAAAACGTTGTTAAGGCCATAACTGATAAATTATAAAATTGTGATTATAATAAATAAAACTTGACGAGAGTGGAATATTACATTTGGTAGTGGTTGTGTGAAATCTTTCACTTTCAAATTTAAGAAATTCGAACTGTGATAAAAAAAATAATAATAATAAAAACTGGAGAACAGTGTTGCTCCAAAAAGACACATATAACAGACTTCATTACGTCTTTGGAGTTGACGTCAGTTTCTGTTCCAAAGGTATTATGTGTTGTCGTCGTGAATTTATTACGTGTAAACAGTTACGTCTTAAATTAAATAGTGTGATACACGATCTTGTGTTTTAAGAAACCAAAGATAGATTAAGAACAAAATTACATTCCTTCGTCAATGAATAGAAAATTTACAAGTAATTGGTAGTTAATATTTAAGAAACATTTGTCTTTACATTTATTTTATTCAACTAGTAAAGTTATAATCTAACAACACAATAACTTTAATCAGATTTACTGTATGCAATTATAAAATTCAGTGTGAGCTTTAATATTTTTGTTCATGCCTTTAAGTGCTTGAATAGCTGATGTACTTCGTTGGAGTAACCACACTGCCAATAACTGACTGAAAATATGACATGTGTGCTTTCAAGCAATGAAGGAATGCTACTGAAGGAATAATGTAATGATATAATCAGTTACAAATTATACTTGTTGGCAATGTTGAGATCCTGTTCGAATCAGGAGGATGACAATTTCTCATTTAAGTGTACCCGTTTTGTTGGCAAACGTGTAGATGCACAGTTAAAATTGTTAAATAATCTTAAAAAATAAATACCTACCGAAATTTTCATTTTGCTGTTAGAAGCGGAACTTCCAAAAACAGATCCATACAAATACCTTAGTTATTAATCCACTGATCCCCAAAATAAACCACCTTTCGTAAACCGGAGTGAAATCATACAGCTTGTTATATTTTTTAAAAAACCCTCTGTCAAATTTTAATTCGCTCTCTCGAGGGAAACCACAGGAGCCGGGCGTAAACTGCTTCTGCAAATGTGGCAATAAATTTAATTATCTCGAAATATTGCGTCATACATGTATATATATATATATCTCAAAACAATCCAGATATTTCATCAACCGCAGCAGCGCATAATTACAATTTCGTGCGTTGTTTATGTAGTTAAAACACGGCAGTCATTTTTTTTATTCGTTCATATATTAAATAAACTCCTACATGTCCTTTTATTCAGTCCTTATGTGATTATTTCAGAGCAGTGTATAATTCTAAATGTAATGAAGAACTTCTAATTGTAACAGAAAGACTAACGTCAGTCAAAAAGAAAATTAAACTTTTTAATAAAGTAATTGTCTTCACATGTATCAAAATATCCTGCCGTACCCAACGCAACGCAAATGTGGTAATGAGAAAGTACTGATAATTTAATTACCGCACATCTAAATGTCTAACTATAATACCGTTTCAATAAAGTTTGTCAATTGATAATGCCACTGTTTCACTTTTCTGTACTTTCAGATTGACAACACACCTTAACATATTTGTTTATATCCTATTTTTGAATAAGTAATAAAATACAGTATTCGAACTATAACAACACTGTCCTTCTATGTCTACTTCAGTTTACAGGTATCTAGTGTAACATTGTTCATATTCTCTAATAAGGGAATCATTTATATGTAAAATACAGTATGTGGTAATTATGTATTATAATTTACCTGTAATCAGTATTATCGGAGATGTATAATTTGTTGTTGTAAAATATTACTGTTCATCCATAATTTTATAAACATTTCTTTCAATAATCTACTTCCCATAAATTTACCCAAATGTAACTTTTGAACAGTATTCCAGGTGTAAAATAACGCCTGAAATATATTTTAGCAGAGTAATCAAAGGAACAAATGGAAAATGTTTTTAACGCGAGAAATATGGTTATTCCATAAGCTAATAGAAACACGCTGCTTTACAGGAAATTTAAGACACTATTATTTCCGTTTCATGTGTTTAGTAAAGTCATTTAATGTGATTTCTTATTTTTCCACTGTTTTGAACAATATAATCACTCAGGTCAAAAAAAATAATCATATTACATTATAGAATATTGTTGCCAAGTGGCACGCGCAGTTATATACAGATACTTTCGTTTCAGAAAGGCACCCTTTAGAGAAAAAAAAAAAAAAAAAAAAATTAAAAAAGTTTTTAAAAAAATTATACAGAAAGTGAGTGTCTAACATTATCGTCTTTATCTTCAAATTGTAAATAATCTATGGTAAATTTTTATGACATAAACAATTTTAATGATTTAGCATAATTTTCAGAATAAATTTCCTTTAGACTTTACGTTAGTTCACAGGAGAAAGTAACTAAAATTATAGTCAGTTTAAATAAGTGCAAACTATTTCTCCTAATTCATACAAGAGAGTCGAAAGCTACAATTCCTTCCTGTAACTAAGCAAACTATTTGCAATGATCACATTTTCTAAATTTATGGTAAGTATTTTTTTAAATATTGGAAACATATAAAAGTTAAATTTAGCTTAGTAAATCAACAAAAAAACTCAGAAGGAATTACTAAAGAAATCCTAAAATAAAACGGAAATATCTGCATTTATATCAAGTTGTATGAATTATTTATGTTTTAATACCAAAAAATACAGTAGATAAATAATTTATTTACCTTTTTCTCGTGAAACAAGAAGCTGTAACTAAATAAAATGTATGTGATTTTTCTAGAGTTACTTCGAAAGCTCATTCTACTTTCACTTAGAGAAAGATCCATTTTTAAACTCGACTGCTCGTGTACTGTTTATCTGTAGGTCTTTATAACCAGATAAACTTAGGGAGTTAAAATTATAAAAATTTTAACTAAAAACGACCAAACGTATGAACAATTCTTGATATCCAGAACAAAGAAAAGAGTATTTTAGGAAGCTGACAGATCTAAATTTTACACGAGTGGTTCCATAATATCTCTCCCCATATAAAAAGCTTATGAAGAGAAATGTGAGAAATACAGTCAAAATATTTTTATGAAAATCATTTTTCTCATAAGCAGTGGTCTCAAATGACTAAATTTCATGTGATACATGCCTAACAGTAACTCAAATTAAATTCCCAATGAACTTTCACAGAAAAATTTTAGACCTATCTCATTGCTCGAAATACATAAATAAACTAAAAATTTCTTAAGATGAGGAAACGTTTTGGCACCGGAAAAGAAAAGCAGTTGCTTCAAACATACAGATTTATATGCTTGCACTTGAAAAATAGATATTGAAACTTCGTTTTATCAAGATATTCTCATTCTGTAACAATTACTGAACATTGAAACTAATTATTATCTATGATTAGTCCACCGTTCTCCTTACGTTAATGCATACAACTACTCAAAGTAATATCTTTTGAAATAATAATAATATAAAACCGTCGTAGACAGTGATATTACATACATACGAGGGGAAAGTAACCATTTCGATATTTTCATCTGTGGTAACAGTTTCCAGTCATCGTTTACGTGAATCATTTTCAAGTTATGTACGACCACACATAAATTATGCAATCCATTTCTTCATAGTTCAGAACGATGGGGCATACTCTTAATAAACTTTTACCAACATTGGATAAATTTTCATTGACGATAAACAATTTTAAAAAAAAATTATGACGGCTTGAATTTACCCATTACAAGGAGACACAAACAATACACCTACTTTAAATATTCTATTTAATCAAATTACTTCACAAATCTGATTGAAATTTTAATTTTTTTATTGTTACACGTGTAACACATTTTAATCAAGAAAAGTTCAACCAAATCCAGTGCTAGCAGATTAGAACAAATGTTAGTTTTTCTTTTAGTGTCAACAGAAATAATGTAAAAAGCTGTAAGATGTAATCTTAAAAATATTTTGCTGTTTTTTTTTTTTTTTTTTTTTTTTTTTTTTTTTTTTTTTTTTTTTTTTGGACAGTTGACTGTAACATCTAACATTATTGAATTGCAAGTTGCATATATCAGAAGAGAAAAATTCATTGCTGAAACCTTCATCTCTCAATTAGGCAGTACTCGAACGGTCTAAAAAAAAGAAGAAAAAGTGGCTAATGAATTATGTTATCTGCTGCCTCGGTCGGTAAAGTCATATTTTGAAGAGCTGCCAATGTTAAAAAGTGAACCGCAAAAGACGAGTTAGTTATATGGAGGCAGAATATTATATAAGTCATCGATATCTCAGAGAAATCCGTGTAACATGTTCACAATTAAATTATAATTTATTACTTACTCAAAAAGTATTAGATTGGAAATTTTCATGGTTGCCAGGCGCATCACAACCTTAGTAAACTTTGAGCGTCTGGTTCTTCGCCCTCATTCACAGTTAGTTGAATTAAACACCAAGCCTACACTGTGACCGGAGAGCGGAGAAACGGGCATTCGAAACGTGCCAACGTGCTGACATTTTGAGGTTACTGGAAGCTCGAGAATTTTTTATAGTCTATTTCAGTATAGTCTTTTCTTTTATTGTTATCATTCTGGTAGTTTAACCACTCTTTGAGAGAGAAAAATCATTTCCCTAAAGACATATCCACTTTTGAAAACGTATTTCTATTTTATCTACTAATATATATTCATTAAATTACTAGCTCATTGTTGAACTGCTGCAACAGATTAGTAGGCCTACTAAATTATAATCTGGGTCTAAAGGTCAATCGTAACATAAAGTTTTTGACATCAGAATTAATGACGACGAAAAGAATGCAAATAATTTGTTGCGTAGTCATTATTTAACTTTAAGACAATCATATACTCATCATTATAGGTTTATTTCTGTTTAGGCTGAGAAATTAAAAATTCCAAATGCTTATTTCAAAAACGAATTAATACTCGGGGCAATATATTATCGACAGTATATTTGTTGATTACTGACAAAACACATAATTGTCTGATTTTTTTTCCTGTGTGTGGATACTAATCTGTAATGCAATTATAAATAACGCTGAAAAATATTTAAAGAAATTTATATATATTTTAGAAGTTTATTATCAGAATATTTTGGAGAGCTTTATAATTGCCGTATTACTGAAGGAATACAGGGGATAATAAAAGACAAGAATTTTTCAAAGAAACTGCATAGCCGAAACCAGCATAGTCGCTCACAACTTCGGGGCTTTTGTAAACTATCCTCTCACCTTGTCCGTCTTCTTGACGGTTGCTGCTATAGTACATTAAAATTACCTTTAAATAACTGATTTTCAAAAACCGAAATATAACGCAAAAAAAACATACGCACAAAAAAGCAGTGTAAGATAAAAATTAATTTTCAAGACAGAGCACTGAGTAATCTATTTGATGCTATTGATACACGTGCTTATATCAACCATGGGCACCCTAATGTTTAAGCTTACAATTTTCGTTTGTGGAAACTGGTAAAACAAAGTTTTCTGCACAAGAAAAATGTAAATCTTAGCCATGAACGTAAAAATCAAAACTGATTACATCATCGGTCGATAATAAAGTTACGATTTTCACAATACCTTAGGAACAGTTTGGACAAAGTGATTAGTGTCAACCTGATTATCATGGATTTGGCCACTACTCATCACTTTTAGGCTTACTTCAGTGAAAACTGGTTATACTTTGGGAGAATTATCGAAAAACTGGTACGGATGAAGATGTATATAAAGATCATTGGAACAAAAAACAAACATCAAAATCCAATCAGAAATTACGTGTAAATGGACACTTAAAAACAATTTTTTTTCTGACTCTGTTAGCAAAGTTTTAGGTACCGATGTTGGCCTTTCCGAAACTCAGTTGTAGACAGACTCATAGGAATCAGGCTGCACGCATTGAAAGGGTCTTCAGGGGATAGCTAAATTTGAAAGTAGGTAGTAGGCCTAAACAGGAGATTCTAATTTTTATAGGTTATAATCCTTCAAGTATATAGGATAATATAAAAAAAAGAGATACAGGCTAAAGCAAGCTATAAAACTGTACCTGGCGAATGGATAAAAAAAAATGTTTGCTGACTTTTAAAGTTATTTCCTCTGTGTAAAACACTGATCTAAATTATCTATTTCATCCAGAGCGCATTATGACTCACCGATACACCGATTTCGGAGGTTTTGCCATTATTACTTAAGAGTCTGCTGCGATATAACCATATTTATTTCTTAAAAAAGTACGCATTTCGCAAAGAGAACAATGCAACAAACACTTGAACAACGCTAAAAGGCTTTCCAGACAGACGGGAACAAATTATTTCTTCCTAAACTGAACCCATTAATAATGATCTGGGGTCTAAACAAAAGGTTGTATCCCAGGAAAAAAGGGTATAGAGATTTAGAGAACAGTCTTTGTGTGGGACAATGAGGTAACAGAAGTATCGCATGTACGAACAGCTATTGCCATGACAGTACAAAGATATATATTAAGACACTACTGCATTCGGACACCACAGACGGCACCTTACGTATCCGTACCTGAACAGAAATCGACTACCTACGGCACATATGCCATTTTACCAGTAGTGGCCAAATTAAACTTTTGTAATTCATAACTGAAACATGAATAGTTAGTGCATCTTTTCCTTAACCACAAATCCCTTGAGCATATAAGGTTTCCTCCTCATTAACAAATAAACAATTATATGTCATTATTTCAAGTATCGGATCAGTACTACAGGATTTTTTTAATTATTATTTATCCTCTATATCCATTACTGGGTTTAATACCAAGGCTGAATGTTAATTTCCTTTTAAATGAAATGAATTATTATTCAAATATGAAGTTAAATATATTATTAGACTTTCATAATAACCATTACTATCCACTTATGTTTTAGTACACTGTTTACAAACATTATTCTGTTTGAACACCATGGTTACAATTCATTGGTACAATTATACTTCTCTTCTATCCTCGGGCTTGTCATTTAGGATATTAAATTACAATTTTGCGTTCCTCCCGCCAGGATTTTGGATCGCTTCTTTTATTCATGCTTCTTTTTTTTTATCAACACCTACCCCTACCAGAGATATCCTTCAGTCTGGCTCGACGATTTCTGACCTTTAAACTTAAATTTCCCAAGTTACCATACATAATCATATTTACTTGATAACAAAATATTCTTATAATAATAATTTTTACAATTAGTGAGGTCGTGTAACTCACAATTTTTGTTAGCAATTTTCTTTACTTAGCTATTAAAATTCAATTTCGTCATTAATTTTAAATGTTACTAATTTATTCATTCCATTTATTTGCGTTATTTTCTTTTTGGTTTTACACCTCGCTGGCGTCTAGTTCGTTAGAGGCGACAAAGTATTGGGGGCAAGGAACTGAAAGGAATTCGATCATGGACTTCTAAAGGAACCATCGGCAGTGATTTCGGAAAATAATGGAAAAACCAAACTCTCGATGGAGGATGGATAGGGATTCGAACCCATAACCTGCAGGACGGGAGGCCAGAGCGTTATTGCTCACCCACAACGTTAGTTACTTTATTTATTAACGTTCGAAGAGAAACGGAGAGTCTGTTACAGATTTCTAGTTCGTAAAAGGAATAAGTTTCGGTCTTCTAATTTGCACGTATTTCGTTGACTCAAAATTGAATTTAAAATCCTGTTAAATTATATTGATTTACAAGTAAATTAATCTAAAAATATTTGTCTGTTTCAACGTGTGTAGAATCGTTCTGCAGATACTAAAAAGGGGGCTAAGATTTTTTTGCAGTTTTTCGCCTGGAAAAGTTGCTCCAAAATTAATTTTTTCTTGTTATTACTAACAGGTATTTCTGTAAAGGTAGGAATGCTACAAGTTACATATAAAAAAATAGTTATATCGAATATAGTTCGTAAATTGACAGGAAAATGAGTTTATCTTGCAGTTACTTTGTCATAGAATGATGGCATTTTATTTAAAGTGCTCCTAACAGAGAGTGTGTTCGATCCTATAGCTTCAACAAACAAACAAATAACAAAAACCAAGACAAATAACCAAAGGCACACACATTTTTATTTTATTTATTTATTTCTGTTTTTACATAGCTACTACTATTTAGCTACCTAATAGGCCCTTATTTTCTACAGTTTCTATTCTTAAAACAATTTAATTTTTAATAAATACATCTGGATAATTATTCTTAAGGATTTAATGGATTTAAAGTATTTTAATAATTAATCTACTATTTATTCTAATAATTAATATACCAATTAATCTACCAACTAATCTACTAATTGATCTACCATCACACTAACTCACACCAAAAACATCAATTGACTAAGTACTGTATTTTCATAGTTCTAATCAATAAACTGTCTATTTGTAAATGTTCATCCTGCACCACTGCTGGCCTGCGTTGACATCCAGGCCGCCGGCTGTCTCTGCTGATGCAGTGGGGCGACTGCTGACATGCTGACCACAAAGTGCCGTCAGCCAGCTTCACGTTCCTCCATATATATATAAATTTAAATCGATTGCATACAAAACACAAGTGCGACCTTATTTAGAATATTTTCTTCAGTATGGAGCCACCCATCAAAAAGGATTAATAGAGACGTTGGAGTCGTCCGATTTGTCATAGGTACTTACATATAGCCGGGCGAAAGGGTAAGTATGATGGTGAAGAGGTTGGCCTGCGAAGATGTGAAACGCCGTAGGTGTTTCTCTTCTCATAAGCTAATTGGAAAGTTCGTGAAAGATCTATTACAGGATGGCAGCAAACACATTTTACTACCAGCGACTTTCATATCCAGGAATGGCCGAGAAAATAAGAAAAGAGAAATCAGAGCCAGAGCCAAATATTTTCAATACTAATTTTTCTCTCGAGCGATTAGAGAATGGAAAGGAATGGAATAGGAAGGAGAAAACTTAGAATACGAGTAGATCTAAAGAAACCTCTCCAGTCCCTCTGACGCGTGTTTTCCTAAACCGTTCCAGATATATACCCGGATGGTTCATTGAGATAACCCATGGACGCCTCCCGTGTATAAACGTTTACACCCTCTGCCACAAAATTTGTAGTGAATCACGGAGTAATAGTATGTTTGATTTCAGTTGGACGATTTTGACAGCATAGCATGGCATAGAAAAGACATGGAAGGTGTATCCGCTACCTGACCTGAAAAAATGTCAGGCATTGCCACTTTACGTCAAGCGACTACCGTCTGATCTGCCACATCCATGTATGTGAATGTCATTAAAGTGTGGAATGTTATTTGGGCGATATTCGAATAACCATGGCCTTTAAAAAAAAAAAAAAAAAAAAAAAAAAAAAAAAAAAAAAACCTGTAATACTAGGCTATGTAGGTAGTTTGATGATGGTAGATGAAAGAAGAACCTGTTCATTTGTAGCAATTTGTTTATTCGTCAATAGAAATAGATACTTAGCAAAACACAAATCTTACGAAACGATTAGAAATGATGAAATGTTTCCCTAACACAAACAAAAATGTCCGAAAAGCTCCTTAGTCTAGAAAACACACACAGTTTATCAATATCCCCGTTATACGCGGTGCTGCTATATAGCGGTAATCCTTATCGACGCCAGCGATACCTAGCAGCTTGACTCTGAACTATCGCATACCCGTGACCTTGATAGTTGATAACTTTGCCATTTACGGCCTGAATTTCGAAAATTTCTTCTTAATTAATGACGTCACCATAGAGGAAAACTTAATCTTTAAAATTATACCTGATTTATCGATTTTTGTTAAGTGTGAAGGGAAAAGGATACTCGTCACAAAAAACCTGTTCGAAATAATATATATGATTTATGTGCTGCACATTAAGAGATGTCATGACCAAAGGAGGCGGAAATCAAGGTCAGCTCAGTAGCTTCAGTACTACTGATTCGTCACAGCGTGAAGAGCCGTCAAGGAGATTTGCTTTTGTCCGTCAACTCACACAGCGATTAGCCGTGCAAACCCTGCTCGAGATCCGTGAAGCGAGGACAAATATTTACAACGCTCAACCGCGAAGAGCACTCAGGTTCCGACAGCAAAGCAAGCTTTCTCTTTGCCTTCGATTAGCAACCTCCCAGAACAAATGTCAAGCGTACTGAGTTATTTATCCATTAAGCGCACAGTTAGCTCCTCAACGTGCAAGAAAAACGATACCTGTGACGTGGTCCAAACGGCCATTATGCACTGTGTGCCATCTGCCCAGGACAAACAGCCGGAGAGGTGATACCGCCAGGAAAACCAATTACGGCTAATGTGGCTTCTTCTTGGCTCGTGGTCTTTTTGCCGGCGGTGATTTGAGCGCAAACAGCCGATGCGGTCCGGTCTGCAATTAGTCTGTCCCGTGTCCGATTTCATCACTTCCGGAAGCTACACGCGCCTCTTGTTTGACTTGGAGCAGCTGTCCACAACGGTCCAGGAAAGGAGTATCGCTTAATACTATGAAGCATACGAGCACAACCCTTTAATAAATATGATTTTTAGTAATTAAATTCATTTAATGAGTCATCAACAGTGTTTTAAATGAAACAACGTATCTTTACCGAACCATTCTGAAGGGTGTGGGTTTGAATCACCAATCCCGATTTAAGTTTTTTTTTTTTTTTTTTTTTTTTTTTTTTTTTTTTTTTTTTTGCTGCCATCAGTCTTTCGACTGGTTCCTGCACTAGCCTTTTCATCTAAACATAAAATTATCTGTTTCATATATTCTAATCTCTGTCTTCCTTTGCAGTTCTTACCTTCGGCTGTTCCCTCCACTAACAAATTAAAAAATCCTACATGTCTCAAATATGACCTGCAATCCTGTCTCTTCTTTCTGTAAGACTCTTCACAAACTTCTTTCCTCCCCCATCATTTCCAAATCACGGCATTAATGAATTCCTTCTTGTTCCTTGTCTCTCGTCCTCTCCCTGCTATAGTGTCTTCGACGTCAATAATGCGTAAAGCTTGTAGGGAAACTATCTACTCGGATGTAGCGAAAATGCTACTTTACGAATTTTAAGATCCTTTACAACTTTTATCGCAATGCTCTTCAGCATTATACTCTACAACAACAAATACTACGCGCACGCACTTAGAACAGCATTTTACATTGAACCAACCGCGTTAGTTCACAACAGAAAATACCGTTGAAGGCATCAACAGTTTTGGCTTCACCACTCGTCGACGTCGAGGTCATTAGAGATGGGAAATGACTTGGGAAAAGAACAGGAAGAAATCCGGCAGTGGTGTTTTTGAAGGAACCATACCATACCATATTAGGTTCTTCGGTGGTTTAATTTATATATATTGATTAATTAAAAAGTCCACCAGAAGGTTAAGTTGAAGATTTGTTTATTTGCTCAAAACGAAGTCAGCGATATTCACAAGCATAGATACAATACAGAGATGCACTTCTGAGCCGTCGCAAATAAAATCTCTGTGAACTCAACTTGAAAAACTAACTGGATGAATCTCTCTGTAAAACTGATTACTGAATCTGTCCAGCCGATATGTTTATATAGTCTCTATCGAAATTACGAGAATTCTTCAAAGGCATCCGCCCGATATTTCTCGAACATTAACAATCACTCAAATAATCAAACATATTAAAAACAATCTGAATTAATACAAAATTACTTATCAACATTACAAAATGATCAGAAATGGTAATTAGAGATACTTAAATACAAAATTATTTGCAGAAATCATCTCAAACTGTAGAAAATTGTCCTGTAGACATCATAACTTGCATTAATACATGGAATTACAAACATTTAAGAAATTCTATTGCACCATTCGGTTCTTAAACATATTAAATGGACTTTAAATAATTTTCTTTCATAAAACAAAGTCTATATACACTGATTTAGAAGAAATTACAAAACAAACATACCAGATCATATTCAAGCAAACTTTAGCTCACTACAAATACTTCATACAGTACAATACTATTCAAAATTCAGGTATGAGGGCTGTTACAGGCATTCTTCTGAAATGATTTCGGGAAACCATGGAAAACCGAAATCTGCCTGGCTGGACGGGGGTTTAAACCCGCGTCTTCCCAGATTCCAAGCCCGAACGTTGCCGCTAGCTCACCTGACTTGGCAAAGGCCATCTAGTCGTAAAATAACACAGTAGCCCGCTTCTCTAAATTAGCTTGATTTTATTGGGGCTTAGATAACGGGACTTTTCTGGCCAGTTAATTTCGTTCAAAGTAAGTCATATCAATCTTTGGCGATACCATCTTCGTCCAATAAAAACCCCTACTTCCCTACATCTCTACCTTTTGGCTTCGCGAAGCGTCTTATTCTTTCTCCCTCATGCATTTTGGATCTGTCTAGGCCGAGGGTTGAAGCCGTGAACTTATTTGGTGAATGACCAGGGAGCATGGGCTGGGTTACTTAGATATGGATGATTTTATGGTTGTAACTTTTTACAACTTGACGTTAATTATTCTGTCCCTTTACTAATATGTTTTAATTAATTTTTAAAATGAATAAACTTAACCAAATTTACCTTTTACTAATTAATATAATGTTAAAGTCTTTCGTTAACATGCAATATCAGGATTAATTGATTGCCAGAATTTAATGTCAAATTACACTAGCCGGACAGGTTGACACAGGATTGTTTACTATTTTAATTGTTTCCCGTTACTTTATTGGTCTTTCGGTTATTATTCTGCGATAAGCTTATGTTTTATAATTAATATGTTGGTAATATGATTCAGTTCCATAAGACATTTAAATGGGCGCTTAATTAGAATATTCGCCGACTTGTGCTCAGTCTGCTAAGTGTCCAGTTGTACACGTATTCCCAGTTATAAATTCGCTATGAATTGTGATTGGCTGCAGACTTCCCACTTCTCCATTCAGTCTGACGATTCGGCAGCTGATGCAAGCAATGTTTTTGAACAATCATGGTAGATCATAATTGTATAGTATTTGCAGTTATGCAAATGCGTTTTAAAAAATGTATTGGCATCGGAAGATAAGTTTGTACAGCTGTGAGACAATTTTAAGCATTTTATGAAATTAAAATCTATATCTCATTCGTATAATAATGATTACACTGTAATTACCAAAATTTCAATGCAGGGATATATGTTTTTAAGTTGTTAATTAATAAGTAACGTAGTTCTAAAAATGGCAGGAAGTCAAAAATTAAAGCAAAAATACAAAACGATGATTATAATTTCAATACTGCTCAATATAATGAGAACGTTAAACACAATAATGTGAATAAAGCTCTAACATTTCAATAAAATAGTGAAGAATAATAACGAATTTTCAAGTCTAATATACTGAATGAACCTTTTAGAACAAGAATGCAAAGTAATTAATTTTTTTACATATGGCTTTACGCCTCGTTAACGTCAATATTGAGGTAATTACAGGCGGAATGGGACTGGGGAAAAGGAACGGGAAGGTATTCGGCCATGGCCTTAAGAAGGAAGCATCCCGGCATTCGCCTGGAGTGATTTGGGGAAACCATGGAAAACCCAAATCTGGATGCCCGGACGGGGATTCAAACCGACGTCCTCCCTAATGCGAGGGCAGAACGTTAACCACTCACCCACCGCACTCCGTAAAGTAGTTATTTGAGCTTCACCAAATTTCACGATATTGACTGAATGATTTTGAAACAGAATACAAAATTAATAAAATCCTATCAGCTAGTTACCCAAGAGGGTTTTATTCATATTCAACGCAGAGATCAACATCCAGTCCTACAGAACACAAAATGTTTGATGCAATCCACAACGGTACAAAGTGAAGACTGTAATTATAAGCTGTATGACTGAAATATTGTGGCCTCGTAGTTTTCGAAATGGTAATTTTGAGGTAAAGTAGGTAAAAATTAAATGCTTATCTCCTTGTGGCCGAATAAATTAGTAAAAATTTGCCCTGGTGCCACCTCTGTCGTAGCTGGACGTACAGTTTTATAAGAAATTTCACCCATAGTTCATCCAGGAGAATTCCATATGATCCGGCCTAGCTCTTGAAAATTCCTTGCCTTACCGGGTTTTGAACGCGGCACCATAAATGTTAGAGCTAACGCCTTAACAACTGAGGTATCAGACTGCTCCTGTTACAAAGCTAATCAGCAGAAAATTTAAGGAACGCGGTAGAAAGAATATCCTAGTATTATAAGAGAAGAAGCTACACTGATGATATACTCACTAATTATAACTTTCAATAGCCCCAATTTCCTGAAGACTCCTTTCCACCTGTTATTGATTCCACCTCTCCCATTGTTTGTACTAAAAGGTACTCAAAACAGTGTGAAGTGTGGAACGCTAGTTGTGTCTTACTCTTCTATACGTAATTTGTGTTGAGTAATCAGAAATTAACAATCCAATACACGCTAAACCGTAAATACTGCGATTATGCTATTCACTGCCACGCCCTACAATATTCACTCATATTAGTAGTTTCTGTGTTGGATATTACTGCACATATGGTTTCATATAGCTGTGTCCGTTCAGGGGTGAATAGTTTACAGATAGTTGTGTCGAACTGTTCTACACCGAATCGATAGAGAATTTCCGTAGTGCACTCAGAATTTCCGTAGTGCACTCAGAGATTTACTATTATTATTAATTGGGATCAGATAAGCTGGTCAGTTTGATAACTCTAATTTTATACCCAAAACTATTACAGTATTAATATAGTCTGCATTATTTACTATGAAATAAAACGTAGGAACTAATTAACTCAGAAACGACATAAGCAAAAACCGTCAAGCAGATAAAAAAAAATTCTAGTCGTTCCCAGCAAAGAATGATATAATCTGGACCGATTTTGTTGTGTGACTGATTGTTTCTAATTTAAATAGGCGACTTATAGAGAGAAATTCGGAGCAGAACACACAGTGCCGAGTATATTTTCACGTGGTTTTATGTAATTATATAACAAGGTAAAACCACTTCAGAAATGTACTTTTCATAACAATAATAAACACGCAGTCGAAGGATTCGATGGCAGGAAGAAATAGTTTCCACGCTACACGGAGAGCGCAACGTCCTAGTATGTGTTACAAACGCTCTACCAAGCACAACTAATTCACTATCTGCGAACATTTGGCGTTCTGAACGGACATTAATACAAAAGTTATACAGTTTACACATAAACGGCAGCATCGGAAAATCGTCCTTAACGACAGTATGTTTTTATATGTAATTTGGCTATGAAAATATAAAGCCAGCTACAGTAGGCTGAGTTTTTGCACGTTTACTTGTTATGATTTTCTATAGTAATTTTGTTCCACAAATCACAATACAAGACGAACAGAACGCTTAATTAAAACCACGCATTCCCCAGGCATGCTATAACAACGCTGTCGGGGTCGGCCACTAGTAACAAACCAAAGGAACAAGATGAAATCAATTGTTAGACTAAATTAATTCCTTGGTAAAATAAATAACTCTCGGGTTTTCTGCCGGCAGAAAACCCGAGAGTTATTTATTTTAACAATACGCCGGGAAAAACTAAAATCTCATAATTCCTTGGTGTTTATGAAGTTAAACGTAATAACTTAGTCAATTTAGAGCACAGCTATTTCTTCCATATCAAGAGAGCTATTTAACACATTTCAGACAGTAGGCTATACTTGTATCTACTTTCGTATAAACTGTTAATATTTAAAATTATAATAATAAATTCCAAAGTGAATTACAAAAATAGATTTTCAACTTACGCAGTAGTTGGCAATTAAATGCATCGCATAATCAAATGTGAATAATGAATTAGTATAGTCATCAGTTACAGATCAGGATAATTCGAGAGCCAAAACGTTTTGCCAATATAGTTGTCAATTTAATTTAATATCTCGTATTTTAGTTACCAATACAATCTTGAAAGCCAGTACTTTTTTTATATACTTACTTTAATTTTTCGTGTCTGGATATCGTAATCGTTCTGTCCCATATTGGATAAATTTCTTGATGTCCTTGGGTGAAAGGATCTCCCGTCAGTGGTTTGAATTCCACTGTCGTTGCCCAGTGTACGACCAATTGCTCTTCGAACAGCAGTCTCGTGGCAGGCTCCTTTCTTGTACCCCACGTGGTACGATATTGTTATTATCTTTGCTTTTTCAATTTGTTATTCTCTGACGAAGTTGTTAACGAATTTTAGCATCGATCTACGTTTCTTATGTTTACGGAATAATTGAATACTTCAATTTTGATGAGAATTTTTAAAACGTAGAAAACAGAGAGTTAGGGTAGGAAATGCGGTATCAAAGGAAGTGGAAATAAAAATGGGAGTGCCACAGAGTAGCGTATTGGGACCATTGCTATTCATTATTCTATTGAATAATTGTGTTGATTGTTTACTATCTGAAATTAGATTGTTTGCAGATGACATGTATAAAAGGATCAAAACGATAGGGGACTGTAAAAAGTTGCAGGGTGATCTGGACAGGATATCTAGTTGGTTTGGTAAACATGGGATGAGGATAAATGCAAAGAAGAGTCAGCTAATTAGATACACAAATAAAAACCAAAGGTTAATTACGAATATAAGGTGGCGAAAGATTTGCTTGCTGAAGACTTTAAATGTAAATATCTTGGCATTACATTTGATAACAAGCTTAACTGGGCAGGACACATTGGACAGGTGGTAGGAAAGGTTTCAAAATCTTGCACTTGTTGGAGAGAGTGATGAGGGTATGCACGAGAGAAGTAAAGGAATTAGGTTACAAAACTTTTGTCAGACCATTGTTCGAATATGGTAGTGTAGTATGGGACCCACATTTCGAGTATCAAATACAGGAGTTGGAGAAGGTGCAAAGAAGGGCTGCTAGATTTGTTTCTGGAAATTATCGCAGAATACAAGCAGTGACAGATATGATAAAGGAGCTGGAATGGGAGGATGAGGAGGGTCATGGGAGTGTACAGGGCGTATACTGGCGATGAGGCATGGAAAGAGTTGGTATGAAAAGTAGTTCATGGAGGGGAAAAGATGACCATGACCACAAGCTGGCACTCGATTTCAGGCACGAGGGTGTGAGAAGATTTTCTTTTTTAGGTAAGGGTGTCAGGGATTGGAATGAGTTACCGAGGGGAATGATGAATAACTTACCGAAGACGTCAAAAGAGAGGGCAAATGTGGGTCGGTGCAGGATAGGGGGAAGTTGGGTGTGTAGGGAAATTGCTACCGGAGCGTGTGCTCCATTGCAATTAAATTAAAAAATTAAAATATGACAGTAAAATTTAACAATAACAAAAATAGGTTAGCTTCGCCTTATGAACTTTTCTGACTTTACTGGATGCTGTTTTATCTCACAGGCAAAGATGCTTCAATACATTCCGTATTTCTCAGCTGCTGATTTTTTCTTTTATGTATGAGTGTTACTGTTGAGGCTATTTACTCCTGATTAATTTGCACGTTTAGTAGTATTACAAGTTCCCGTCAGATTTTTAATGGTTGTCAGTGCTTAAATACAGATTTATCAAACCTCAGCTGTCTTCATCCCACGTACCAACTCTCAGGAGAAGGAGCTACGTTCTGCCAATAAAAAAAATGCTGCTACCCTCTGTTCTCTATGTCGGTGGAGGGCTTAATCTTCGTTGCTAAACCCCGGATTGAGGGGATACCTTGTCGCCAAGTAATTATGGCACCCATCCCTGCGTGTACAGTGCAGTCTTCCTGTCAAGCGGCGACCAGATTAGAATACATCCACCACTTCACGATGTCGTGAGCAGCCTTATCAGAATTATTGTTGGTATCACCAACAAACCAACACAGAGATTCCTATACATTCGGTGCCCAAAGCTAGCCAAGCTGTCTGAACTCAATACACCTGGTGTAGTGGCGAATGGGAGTGCTGCAGTAGATTCGTGTTCTAAGAGTCATTGGTTCTATTACCGACCTGGGTCGTTTAACACGTACTAGATCTGTCCCAAGAGTTACAGGGATATATTAATACGCTACACTAGGTAGCTGTACTTCTGTGTGTGAGCTTTCCTGATTATAGTGGTTAATCAGCTGACTTCGAAAGCCAGGTCAGCTCACAAAGATTTCTACTCTACAGGAAATGCAGCGTGTTGTGAATGAGAAGTCCCATCTCACGTTGAGATCTTAACCTGCTGCTCGTTTAATTATGAAGTTAGAACACTGTCGATTAAATTCATCAGCCAAAAATGAAAAGAACTGTTGTTACAAACGAATGCTAATCACCGTACCCTAAAACATTAGAATTATTATGCAACTATATCCATTAGCAAAACCATTATTTCAAAGGGTGTAACATCACTCCTAGACTTCATTATAGAAACACATTACAATCTCCATAATACGAAGCCTCAAACATACACATGTCTGCGTTATAACAATTCAAGCACAACTCTCTGCTGCTTACAATCGTAATAATCATAACAGTATTTATCGATACTAACTTATTCTATCCCGCCCTCTCATAAATAGACCGTGGAAAACCTCTCACGACTGTAATCACCTCGACATCGACGCGTCGTAATGCACCAACAAAAAAAGTCACAGCGTATGGAGTAAAAAATACCTACAGCCAACCGAAACCAGTAGATGCCTATTATACTACACACACACACACACACACACACACACACACGTTCGAAATGTAGCCCAGTAACTCAGTTAAGGCCCTGTGAAAACGCTACTACGGTGTAATTTAAAAAAGTGATCTTCTGATTTCCAGCCACAATCTTGGTGTAAACACGATGCATATAACTTACATTAGACGCTTATAAACAACCAGCGATATTTCATTTTTTTTTTTTTTTGTAACTGCTTTACGTCTCTTTTTAACATCGAGGTCTTTTAGAGACGGGAAAGGATGGGGGGGGCAAGGATGGGGGGGCAAGGATGGGGGGGCAAGGATGGGGGGGTAAGGATGGGGGCAAGGAATGGGAAGGAATTCGGCCATGGCCTTTTGAAGGAAGCATCCCGGCATTTGCCTGGAGTGATTTGGGGAAACCATGGAAAACCCAAATCTGGATGCCCGGACGGGGATTCCAACCGCCGTCCTCCCGAATGCGAGGCGAGAACGCTAACCGTTACACCGCCACGCTCGGTGCGATATTTCAATTACAACATTCCATTATCCTAGCAGCAATAGAATTGTTCCTATAGTACACACCGATATCACATACATAAGTTTAAAATATTTGAATACAAGAAGAATTATAATGAAGAAAGAGAACCACCACTGAGCCAACTTCTGGAAATGAAATATTCCAGTAGATACAAGATTTCATTCAATTTATTATATTTTTAAATTAAAAATATTTGCCAATTTGTCCCTCCTGTTCTTTCAGGGAAAAATTATGAGACATGCCCCTTTTCATATGAAATTTACTATTAATTTTCAAATTTTAAGAAAATTATGAGATTTATGATTTAGTAAAAAGGTGACAACTGTCCTCCATCTGTATCTCCTACCCATTTATGTATGGTAACATATTTTCCTCACCAGAGGGTCTCTAAAATATTTTGTATTTTCAGACAACAGGTAGAGTGAAAACCACCTCCAGTCACTAGTGACTGAAGGCGGTTTTCATACTACTTTTTGTACATGTACATGTACATGTGGAGTGAGAAAAGATAAATTTTGGTATTTTGCTACCGATCTGTTTAATTTCCTCAAACCGAGCGTGGTGGTGTAGCGTTCTGGCCTCGCATTCGGGAGGACGGCGGTTCGAATCCCCGTCCGGGCATCCAGATTTGGGTTTTCCATGGTTTCCCCAAATCACTCCAGGTGAATGCCGGGATGATTCCTTCAAAAGGCCATGGCCGAATTACTTCCCATTCCTTGCCCCCCACCCTTTCCCGTCTCTAAAGACCTAGTTGTTATAGGAGACGTTAAGCAGTTTTAAAAAATAAAAATTCCTCAAGAACGCTGCAAGAGACGGCGGTTACACGTGGACAGAGGGACTCGGTAAAATTATTTTACCTTTTTCGTTACTGAACCTTGCAAATAATAGTACACGAATTTTTACATGATACTTTTGAAAGAATAATACACTTCGGTTTAAATATTACTATTGTGGAGTTCTGATATAGTCAAACATTGAATACTTTAGACTGTTCACCAAAATTTCTAGGTATTTGCCAATAGTTTTGCCATAGTCGACGCCAGCGAGATTTGTGTGAAAATACTTAGCCGGCGCTTGCCCATCTTGTAAACGCCCTCGCAGGGGGTTGCGCCAATTAATTTAATCTAGCGTAATCCCGACAAAGGATCGGCAGTCAATAATGCAATTAGCGACTGCCCCCTCACACTAGCTGCGCACCTTAATTACCGCAGGGACATCATTGGGTTTCGGTTGATCTGAGCAGACGCCGCCATGACAATGGGCCAATTACGTTGGTCTGTTGCTGAAGAGTTGACCACACGTGAATTATTGCGGGTACCTACACAGTAATCACGGCGTAATTAGGCTTTGAGCGCAGGTTTGTAGGCAGAGTCGCTAGGATTGGTTAGCTGACGTAGAGTTTGGTACGCATCAAACGATTACGTTTAATGAGCAAATATTTCGGTCTGTTGTTAGTATTATTACTGCTGTTTGAGCTTAGATATCAAAGCATGTGGCTAGTAAATATTTGCATAGGCGCACTGTTATTTAGCGTTTATTTCTATTTAGAAAACTGTTATTGCAGACTCTGCTGTTTGTTAGAAATTTACTGGATCTGTAAGCCAAGCCACAGCTAATGAAGTCGAGTTAATGAAATCATTCAACTATATTGAAGCTTTCTATATTTACGTATACTACAGACGCAAACATTCCATCATATCCATGAAATCAGTTAATAATATGTCACATATACTTATTCATTATTTGTGCTATTTTATGGAATAAAGGCGTTGATCTTTTAAATGTTTAGACTTAATGCTAGCACAATCATCCGTCAGGGCGAAGCAAATTATAGTTAATCATTAACGCATGTGTGCTGTCGAGGTCTTTTGCGTATTTTATTTGAGTTTTGCTGTCTGAAATGTACTATCAATTAGTTTGGGTCTTGTTAAATTTGTAATTTGTCATGTTAACGATAGTATTTTTATAATAGGCTATAGTGAAAAAAAACATTTTGTTCGTGTACTCATTCCATTATTTTCAATATGCCTCGATTTGTGTATTCACCTAGTATTTGGTATGCTTTGTGATTACTAATTACGAAAATTCTAGTGATTTTTGAATGTTTAAAATGCGAAGAATTAACAACCAACTGTTTAGGGTTATTGTTGACGTTTCGCTTCCACTTGTCATCTGTAGACACTCAAGACAATGTATCGAAAGCGGGAAAGTATAATATCCCATAGGATAATATTCTTTCAAAAATATATGGAACATTATATTGTTTTGACTGACACTGGTCAATTCTTATGTAATTACCATAAACGGTGGTTGATGGTTTACAATGCAGTCTAGTATAGCATAAACTTAACATGCCTGATTTGCCACATATTAATAAATTTTCGCGCATTATGGACTTTGAATTACGTTTCTTAAGACGATGTCAAATCTGTCGGTTCTAAAATTGAGATATGTTTGAGAAATATGTTACAATTTACACGAAATTAAAAAAGAAATTATTTTAGTCTAAAATTTTACTTTACTGTATAAAACATTCACAAAACATCATACAGCTTATTCCGTTTTTAAAGTTAAAAATTATTATTCGGTGAATTTTATTCTGAATCAGTTTTTACAAAACACGCCAAACGTAAATCATTGTAATTAATATGTTAATGGTCTTTGCAAAATAGTTTTTATGAGTGCGCCCTGAAAGGCACGTAAATGCATTTACTAATAGACAATGATGTATTTCTGTAACTCAATTGCTTTTATTTTGTGAATCAAGGCCTAAGCGACATAAACCTACCCAAGGAATTTTGTTCGAAGCAAACTGAAGTGATATTATGGCGAGAAGGTGTAAAACGATAATTTAGCGGCAAAAACAACTCAAAATTCTGCGTCAATCAATAAGTTTTTAGATTTTGCTCTTGGCGAGATTGTATTGATCCCCTATGCACCAAATTTCTGTGGTATTGTTTCCTACTACTGGTTTAAACAATGTTGGTTTCAGTGCAAAGCAGCTAAGAAAATTACTTGCGAGAGAAATGACGTATCTATTCATGATCTTATCGTTTCTTTACTTGAAAGTTTTATAGTAAGCACAAATTTAATCCATATTTATTGAACCATATTGCTTACATGATGATTTATTTATTATTTACAAAGGTGAACCACTGATTTCATGAGGAAATAATCTGCCGAAACAGTTGCTGATAAAAATCTGTCATGGAAAAATTTGCTTTGCCCTGTGGAACTGAATGATTTGTAATCTAATCTTACTAAACAATTAATACATTATGGATGTGCAGTAACTTAAAATTTAAGTAGAAATGAATCAGTGATATTCTTGACGAGATACATTTTTGGCACTAACCGAAGATGGTACCACCATAACGCTTTGGCCACGCATTCGGGAGAACGCGGGTTCAATTCTCTGTTTAGTCATGTAGACTTCAGTTTTCCGTGCTTTCTGAAATCACTGTAAGCGTATGCCTGTATGGATCCTCCTAAAGGTCGTAGCCGAATTCCTTCCTGTTCCTTGCCCTCAGTACTTTCTCGGCTCTGATTACCTCGACGCAAAGCCATACAAATATTTTTGGAGCAAGCTTCCTCCGTTGAAACATAATAAATGATGAGGTTGACTACCGGAACTTTTTGCTATTACAAGGAAATTATTTAGAGTCGACGCCTAAGGCACAGAACAAGAACATCGTTATTAAATAAATTTTTAATCATGCTAACTGCCTAGGGTGAATTTACTTGTAGTATTGGTATATAGCTCTCAACTCCTGAACTAAAATGAAGTTTGAATTCTTAGGAAAGAAGAGGTTTAGCACTGACATCTTTATTGAAAGAGGGGAAACATCGATGAATGTGAGGAACAAAAAACATTATCGGATCTTACACAAATGTTAGTCTAAATGTTAACGAAAATACCTGGGATAGATATCAGAGGTATCTTTGCTATGAAAGAAAACAGACAACATCGCATTTAAAGTCTTTTCAGCAATTCACTTCGGAAGAAACCGCCAGCTATTTAGAAACCTGCAGCAAAGACTCAACTCTGGACATCTAACCGTTACGAAAATATAGCGACAAGATATTTCAAACAAAATTCCTGCAAGCAATGGCTTCCTGTGATTCCGCCGTTGTTATATCTCAGTTACCAAACCAAAAACGATTCTTTTATCTTTTTCGGAGGAAAAAATGCGAGACGTAGGAGAACCGTTAGCGAGTTGCCGTTTCCTATTAAAATATTTTTCTCTGTTCCCGTTAATTACAGGCAGCCAGCGAGTACAAACATTTTCGCTGTTACAATATTATGACTCTCTGTCTGACCGCCCACAAAATGTCCAATAACAGCGCCCGGGTCTCGGCTACTAGCTTACCTGGAATTCACGCGATACACAAAAACCTGAAATTGGCACTGCGGCAGGAAAAATGTTTATAAAAACAATTGTTTACTCTACGAACAATTTGCCCGGCCAACCTAAATTACATTTTTACGTGTCGCGTATACGTGTGTGTGTGCGTGTGAATTTTTCCGTCTCGGAGTGTTAGTGAGATGAATGTGCGTGCATGTATTTTTTGCCCTCCTACATTTTTTCCATCTCTGTTCTCCGTTTCATTCCGGGTGCGGATGAAAATAATTTTTCCGTTCGGGCAGCGATAAACTAGATTGGTATTATAATTGTTTACCTTCTGTAATGTTATCAAAACAAGCGAGGGTAGTGACAGCCGGAAAACAATTTGCGCCTACGGCTGAGGCGTCGATGGAGCGACATCGACGGACCCCACGCTCTTCTCGGCGCGACGCGCCGGTCGCGCAATGTAATCGCCGACCGCCAGAGGCGCCACCGGCGCCAAATCTGAATTACCCGGCGTTCTCCGCAGGCGCGTCCCCCTCCACGCTCCTATCACGCAACACCGCGCACGAAGCTGCTCACTTGTTATTTTGTACGGTTTATTCCGAAAAGCAAAAACAATTGGTACCATGAGGAAATTGTGGTGTAGGTGGAAGCAAGGGTAAAAAAAAAATAAAAAAAGACCTCGAGCTGTGATTATTCTCGCAATCCATTCATAACATTTCTTTTTTCGCTCTCCATTTTTTTCCCTTTGGCGGCGAGCGAGTGTGTTCTGTTTTTATGCTTTCTTAATTAATGGGGAATTGTAGAATTATATCCCTAACTTTTAAATACGTTTTCAGCACCAGTTCAAAGTTCTGGTGGAAGTACTGAGAACAAGTTACTGCGAAAAAAAAGAATGAAGCAACCTTTTAAAACCTTCAGACCCCCCACTCCGTTCACCTCCATTTTGAGCCGGTTATTTCTCTTTTGTCTGTACTGATTAAAACCGCTTTACACTATAGGGAAATTTCATGCATATGGATTCTATCCAGTTTATAATTTTTAAATCCAGAGGAAATTGTTTTCTTATTCATACGACGCTCGAGATATTTGAATGGTTTATTTAATTTCCGTTCGAGTTTCAGAACGGGGTCAGCGAAGCTAAATTCTGAACATAAATGTTTTCGGTGAAAAAGATATTTTCCCATCGCTTTGTAGGAATATTTTTTATTGATTTGTCAAATCAAAGACAGTGGAATTGCTACGCTGCCCGATTTTTTATATGAAATATTGTTCTCATCGGAAAGTGAATATTTTAATTATTTGTTCTGCCTCAGACTGAAATGCAGTTATTACTGAAAGGAAATGAGACAGGAATATAATGTGAAAGGTATTTTACCACTGAAATATCATTATAAAAATCAAGAGATGAGTAAAATAATATGTAGCCTTTAAAATAGTTCTTAGACTAAATTAATTTCCACTGATAGTAGGTTGATTTAGATCATAGAGGAAATGAAAACGTTACACTACTATTTTTATTGAATATTTGTCGACTTATTTAACATTGTTGTTGTCAAAATACGAACTAGGAAAGACGGAACATTCCAGCACACGGTTCTGAAGTCGGATTCGAATCAACCATTATTACTTCTAGAGCAAACTAAAAGTAACAAACAAGCTATGTAAGTAAAATATTTAATCTATATTTGTTTTCTAACTCCACTCTTAATGCAAGAGGAACATCCTTAACGCTTTTGTACACATACGCGCTTGTTTACTGCCAATTCGTTAATTTTCAAACGATTCTGATTTTTTTTTTAATCACAGAATGAGCTTGTAGCATAGCGGTCTCCAAAATTAAGATATAAAATAATATTAATAATTCTCCATACTCAAATACATTTATATTCTTAGACGTAAGTCCAGAGGAATATCGATTACTCTTGGAAAAAGTTTAGTTGTTGCGTTACACAGGGAGTGAGAATAGCGTATAGGTCTTGAGTCGAGGTTGTTAGCTGCAAGAACAGTCACTGCCAAAAAGATAATTTCCATTTCTTCGGATACCAAAGAGATTATTTCTCCTATGTAGTATGGTGTGGGAACAAAAAAGACAATATTGAAGTTTTATCTTATTCAAATATAAAAAGCTACATTCTCTCTTTAATCTGAGGACAATTCAAAGATTGATTAAATTGAACGAGATTTGTTTCCCCTGGCGGCAGGGAAGAAGAACATCCGAGTTATCCGCAATGGCGACTGCAACAGGACATGAAGTTTATGTGGTTTTTTTGTTCCATTGTTGTACATTATAATAATTAGAGTTAATTAAACAGTTTGTTAATATTAAGAATAAGATTATTGTCTAAAACTCCCACACCGAAAATAGTTCAGGTTTTGGCATACCATTTTTATTGTTATTATTATTATTATTATTAGTGCGACAACTGGAATACGACAGTTTTTAATTTCTAGCAGAGTTATTAATAAGTTTCAGGCAGCACTTTTCTGCCTGTTGTCAGGGGTGCAACGGATAGTTCCCTTTCAATGTGTATCTTGGTATTTCATGCGAGTTTCTTACTGTCATGAGGTTTTCTTTTATTTTTTTCTGTATGAAGATGTATTTTTGTTGAGCGTTACATGATTTAGTGACCTTGGCCGTAAGAAGGAAGGCTGTATTAAGAATTTAAAAATCTAATTACGTATTAAACATCTGCTGAAACTATCAAATATTAAAATAAATTAAAATTTGATCACTAGTGCCCAATGGAAACTACACGAATTTACTTTTACTAAAGTGAACAGAACTATTCCCCTACAATATATTACGCAGATGTAAACGACAAATTACGGATTAGTTTTTTTTTCAGATTTAAGGCCAACTTGCGAAATAAACTTCTAAAACAAAGTACTTAAATTAAAGGATCTGAAGCTGAGGTTAATTACATACTAGCTACTGAAATAGAGATATAAAAAATGTGAGATAACTTATCATTATTAGAATTAATAACACTCATCTAAAATCTGTATTATATAATGAGCCAAAAAGTTAATTAAATAAAATCCTCATCCAAATAACTCTTTGAAATATTATAACTGAAATTTTGGTTGAATACAATATCAATCTATACTTGTAGATTCTCATAAATTGAGAAAGGAGAACCAAATTCGCCAAATATGGCAGTAGATCCACTTTCTCCATGAGTTTACTTTCCACAATTTTCTTCCATTCAAAGCGTTCAAGAAAAGATTTTTGGTAAAAAGTGAGCTACTGTTACAAAGTTGCAGCAGTCTACGGAAAGTGAAATAAAAGCCCTCCATAATTGTTAAATGAAAGACACATCAATTTCGATACAGATATAATTGTTTTTGCCGTTTACTGCGCTTGTCTAACATTCCCCAAAAGATAATTTTGCGCCAAGTTTCATTTGGTTTATAATGCTTACAGCTGACTGTTTGACTAGCTGATTCCTCTTTTCAAAATTCAGCCACTCCCACTGTTTGCCTCTTCTCTTTACGCAATACAGCAAAATCTATTTTCAGACGCTCGTGACCTGGAGGCGAATATTTGGTTGGCTGATGAAATCTTGCGTTTCAATATCAGGTTGCCCCGCCACGGAATCCGAAAAGAGTAAACGTAGATAATTAGGTACAGAAGAGGCTGACCGAATAATGAAGTTTAATTTGTGAATTTGCTTTTTGCCCGCCTCCTGTGTGTGTTCTTTCCTCTGTATCAGACTGGCTTAGAGGAGCATATGTGTAGTCTGCGGTTAACAGTTTACTAATGAAACGAGCTCATATACCTCTTGTTTTGCGAGAGACGGGAAAAAAAAGCTTTCCCTGCGGCTTTTTTCTTTCAGAAATGGCTAACGGCTAGTTTGTTTACCTCGAATTACACAAAGCAGAAAAAGAAAGCTGGAGTATTTTATGGCCGACAAATTTGGTATGCCGGGTTGCGAATCATTAAATTTTTACCAAGCTTTGTTTTGGTAATCCTCAGAATGCACCACCCTTTTCTAAGAGGATGAATTAAGGTATTTCAATGGCAATACATCATCTACATCTACATATATACTCTGCAATTCACAAAATTGTGGGTGGCACCTTAATTTCTCTAATTTTATCGTTCCTGTCCTTCCGACTCAAATAGTTTGGTGGAAGAAGTATATCGCTACACTCAAAAGTGAAAGTGGGAGTACGCATGTTTACCAATAAGTTTAAACGAATCGTGTGTCGTCTATCTACCAGAGACTCCCAACCTAATCTGCTAATCAGTTCTGTGACACTTTCATAAGGACTGTAGCAAGCGGTAACGAATCGAGTGGCTCTTCTCTGTACCTTCTCTATACTTTCGATCAACCCCTTGCGAAACGGGTCCCAAATGGCACAACAATAATCCAAATGTGGACGCACAAGAGATTTTGTACGCTATCTCCTTTGTTTGTTCATTACAATTTTTCAAGATTCGACCTATGAATCGCAGCCTAGAATTTGCTCTACCTACTAACGAATTAATGTGTATGTCCCATTTCATGTTCCTTTGTACTGTTACTCCCAAATATTTCATAGAATCGACCATATCAATAACTGTATTGTTTAACTCGTATTTCTGAACAATTGGATTCTTTTTGTTAGTTATGCTCATTGTCTTGCACTTTTTACAATTTACAGTAAATTGCCACTCAGTGCACCAAGCCAAAATAACATCCAGATCGCGCTGAATTTCTAAGCAATCTGCCAAAGTTCTTACTTCCCTATAAATAACCGCATCATCAGCAAACAATCTAAAAAGGCTTTTCACTTTGTCTCCGAGATCGTTTATAAAAAATTAAGAAAAGAAGTGGTCCTATTACACTTCCTTGAGGTACACCCGATGTAACATCTAGATTAGAAGAACTTTCTCCTTCAACGACAACATACTGCGACCGACCAGTTAGAAAATCCTTTATCCATTCACAAAGCTGATCCGATATACCGTACGCTCGAAGCTTCGCTAAGGCCGGGCGCACATTGACGCGCAGTCGACGCAGCGCAGCGCAGCACAGTTTCTGTGTCTCTATGTTTTGGGGCGGAACAGCGCGTATTGAGACGCAGAGCAGGGCAGAGCAGTACTGCGCCGCACGTGGCCTGCGCGACGTTGTGATCACGACACAGAAACTGTGCCACGCAGCTCACTCGTGCCGGTTTTTGCCGTAACACTTCTTGCGTTATTTACAATCTTGCTTTACTCATAATCATTTTCAACTATGCAATAAGAAAAATTGATTAATCTGGTGCGTAACCTACCTGCGATTCCCAATTTCAGTCATAATAAATACATAAAATTTAAATTTAAACCAGAAATTTGGACAGTGAGCCCAATAAGTGCCGAGTAAATTCAGCATTTATTTATCATACAACTGTCCACTTACAATTTTCACTTTTCTTTTCTTTTTTTGAATTCATTTTTAATAAAACTTGGAAAAAATTGATATATATAGGCTATTATCACATTATTTGTTTTCTTATTATTTGTACTACATCATTCAAAAGTGTCCCTGAGAAACAATTTGTTGACACTGATTTTTAAGTTTCAAGTGTTTATGTTCTGTTATATAGTTTTCTTAAAAATGTAATATGAAATAAAAGAGAGAAACATTCTTATAAATGTCATGTACCGTCAAACGCTAAATAATTAAATAAATAACCACGAAAATACAGCGAGATTTTCTTCAGTTCTAATAGATATTTGAGTATTACAGGTTACATTATGCCGTGAATCTCCGCTCGAGTCATCCGGAAATTATCTCTTTGAGAATTCTCTTTTCACTGCAAAAGCCAGATGAGAGTTTCTTCTTTTCATATACTCACTATTGCATAGTTTTATCTAACTCAGCTTCTGTTAAGTAATAACAATTTTTCAAGCTCGGCATCCCAATCTGATTTAGAAATCAAAAATCAAGTTTTTGTATCGACATGTTTTTGGTTACGCTTTACTGTCGGTTTTTTGCACAACACAATGCTTTGTAAACTGCCGCACGAAACTACGCTCTAATATGCGCGAGTAACTGCCAGTCTGTGCTGCCCTGCCCTGCTCTGCGTTGCCCCTACTGCGCCACGCAGCTCAATGTGCGCCCCGGGTTAAAGGTGGTTGTGTGGCACAGAGTCAAAGGCTTTCTCGAAATCTAATAAAATTGCATCTACTTGTGAACCTACATCGATAACTTTCATCACGTCGTGTGTAAATAGGGCCAGCTGTGTTTCACATGATCTTTTCTTCTGAAATCCGTGTTGATTTGTTGTAAGCAAATTATTATCATCTAGAAAATTCTTAATGTTCGAGCATAAATATGCTCCATAACTCTACTACAAACAGATGTTATAGATATGGGACGATAGTTTCAAATCAAGGTGGGACGATATTTCTGATGCGAATGAATATCAATTCTCCATCAACTTATGTACCACTTAAGTCAAACTACCAGTCCTGTAATTTTAAACCCTATTTGTTTTGCCTCCTTTATAAACTACCTTCCCTACTTTACCAATCTCGTGATAAGCAGCAAGTCTCGTGTAAACAATCTAAATTATATGTGATTATAGTAGGCCATCTCTTCCACAGTTGTTTGCCCTCTCGTAGAGGTATCTTCAGCGTACAATGTTTTCTGTAATTTGTGATATTTTAACATAATGTTTTGTTTTTTTTTTTTTTTTTTACATATAACGAAATTTTTCTTATATAGGAAGCATAAAGATGACTAATATTTACACATCAGTTTTGAATTATCAAGCAGAAAGTCTTGTTTACTTAGATGTAATGAGGTATGATTCATATTATCACTTACATTTTACATTTCTGTTTTAAGGTGTGATTGTAAACAAGACGTTCTGCTTGATAATTCAAAACTGGTATGTAAATATTAGTCATCTTAATGCTTCCTATATATAAGAAAAATTTCGGTATATGTAAAAAAAAAAATTATCAAAAGCAATTGTACTGGCGTAATTATTAAAGAATAATTATTAATCTAAATAATATTTAAAAGTAATGTATACTATCACATCCACTATTATCGGTACATTTGTAGTATTACTATCCAAATCGATCATGATACGTGTTTTTACCATTCTTAGTTCCTTCAAAACATCCTCCACATCTATTTACAGTTTTCTAGTCTGCTAGTTTCTAGTTATGCAGAAAAGCTTCTCATCTGTTTTCCCCCTCCCATTGCTGAACTATTGACCTTACTGGTCTCATTAAATCAGCTATAATTCCTTTGTCCATAAAAAATTGTTGACTCCATAGTCACCAATGAACATCAACATTTCTGTTGATATAAAGACTGAGTTCCAAGCTTTCTATAGTGTACAACGCAGAAAGGAGATAACTTGCGAAGATCGAAATCGACAAGGTTTTATGTAACTCTGCAATAAAAGGCATCATTCAGAGGCTGACCCATAGCAATTTTTTCTGGTGATTTTCACTATATGACTGGAAAGATACTTCGTTCTCCTTCTCATAAATAGTCACTTTACAAAAGATTATTTGAGAAACACAATATCACTCTCACCAGATTAAAGCCGCTTTTGTGAAACAGAAATAAATATTTCATCATTAATAACCTCGCCATAAACAAATATCACACTCGACAACATCACCAAAGCGTTTATGTGAAGCTGTACATAACCGAATTCTCCTTTTAAGAAGCCATACGTTCGTTGGTATCACCGTTATCATGTTCCACAGAGTTAAACGTTCATTACGATGCAATCGCGCAGCACGGAGTCAGACGTTGACGTTGATGTTTATGTCTACAGCTATACTCGGCAATTCACTGAGTTAAAGGTAGCAGAAGGTGTTTTGCATCAAAACTAATTATGCACGTTCCAATTCTGAATATCACGATGGAAGAAAGAATTCATATAATCGTCGGATCGGGAGTATGGGGCTACGCTACTAGATGGCGCCACAGACTCAGCGAGCAGGATGGCTGCGCCACGGCGACTGCAGTGACACCTACGAGGAGCTATTTAACTGCAGTGACACCTACGAGGTGCTGTTTACCGGCAGCACACAGCACACGGAGCTCTCTTCATGCGTGACCTTCGAGGCAACATCACTCCGCTATCCGCCATTGTGTATTGTGAGTCTGAGTCTAATAAACCGGATCCTTGTATCAGCTGTGTTCTCGTAGTTACTCTCCACTGCCCGAGGGATATCCACAGCCTACCACAGCGGGAACGCCATTCGACCCACCCGACTCCTGATCTTTCCCAAATGGATTCGACATAATCATCAGTAAGGGACCTAATTTCTTTAATCCTATCCATCCTGTCACCAGCATTCAAATAGGTTTTTCAATAAGTATTTCATCGGAATCAAAAATGGAGTTATTCGCTTGTTTGCTAATAAAATCAAACTAAACCTACGTCTGCAGACAATCCCAAACCACCCTATGTAACAATTCTGTGACGCTTTCGCAAGGTCTGTAACAAGCTGCCACGAATTTAACGGTTCTTCCCTGTAGGTTCTCTATACTGACAAGTAAGTACCTGAAGGAACTTTCTCACCCATAGTTTCAGGTAGGTCAGAATATATACTGCCAACGGACCGATGCCAACACTGCAGTACTTCAACAACGCGGCCGCCCCTAGATTGCCGATGGTTATGCACTCACGCGCTACGCGATAGTTCGGACCGCACTTGGCATTGTAAATATTGCCGCAACTTGGTTAAACAGCGTTATGGAAATAGGCGGAACGTCAACAGCGGCGGCCGAGGCGAAGTATCGTAACGCCGGCGCCAATTCAATATTCCGGTCGACTTAATTAAGGAGAAATTAGATTCGGAATTTTTAAGAGGCGGTCGCGGCGGCCGCATTTTTCCGTTCCGCGCCATTGGGCGCTAACGAATCCCCCCGACAAAATCAATCCACTCGACATTCGGCGGGGCCCGGCCGGGCCGGTTAACGGTTTATTCAGGCCGCTTAAAACAAACAGCGGTGTCGGCGCCGTAACCCGCTTGGCCACAATAACACAATCCAGTATTCACGTTTTAATTACGGAGTGGCGATGGCCGGGTGCGGGCGTTCCGCTAGGGATCACGGGGTGGGGGGCGCATGCGCCCAGATGCGCCCCGACGCCATGTCTGGGGCATCTGTCGGCGTCGCGACACTCCATAACGCGCCAATTCCGTCAGGGCCAAGTGCGGCTGAGAAACATCTCCTCGGCCGAAACGCAGGAGAAATGCAACTCACCTCGCCACCATTATACTACGGACAACTCTCGTATAAAGCCGCGTTCACACTAGTGAGCTGTTACCAAATACGATAGTGTATACGTGGCTCGCGAGCGGAACGCTTTGCATTCGCAGCAAGCCGACGATTGTCGGTTTTTGCTGCGAATCAAAGGGCGCTCGCAGTGCGTTCGTGGACGTCGAGACTGAAGGTTGTTGCACGCTGCGAACCTACCAGTATCCTCAAGCATCATGAGTGCATCGACAGAAGAAAAATGTCTTCAGTTGATAGACGCCAATGACCAAGGATTACTACAGCTTCTTCCTCCACTATAAATCGAGATATAGTTCGCCCTTCCACTTCTTCCTCAAATCAAAACCAACAAACTCCTCTGCAGAACTCGCCATACTCCCCGTACAGCAACAGTGGCGACTATACATCAGATATGAGTTTAGAAAATTATGTATGAATTTTTTGAAATAAATTACATTATTATTTTTTTATTATTGTATAAAGGATTACCTTGATTTGTTTTTTTCAATGCACGTATCAGTGCCTGACACACTTCATAGACAAGTGAGCTTATAGTTTGTTTGGAAAACAGATATTGTAAACTTGTAAAAGAATCACCAGTAACTAAGTATCTCAGCGTCACAGTTAATCTGTCTTGAACCGGCACTGCTTCTCGGAACGTAGTGTTTCTTCGTTCTACCTTGGGCCCAATTATGTTCATTAGATATTCAAAATCAGTTGGAGAGATTCTCGTGAAATTTTTGTAATGACCACTCATTTGATGATTTCTTAAAAGAAGAATTAGATCAATTCCTTCTCGATACATTCCATGAATACACCATCTTCGTAGCCGTTTATAATCATCCAGTAAAGCATCTACAAATATGTATGCTCTACAAGCGAGAAACACTTCGTCTGACATCGTGGAGCTCCAAACGAACACTGCGGATAGAGTCGGTTTGTCGTTACGGTTACAGTGATGCGTACGCACTACTACCTCGTTACTGTATCCGTTCGGTTACAGCTACAGCTCGCTAGTGGGTACGCTCAGTGAGGTTGCTCGGTGTTCGTCGCGAGCGAAGTTCATTTTACGCGTACACACTAGAACGTGGTTACTGTATCTGTTCGGTTACAGTTATAGCTCGCTAGTGAGTACCCGGCTTAACATGTCAACATTCCACCAACAATGATCAGTCACGTCAGTCATATGATGTATAATTTATTCATCTCGAATCCCATCTCCAACTTGACAAAGATTCTTTTTTTAAAAAGAAAATAAACTTCTTTTGTGACGGCGTGGAGAAAATAGCATTACAAGTTATGCGAGTTAGATATTACGCATTACAAGTTATGCGTTACAAGTTACGCGTTACAAGTTGCGCGTAAATTTCTCATTTTCATAAAATAATCTACAAATTTCAACCACGTAATCCAATACTACAACTGATGTAGTCTACTCGAAGTACCTTGATCATATTAAATGTGAAACACATATTTCCTATTTCGGTTACCAAAACGTTTGATTACAAAAATATATGGTACAAACTCATCAAATACAACGGATGTATAATACCAACAATAAATAATATTAATAATAACAATAATAATAATCATCATCAAGATACTATCTGTAAATATCTACATAATAAAATAGTTTTTATTCAATTAAAATAAAAAAATTATTTTCGTGATACCTCTCGCATCCTTTTGATTGTAAGAACGGTTATGATGTAATTTTGTTCAGTTTTATCCTGATATAAAAGCTCTAAACAAAAAATACAGACTAAGGCTCAATGCAATACTCTATAATGTATCGAAACGTGTTTTACCTTTTAATAAATTTCATTTGTTTATGAGAATAAATTAAAGTTTGCATTTACTGCATAAATACAATAAAGATAGTATCGTTTGTTCACTCGACATAAACATCAAAAACATTAAAAAAATACACAGAAAAAATATACCGGGAAAATACAAAGAAAAAAATCATAGAAGCTTAACTTCCTACGTGTGTACACAATGATACACCAACCAGTCTTTTTTAAAAAATGAATTTGGCTACAGGTTTATACAGTGACATCCAGTAATTCTTCCAACGTGTGTATTCCTGAATTTCTACGATACGAGTGAAGACAGTTCTCGGCCGACCGCTACGAAGCTGATCTTGGATATTCGTATTCCCCTATTGGAAATATTTCACCCCTCTGCAGCCTTGACAGAACCCATGCACACATCTCCGTATGCTTACTGAAATTTGCGGTAAATTTGAACAGTTTCCTCTTTAACGAATAATGCAATAACAGCACGTTGACAAAACGAAACAACGTTACAATGCCATTTTGTACCTACTGTCTGTAGTCACTTGGTAGGTCCTAGTGACGTTATGACAGAGTCAGTAGATCCGTCAAGGTGAGTCGAACTACCAGCAAATATTTCCCAACAATGAAAGTATACACTGCATAAAATAATTAAAATATTTGGCGTGTAATATATCGTTTGAATTATTTACAAGAATGCATAAAGGTAAGCCCTTGATTCAATGCGATATTTCATATTCATACGCCTCATTAAGACCAAGTAAAGAACGATTTGATTCCCCAGTGGTTATAGGCGGCTGACAGGAGATTCGAATCTGTCTCGGCGGGGATTTTCATAGGCCCTTAATCCGATATTTACCTCTGACAAAGCTTGGATTGTGTGTGTGAAGTACGCCAGAATGCTTCCGTGTTTCGGGTTCAACTTGAATTATAGGTCCCCTTTCCCCGGTAGGATTACCGTGTTTGATTAGGAAAGAAACTGGAACTCTGTCTCCTTTGGGAGGATCCAACCAGCCACCTTTGGGTTGAATACCAAACTAAATTAAGACCAAATCTGGAGAGCGAGTGATAACGCTCGGGCATGGAATTCTGGAGGACACGGATTACATATCCCGTCCGGCCACCCAGGTTTTGGTTTTCAGTGGTTTCCCTAAATCACTCATGGAGAATGCCAGATGGTTCCTTCACGAAGCCATAACAACATTCCTTTTCAGCCCTAATGAGCCCGACGTCAGCAAGCCGTAAAGCTATAAGCAAATAATAATGACAATAATTGGTGCTCTTGATATTTCTTCCACACCAGCATTTCCTGAATTACTTATTTCGATACAACAATCCCTTCAACAATGTGTTAGAAACGGTAGAAAATATAAGAGTGCTAGGACCGAGGTGGTGTGAATGTGATTAATGTTTGTTCCTGATATTTGGAAGGACGCAGTTTTGATCCTAGGTCAGGCAATCTCTGTCTTGAATTTCCAAGGTATCTCAAAATCACTCAAGGTGAGTGGTTTAATGATTCCCTCAAATTTATTCCTTTACTTTCCTTACCCCAACATTATCTATCAGGTAAAGTCATACAAAAATAAATGCAAGGATCGGAAAGCGCTGCGGAACTTTAGAAATTTACAAGACAATATTGTTATATTCTAATCGTCCAGCTATGTAATATCTTCCATTATTTTCCTTAACACAGGAAATTGCGATGAATTGCAGTGGTACTCATGTGACACCTGCACAAACTAGCAGGATTAGAATGTTTCCTTGTAAGATTCGCCTGGTGTTAGTACTACTGGACTACAACTCTTACAGTGCTACTATTTCAACAAAATTAAATGTACGAATTATGCGGAGGAACGCTCCACATCTACCATTCAGCTCTTCATAACATTTGTAATTATTAAAAATCCAAACCACTGTGGCATCATCTCTTGAGAAAAATAGCAAGTGATATAATAGTCGTATCCAATGTGTTCAGGGCACCCTCTTCCCCTTGGGGTTGGAAACGGCCCCTAAAGGCGGATGAATCAGGAATGATCAACGGCATGGGGATGCAGAAGGCAACGTGAACCACTGCATTAAAGACCCAAAGGGTATCCCGAGGACATGTAATCCTCTCAAATTACATATATCATGATGGCTTCTTCCTGGGTAAAATATTCCGGAGGTAAAATAGTCCCCCAATCGGATCTCCGGGTGGGGACTGCTCAGGGAGGAGTCATCAGAATGGATAAAAACATTCTACGAGTCGGAGCGTGGAATGTTAGAAGTGTGAATAGGGCAGGTAGGTTAGAAAACTTAAAAAGCGAGATGGAACAACTTAAGTTAGATGTTGTTGGGATTAGTGAGATTAAATGGAAGGACGCACAGGATTTCTGGTCTGGGGAACACAGGATAATTAGCACACAAGCTGTCAATGGAGTCACTGGTGTAGGATTTGTAATGAACAAGAAAGTAGGGAAACCGGTTAGTTATTATGAACAATTTAGTGTGGAGAGGTTTGATATTTAACCAGGACTTTGGGCCACAATCAGATGATTAGGAATCAAACATCATCACCTTTCCCACTCTGCCGGCCAAGTCGTGATGATTCACTCTATTCATTTTCTTCCTTCATCAGGATTCGAACCATTGTATTAAGAGACGGGAACCGTCAGGATACAGCGTGGGGAGTACTTATCTGTAACGGTTCGGTAGAATCAGATAACATAACGGAATGTTGTTTGCTAGAGGGAAAGCGTAACTTTCTTGTTAGTATATTGCATCAATATCTCTGACACGGAAATACAAATCTGCATCTAAGGGAAAATTTTGGTAACGATCTCCCAGCAATGATTATGAAAAGATTAGACACATATAAACAGAACTAAATTAATAATTACATCAGGATACTAACCCAAACACTTTCTACGTTCTTTTTACACCCCAAACATCTTTCCTTTTACTACTTAGGAATCCCATTAGCGTGCAAAGATCACTAGTTTTCACTGGATAATTATGAGTAATAGCTTAAACGCTTGTTAGAGGGAACTTAAGCGTTTCAGCAGCTTGTGAACCATGTAGGCCATCTTCCGTGTGTTTTATATTAACCGGTCCATGAATTCTATACTTCTTCTAGATTATCACAGAAAACTCCTGTAGAGCGTAACTAGGCCATTAGGCATGCGTCAAGGATTGCAATATACCATCATATCCTTTGGAGAGCGAACTGTAACTGCGAAATAGATCGTATAAAATTTCCTGACTTGTGGTAATCTTCCGTAAAGGTCTCATCAGTCTATTTGTATTATTCACTCTATACTGTTGTTCAGACCCTTACCGCCTTAGGTCTCAAATTCCAAGTTTCTAGTAGCAGGATATTAGCTGTTGTTAATGCAGATGAACGCCGCTACAAAGCGCGTTAGGTACGCCCTAAGAGAGTTGCTCGACTTGCAGCCAATCACAAGTTTGCCACTACCGGTGGGAATACCGCCTGATCCATGGTTCGGCGAGAGTTTGGTATCTCCTTCCCGTAATCTATCGAGTTACTTAGGTTGCAGTTCAATTTGAAACATACTACTGAATCTGCTCAACACACTTTTGAAAATTTCAAGCAATCCACAAGAAATCTTAGTGAAGAGGAAGTATACCTTAATAATTTGTCTAATTAGTAGGCAGTCACTATAAGAGTCATACTCGTAAGAAAAGAAATTTGTCACACATATATTTAAACTGAAATAAGTTATTCAAATATGATTGTCGCGTGACTTGAGGCAAAATAATTTTATTTCTTTGGAATATACTATGGCGGACGATTCCAGCCCATTTCATGATCGACAGAAATTAATTTCGAATAATTTTGATACTTTGAAATTAAAAATGTGAAAGTACATTGTATAAAAATGGAACCAGAACGAGTGGAATGATGATAGAATTGAATCAAACTCACTTGGGAATACACAAAAGTGTCGGTTTAACCAACTGAACAATAAAGCACAGCGATAAAAACTCAAGCGCGTCCCAGGGGTCGATGAGACATTGAAAATGTCGAGAGCGGATGCCACTAATTTGTGGTGTAACTTGATGCTAATTAATATAATTTTGTATGAAATACTCTACGTGAATACGTCATCCTAAATTCTCCGCTGTAAACATTTGCAATAGCTTCGTCTTCAGTTAGTTGTCATGAGAAGTTTCTATTGCTATCAAATACATTCTCGACTTCCAGCTTACGGGAATCTGTCAGTTTTCCTATATCTCCTGGGCGTTGCAAGGGAATCTTCCCAATTTATGCGTAAAAAATATAAACAGAGTTACAATAACCTTTAGCATGGTGCTTACACGATTTTTAGACAGATAAGTACAATCTCAACGGGAAATCTTTTGCTAGCAAAAGTTTTTTTCCCCGTTTTTTCGTTATGAATATAGTGTTCATTCGAACCGTATTTCACTTACGCAAAATTAAAGTTGCATAAACACTACAGGAGGGGGTGACTGAATGAGGTCAATGTGTGCAAATCTGAGATTAAAAATACAATGGAGATGTGGTATTGTAACAAAATATGTGGCTTTTCATTACCTTATTTTTTCCGACAGGGCCTGTTAAGCATTGTTAGCTACTCCCTACATTAGCGTCGCATCAAATACCTGATGCGCCGTCCCGTTGATACTGAAGTATTGTTTGCCTACTTTATTGAATTTCTGATGAGAAATTTGGGGAATTACTCGAAACTTAGTTCTTTATATTAGTTATACAGGTGATTTAGACTTTCACCAAAGTATACAACTAAAATTCTTATGATTTTCGATTGCAGATAACTACTTGTCACATTATGATAGTTATCGCACCTGCCAATCTTGTTGATCAACGAGTGTAAAGTTGACTATCGATTGCAACGATCGAGAGTGTGTCATGTGTGCTATGGCGCGAGTTGCGGTAAACGTGAGTGCGGGAAAACGTGATTGTACCGAACTGTACAGCATCCTCGTGTTAAAGGAAGTCTTCGGACGAGCTACCGCGTCGGTTAAGTGCCAAGTGAATATTATATACATTTAAAAACAGTTAATTGTGTTTGTCATTCACTACTGTAGGAAGAAATACAGTGTTGTTCTATTGGTGAAAGTTTAAAGAAAGTTCACACTCGCAAAGAACAAGCAATCTTCGGAAACGATTATTCAGGACAAGCCTTATTACCTGTTGATTACAAGAAAAATAAATATTGTATGGTGGTCGGGATGTAACTGATGAAAATCTGTGCAATAAATAGTGTCTTGAGTTGATATACTTTCAGTGTGTTCGTTCAGTTAAGAAACTTGGTATGAACAATTCCAACCCCACCAAACCAGGCGACCGTCTTAAAATTATCCCTGAATAATTTCCTGTAGTTTACGAAGTACCGATTGCCGTAAAAACATGGTCAGAAAAGAAGACAATAAGTGGTGATATTGCAAGAAATTCTAAAAAAATATTCAAACAGTATTTTTACATACTCAGATAACAATACTGTCGATAAATCTTTTATTTGGCTGTTATTTCGTAGAAAACACTTCTGCAAACCATACATTAAGTTAAATTTCTTTCCGAAGTTTTATAAAACATTGCAAGTACATATATAGTAGCCACTGTTTCGAATGAGTTTGTTAGGCTGCGATAATCAGGAACTTAAAAAGGCCATTTTATGGCTCACTATGTCAAACGACTTAGAAAGATCTAGTGCTACAATACTAATTTGTCTGAAATATCTTGCAAATAGCCCGATTAACTGAGATTCGCATGAATATCCTCGCCGAAAGCCATGTTGTCGATTTTAAAACCAGTTTGTTTCCTCACAAACGTTTCTGATGTGGTTGCGTAGATGTCAAACTGATTGGCTTGTAATTTTCGGCCCTCTTTGTCAACCATATAAGCTTGCCTCAAACGAACGATAGACGGAGTACGGTCCTAAGGGCAGGCGACGTGTACTGAGCCACCCTTTCCCCACGTCATAATGGAGTGGTAGGGACAGTGGGTAACATGTTTGACCTTTGAAGATTTCCTGTCGAACGTTTTTCACACCGTTGTCCCTTCAGTAATCTTTAGGTTCTAGTCGTAGATTCAAATTGTATTGTTTTCATGTAGCTCGTAGTTCTAAGATGCCTGCCAATACCGAACATGTAGAGGTATTGTGAGGGGAAGAAATTGCCGACTCGGCTGGTTGGCAGCACTGTTGGCCACTTGACAGCTCCGGGAATCTGATAGCGCGGCGCGCCGGTCAATTTACTCAGCCGCTTCACCGCTCTCCACTGCATTCACTGTGCTGGCGGAGGGGTCTCGTCCTGATGGTGTAAATGAAGGGGGCGGGACGCAAATTAGCCGGGCTGTGAGGCGTGCTCGAGGGAGAGCAACAGTCCACACCACTCGACGACTGGCCAAACGCATACGTTCTCGGCAACCAAACGGTCACTGGTAATTGCGTCATTCAGGAGCCATTAATTGCAATTACATAGTGGATTTATATTTGCTGAACATTTCCCTCAATAAATATCAGAAATCTTCGAACGCTTTCCCTATGGCTCTATTGGAGTTCCTATTCTTTCCTTTTTTGAGGTGAAAACTTCTATAGGCGCGTTAGGCGTGGTTTGGACGCGGATATATCTATGAGTTCGGGACTTCACGTCACCGACGTACTATAACGTATTGCGTGTATGATATGAGCCTTGGACGCTTTTTGGAAGGGTAAAATCTTATGACTTCGCGTCACCAACATGCTGTAATATCAGTATATCTGTAGCTATTAGTATGACGTTGTAACAGCCCTCAAACCTAAAATTAAATGGAATTGTATTTTATGAAGCATTTATAGTAAGCAAAAGTTTCGTTGAATATGATCTTGTATGTTTGTTTTTCAATTAACTGTAAATCGTTGTAAATAGAAATGTAGTACTTCACGTGAAGACTACATTTCATCTATACGCCGTGAAAGCCTTCGATCTCACAACAGTGTGAATAGACTTTGTTCTTTTGAAAAGAAATTACGTAAATACCATTTAATGTCTTTAAGGACAGAATTATGCAAGAGAATTGCTTAAATGTTTGTAATTCCAAGTATTAAGGCATGTTACGATGTCTAAAGGACAATTTGCTACAGTTTAAAATGATTTCTGTGAATAATTTTAGTGTTTAATGTATCTTTAATTTCCATTTCTGACCATTTTGTATTGATTGTAAATGATTATGTATTAATTCTGATTGTTTTTAATATCTATCAATTGTTTAAGTATTGTTAATGTTCGAGAAATATCTGTCGGAATCCTTTGAAGTGTTCTAAAAATTTCGATGTAGCTTATACAGGGTGTTACAAAAAGGTACGGCCAAACTTTCAGGAAACATTCCTCACACACAAACAAAAAAAATATGTTATGTGGACATGTATCCGGAAACGCTTACTTTCCATGTTAGAGCTCATTTTATTACTTCTCCTTCAAATCACATTAAACATGGAATGGAAACACACAGCAACAGAACGAACCATCGTGACTTCAAACACTTTGTTACAGGAAATGTTCAAAATGTCCTCCGTCGCATGGAATCCCTGATGGAGCCCTGGCAGAATGGCGTATTGTATCACAGCCGTCCACAATACGAGCACGTAGAGTCTCTACATTAGGTACCGGGGTTGCATAGATAAAGGCTTTAATGCCCCCATAAATGGAAGTCAAGAGGTTTGAGGTCGGGAGAGCGTGGGGGCCATGGAAACTAAAATGAGCTCTAACATGGAAAGTAAGCGTTTCTGGACACATGTCCACATAACATATTTTGCTTTGTTTGTGTGTGAGGAATGTTTCCTGAAAGTTTGGCCGTACCTTTTTGTAACACCCTGTATAAAGCGAACATCCGAGAAAGAGAAACAGTTTTCACCGACTCAATTTAGGACGGCCAAGGACTGTATTGTCTGTAGAAGAAGTTTTGTATACGATCGATGGATTGTATGTTTGCATATAAACAGTATCTTTGACGTCGTGTTTATGGAAATAAAAACAAGTTTAAAGTGAACTGTATGGTGGACTGGTTATTTATCAAATTAATTAAACCACGAACAATCTAATAACGTGTTGTGCTTGGACAGCAGTGAAATTATAGATTAGATTTATATTTTATATATAAAAATGAATGTTTATTTGTTATTTTTGACAACGTTCTTCATCCGATTTTGATAGAACTTTGCATGTATATACTTTAAAACAAATAGAAAATCTCTGTTTACATTTGATTCTAAATCCTCTCCTCGTTTCCCCCCTCGCCTTAATTTCTGTTAACGTTGTTCATACAAAATCACAGTTTTAATCACATTTCGTTAGTACTTCAAAAGAAGGCGGTCTGGTAGATCAGCAGTTAAGACGCTTAGTTACGAAAGTTTCTCTCTCCAGTCGCGGGTTCAAATTCCGTGGCGAGCAGGAATTTTGGGAGTTGTATTTGATTATTTGAGCTACGCCGGGACGTTCTGTGGTTTTGGTTTCACGGTAAACTGTAGACCCCTTAGGAAAGGAATTGGCCTCTTTGTCCCTGATTCAATAGCTTGGTACAGTACATCTCCTTCGGGATTATTCGACCAACCTTCGGGTTGTGGACTAGGTTACATTTTTGAAGTGAAAACTTGTTTAGCCACATTGGGAGAGTTTTGGATGGGTAAAATCCTTATAAGTTCGCGTCACCGACATGCTAATGTTAACAATATACCTGTAGTGGTCTGGTGGCTCAGTGGTTAAAGTGTCTGACTGGGGAACGAAAAGTCAGCGGTTCAAATCGCTGTCTCGGTGATGGTTAGTGATGATCCGATACAAGTAAATACGAGTAAGTATTCGATACTTTGTTTCGATACCGAGTACTGTTCGTATTCGAATCAATTCATTCGATACTTACTCGGTATCGGAAGAAAAGTACTTGTATCGAATCGAAAATATCGAAACGCACACGGTGTTAAATTCTAAATGCATCATCCCTGCTGCGCCACTCAGTCGCGCCTGCGAAATTAATTTCGCGCTGACGTCAAGTTGGTAGTATTGAAAATCAAACAAAATCAGTCTTAGAATAGGCAATCTAATCTCACAGAGTTTGTTTTAGGTCCCTATTTCATTGTAATAAAGTTGTACTTGGCGCGCATTTCGCTATGCCTGGCCAATGGTCGCTAACGCGCATCCCCACACAATAACTAAAAGATATGGTTCATGAACAACAAAGTAGCCCATGTGAATCGGAAGAAGAAGCTGCTTCAGCTAGCGTTTCACAGGAATATCACTTCTGTAAACATCACAAAGAAAAAGAAAAAGCACGGTAGTGAAAAAGTCTCTCTCTACTTGTCAAACACTGTAATGTCTCTAAAAAGCAATCCATTTACATAATGAGAAGAAATGAAACTTATATTCCCTTGTCTGTATAAATACGCACGACAGTATCTTGTTATAGCAACGGTAACATTGAGTGAATGTTTGTTTTATAAAATATTTTGAACGATTGCCTTTTTGGGAAACCTTCCAAAAGTAGACATTTATTATTTAAAAGTGTTAAAAATATAATAAATAAATATTTAAAGAGAAGACAAAACCTCAAAGTTTGCTTACAATGTGAGCTTTATTATAATTTTAATAAATAAATAAAAATGCTTACTGAGTGTTACTTGTTTTTATTACACTAGGCAAATAAAATAAATAATTTAGCAACATGTCACGTATATTTTTATAATTTGAGAAACGTATCGATATGAGTAAGTATCGATACTTTTGCAGTACTCATATGAGTAAGTATCGTAAGAAAATTTGAGTACTACTCATTTAAGTAGGTATCGATACTTTGATGGTATCGGACCATCACTAGTGATGGTTTTCATAGCCACTTAACCCGACCGTAACCTGGTCATTACGACCGCACGGAATTACTGTCATTTAGTATATCTGTAGCTATAAGTATGATGTGTTGGGCGTATGATATTCATAGTTTTAAGTTTTCACTTCCATCGGCAGTCCCCAATGACTGCCAATTGGTTATTTTTGTTTACGACTTTACGCTTCGTCGACGTCGACGTCGGGGTCATTAGAGGCGGTAAGGGATTAGTTTCAGGGGACGGGAAGGAATTTGGTTATGGCCTTTTGAAGGAAACATCCCAACATTTGCCTGGAGTGATTTAGGGAAAACATGGAAACCCAAATATGGATGGTCGGACGGAGATTCGATTCCGCGTCCTGCTAAATACGAGGCCAGAGCGTTACCACTCACCCACCACGCTTTGCCGATTCTTTCCCTATACTCTAACTTCCCGAGATGTAAACTAACTTCTAAAATACCATTTTAATTAATCCACATGCAGCCTAGTAAGCGGAATTATAAAAATAAACTTTATCCACTCGCCCTAGAATTTCGTATTAATGCTACCATTTAATCGACAAAATACATCGCTTGTACCATGAAATGTATTATGCATGTAAGATGTGTTTTGAAGTGAAACTTCGTTGGGTGTAATAGGGAGAAATTTCTTAGCAATTCGAGTTGCGCGTTACGTATTATACGTTAAGTCCGTATGCACACTTAACATTCTGCGCTTGAGAACTTAATGATACTCTGATGCAAGTATACTGTCAACTGTCTTTTAAGTTCATGTTTAACAGTGAATATTGGCTACATTATTTTGAGTTAGTCCCCGTTACGCGTTTCGTTTTATGTGCATAAATGTGAAGTTATGTGTGTACTTTAACTGTGAATCGATTGCGGAATTTTATTGATCGAACAAATAGATCCAAAGAAGTGATCTTTCAGAGGAGATTGTTATTTGAAGAAGGAAGAATGGACTGTTGCTCATAAACTGATATGAATACCGAGATTGGGTACTGAGCGACAACACGATATTCAGGAAATATTTTCGAATCCGCCGTGGCTGAAGAATAAAAATAGCAATGAAAAAAGCGGATTGAAAATAACAAATTTAGGCACAAAGTTAATGTATCGTGAGAATTAAAATTACATAGTAATCTGGCGTTTAGTAACCAGTTATCTTTTTGTAAATAGCAATACCAAATACAGTTTCAAATTAGACAGTTGATCATATTTAACAGGCATTTTTTGTAGCAAAATCGGAATTTTGGAAATGCAAGAAAATTTCTAAGAAAACGTGAAAATGTTCAAGTGAATTCAGTTCCAGAGTATAGATCTGAGCAACGGAACGTACTAAACAAATCATGAAACGTTCCATCCAGCCAACATACAACGAAATAGAATTTCCCGTTACACAGCTCCGCTATACAAACATTCCCTCCTTTTCGGCGGAAGCGAATATCATATCACAAGCCATAAAAGATATTTTCTATCATCGAAGCCTTCACCATAATATATCTATTTCACGCCTTTCAATAAAGCTGTTATGAGACGCAGATTGAAAAATAACATGTAAATTGCATACCCTAAATAGGGAGCATTCTAAGGCGGCTTCCCCTAAGGAGAAATGGAAAATATTGTATTGGCTGATGTTGGCACCCTCTTGAGGGGTCTCCCCGGCACCCCAGCGGTCGTCCGGGGCCAATAACACTCAGGTCAGAAGCAGAGAGGGGTCGGGAGCCTTTGAAGTCCTCACACTTCATTTGCGTAAAGCACTACATTTCCTTAATGACTAAAATGGTGTTAAACTTCACGAATAAAGTAAGAAAGTAACCAACTTATAGTATATATTCAAATCATTCATCCCAATCCAATCCAAAAATAATAAAGCTTTTAATATAAGCTTAGTGGGGAAAAAAATTAAAGCCAACATATTTTTTATTCAAGAACAGTAAAATTTGTTGAGAGTCAAAGGAGAAATCTTACTGTTACAATATTTAAAAATCTGCAGGCAAAAGTTCTTAATGCTCTAAATCATGAAGATTTGTACCATTTACGAATCCACCGAATTGATTCACCGTAGGTAGGTGTGTTTTCAATCATCAGACGTCATTACGCTTCAAACTAAGCCTCCAATAAGGTTTAATTGCAATACCGGCTATACAAGGGACCTGTGTTACAGAATTGCCATTTTCTATCTTGAATCGTTGTTTTTTTTTATAATTTTGTACCGAAGTATGGACCAGTTTAAAAGAAATTAAAGCAGTTATATACCTGCATATGAGTTGTGAACCGTGATCTTTGTGTTAGAAGAAATTGCTTCAAAAGGAACACATTGTAAGCTAGACTGATGTGTTAGATTTAGAAAAAGTTTCAACCGATAACCTCTAGTTGAACCGACATTCTCTCTTTCGGAAAGTCGATCTTTGACTAATAAATAATGTGCTTCGTTCGAATTCACAACTTCTTTAAACAACATCAAAGACTGAAACGTTGGTCTGCCCCAGAGAGTTGTGGACCTCTTAAGAGAAATCCCGTTTTCTATTAATAATAATGCGTCGGTCAACACAGTACGGCGATAAAAGCCACGATTTGTTGTTGAAAATAACCCACTGAAAACACGACATTATGCTAGAACTGTCGACACATACAACGTCAGAAAACTGTGTTGGTACTCTCGTAGAAAATCAATCAACCCAGTTATACGTTGATCAGATTCTTTTATAAATTACAGGAACTTTCTTGAACTCTATTGCAGTTGAAATTTTCTAACCAATGCTATATCACATAATCAAGCTCCGTTGTTAAACATAGTTGAATGATTTCCTTGTCATACGTCTGATTGGAAATGTGTGTAGTGAGATTAACAACCCAGCCGCAACATTTGAAACATTGTTGTGAGGAAGGTATCCAAGGACAAAACCAGAAATCACCTGGTTAGTATGCGTCGATCCATGTCAAAGATGATGACGTGTAACGTCAGTATAATGGTAACTAATATCACATTTTGGAACAAACTAGTTGTTAATGCATGGTGTAACAGCCCTCAAACCTAAAATTAAATGGAATTGAATTTTATGAAGCAATTGTAGTAATCTAGAGTTTGGTTGAATATGATCTTGTATGTTTGTTTTGCAATTTCTTGTAAATCAATGTATATAGACTTTGTTTTATGAAAAGAAATTCTTTAAAGGCCATTTAATATGTTTAAGAACAGAATTGTTAAAGAGAATTGCTTAAATGTAGGTAATTCCAAGTATTAATGCAAGTTACGATGTCTAAAGGACCAATTACATAGTTTAAAATGATTTCTGTGAATAATTTTGTGTTTAAGTATCTTTAATTCTCATTTCTGACCATTTTGTATTAATTGTAAATGATTATGAATTAATTCTAATTGTTTTTAATATGTTTCAATTGTTTAAGTATTGCTAATGTTCGAGAAATATCTGGCGGAAGCTTTTGAAGTTTTCTAGAAATTTCAATAGAGTTTATATAAAGCGATCATCCAAGACAGAGAAATAATTAGTTTTTCGGCAAAGTTTTCACCGACTAAATTTTAAGACGGCCAAGAACTGTATTGTCTGTGGAAGACGTGTTGTATACAATCGCTGAATTGAATGTATTCATGTAAACAGTATCGTTGACGACGTGTTTAAGAAAATAAACAAGTTTAAGTTGAAACGTATCGTGGACTACTTAATTATAATATTAATTAAACCACCAACAATCCTATAATGGTTCAACTAATAATATTACCCAGCAGTTTTTATTGGGGATTAAAGCACCACAAAACTGAAGGCACGGATATAGGCAGCGCACGATTTTAAATCCCACCAATGACGTACCAGATATTCTGATAATTATTATTACTCGGTTTTTCATAGTCATATATGTAAAATCTTCAATCGTTCTCCCTTTCACCCTAAAAAATTAAGTTTTTAAAACAGATTAACACAACTCATTTTAACACAAAGTTTTACACAGTCAGTTAATTCGATCATGGTAGATTCATGAATTAGTTCAAGGAAAGAAATATCCAATAAGTAACGTTTAGTTGTACCCGAGTTCACTGGGAGAAGAAGAAATCCGACACGACGAGGAAGAGACGCAGAAAGCTTCGTTGAGGAATAGGATGTTTTACGAAACCAAGAACCTCTACCTATCCACTCTCGTGTTCTGCGAAGCCGATCAGGGCTCCGGAAAGAAAAGAGGCGTTGGCTGATGCTCTTAGTGGTGGACTCGGCTTACCGCCATCGACCTTCGCGCAACACCTACAAACCTCCATCCGTCATCATATCGGATTGCAAAGGCAGAAAGTCAGTTCGCAGGTCTTCCCTCATTCCCTGGAAAGGACATCCATGACCAGGTAAGAATTACATTTCACTAACCGACTTGCCAATTTTATCGTCGGACTACGAAACACGAAATTTCACGACAATTTGGTGAGCATCACAGTCTAAAAATAGACATTCATGTTCCTTAAAACTTTGTGCAAAATTTTACGGAACATACTTTTCACAGAAAAAAAAAAAAAACGCTTTGATTGCAGTGGTGTTCAGTATAAATAACATCATAACCAAATTGTTAATAGCTTTCATATGGACATTTTTTTTGATTGAAAAATACGAAAAATGTACAATACAGTATGAAGATGCTAATTTGACCTGAACTTTTAGGTGATATACTAAAATTAGATTCAGAAGTGGTGTATATATCTACTTGCAAACATTGTAAATCTTGTTCTATTGTTTTTCTGTCAGCGAAAAAGATTTACTAAACACAGGAAAAAGAGATATTTAATTTGCCGAGATTCCAGAACGTTCGCAGTGGAAACTGTTTTCTCCCTATTTTTCAACTCTCCAGTTATCTTCTTTGGTTTGGAAATCATGTAACTCCTAACTTGAAAATAAAACCTTCATTACAATGATTTTTTTTTTTTAATGGCATTTGGCAACGAAGGCCATACAGCCAGCTCAATGTAATTTTTGAAGCTTTCAGTGTATAATTCGTCATATATATATTGCATTTTTCCAATGTATGGACGCCACAGGACGGACAGGACATTCACACAGACACACAACACTTAAACATCCATGCCCGCGGCCGGATTCGAACCGGCGGACTTCGGCACGCGGAGCTAGCACTCTAGCCCCTACGCTACCGATGCCGGCAACAATGATATTCTTGATTTCCTTAAGCACAAACGAATGTTATTAGTAACCTTTCTCACTGTTTAAAAAGAGTGGAATCATTCTCAAACGTAACTTGTTTTACAGTCTTAGTGAAACACTGAAAGGTAATTACGATTCGTTTCACCAACATTTGACGCTATCTTAATACCGTAAATACCTTCTTTTCATTAAGTGCTGGATATTACAGACCTGATAGACAGCCATAGCAAATCACAGTCGGCGATTGGATAAAGTTTGTAGCAGTGAGCAGAGTACTGATTTACATTATTTGTCGAATTTAAAGGAATTGTTTAAGGTGCAAAGTATGGAAAATTAAACATAATATTTATTTCATTCAGAGGATGTTAATAGTATGTCTGTAGTAGTTTCATAAAGTTTTTGTACGTCGTGGTTACGAAATTCTAGAATCTAAGTTGCGATTTTAATGTCAAATTGTGGTCAAAGAATCTGAACTTCTACTAAAGCTTTTACGCAAAAAATTAGTCTGGTGCTTAAAGCTCGAAAGAAGCTATGAGACTGGAGACGGTGCTACATTTTAAAGATTCCTGGTTAAATTAGTATCGAAATTGTTATTTTCCTATGTTAGTTACCATAACGTTGTAACATCGCTATAAGATAATAATTTAAATATGACAGTAATATATAATGTATGAAACAATACAGAAAATCATAAAATAACAATAACATTTAAATTTAGAAAATAAATAAAACATTATACTATTTTCAATATTATAATCTTTCCAACGTTCTCATTAAATTTGTCCGACAATCAACATTTTATACATGCTTTTGCTACGTCGAAATCATTCTGAGCAGCGATAAATCAAAAGCAGTTTCCGTACCGACTTATTGTTACGATGAAATAACAAGACGTTATGTTCTTTTTAACACTGTTTCGGTCAACGACGAAATCTACAATTCACGGAAAATGAAATTTGTCTCCGGAAAGGGGGGGGGATCATATAGCTGTAACAAGAAGACAGCAACTGTCAAAATATTTTAGCAATGAATTTTAAATCAACTTAGTCTAGCTCCGTAAACAAGTTTCTTTTAAATACCTCACTAGAACTTGCATATGGATGTTTTTTGTGAAGTACGTGTGCAGTAATAAGTATAACAATGTAGGTTTTAATTTTTTTGTTCAGAATAAATCGCTTTTCACGCTTCACTGAGCGTAACTGAAAAAAAGTATTTTCCTAACAAGATCATTTCTGTTCCTCCGGAAATAAAAATCTGAAAAAAAAAATTATTATTATTCATGCATGGTCCCGCAATCAACGGAGCTATATATGGTAGGTCTTGAACACTACTGTTTTGTTTACTTTTTGGATAGTCATTCACATGTTCTCATCAAAACTATGTGATTCTTTCATAATACTGTTTATCATTTAACTTCATGTAGCACTGTAGTTCTTGTACGCCCTTTCAATGCTTTATTCTTCTAAGTTATTAAGACAACCGGATTTATTGGTTTTTTCCCACCCCTCTAAGCAACATTGTATAGAATTAACAAGGTTAAATATCAAATATTTATGCCCAAGAATACTAAAAGTGGAATTTAATATTTATATTCGTTTTCCATTAATTTATCCAAATATATGTGTTATAAATATACGAAATTACCTTTGATTACGACCTTGTTTATCTCAATTACTGCTTGTTGCCCTTTCACACCTTATACAATTATCACAAATCCGTTTGCCACATCTTAAAGGAATCATGGTTATCATCCATAACGTATATTAGGTAATCCACTAGCTGGACCTTTTGGGGACTAACCATTGTCGATTTTGTAAATCGAAGGTGTTATCCTATTCATTTATGACATGTTTGTTAAAAAAATTTGTTGTTGCTAGCAAAGAAATAAAATAAACTGAGCTTTGAACCGTTATGACAACAGTAAATGCTATTTTGTTTACAGTAATCAGCAGCTCCAAACCAGAGGGGTGTTATAGGTGTAAATAGACACAGTGGGCAGTTAATTGAGCCGTTAGCAGATGAAAGAAGTAAAAATGTTTTGGTTGCCTCCTAAACAAGATAAACGGCTACGTGTTTATTAACAGATGCGGCAACATTCACCTACATGATTACTGCGCATGATTAACAAATTTACCTGAGTAAATTGTGCAAGCAGTAAATGTATTTTTTTACCGTTCAAATCAGCAAAAGCAACATTTTGAATTTTTTGTCCACTAAATTACCTACAGAATATTATTTAAGACTCATTTCTATAGATTTCAAGAATATCTTAAAATTATTAAAAATTTGTGAAGTTTTTGAAAAATCGAAATTGATAATCTTCCAGATAGTTGTTCTTTAATAAGTAAAAAAAAGTTTTGTGCTATTAGTGTGCAGACTATGACACTCATAAAAGCAATATAAATTAAAATTAAATGTTGAAATTCTGGTACTTAAAGCCTGTTGGCGCATTGTTAGTTATCACTCTGGTCCAGGCAGCATTTAAACCATCCTGCAATCTAAGCTAAGATTACTCCTTTAAAATTTAACTTCTACTGCGCGCACAAAAACACATTTCACTGTATCGCGATCCGTAATAAAATAGAATTTTTTTTAAGTGCATGTTACTTTTCTAGGGTGAGAGTTCCAATCAAAAACTGTATACTAAACTGAATTCCATGAAAATTTATTTTATAAATTTTTTTTAAAAAGACTTACAGTGAGACCTAGGAATTTTTTTTTAGATAAAATTATTTCGCTATGAATTTATTAGCTATTTCACTAAATTCTCTAACGAATGATAAATATGATTTTTTTGTGTGTAAAAGAAATTGTCCACTGAAGACGCTAGATAATTAAATGATTCCGCCTTTATTCATGAAGTATAGAAACCAATAAAATACTAAAGGGTAGAAACGCACGATCCATCTACTAACTGTAAAATATAATAATAATAAATTCCGTGGGTTGGAATGACCTGGTAACAAAGTTTCTATTGACTGCGCATCCGCCCCTGTAGTAAGCCGCCATAGCCTAATCCGGCAAACCTACCGGGTACAGGGGACCTACAGTTAACGTGGAATCCGACACACGAGAAGCGTTCTAGCGTACTTCAAATTACACAGCAAGCTGTGCCAGAGGTGAATGCCGGGTTAAGAGCCTATTAAAATCCCCGCCGAAACAGGGATTCGAAAAGGGCACCTTTCGCTCCGCAGTCAAATACCAGCCATCAGAGCGCCCAACTGTAAGATAACAGTATTTTACGAGTCAAACTAAAAAGTGATCTGTTTATTTAACAGTAGTCGAACCTATTCGGCTTTCAGTACAGTAGGTTTAGCTTAACAGCAGATGTGTGATTACTTATACCTTATGTAGTTTCTATCGGTAGACAGTTCAGAAGAAACGCAAGATGAGTGTACAGGATGCGAACCAACCCAGCTGTTGGTCACTGACTCTAACCCACACACAAAGTGGTGACAGGGAACTTCCATTAGCAGTCCGCAAAGAGGCTTACGAGCATAACAGGCATACCTGACTTCAGGACACTGCCTCCCACTGTTGGCATAGACACTTACCTGGAAATGTTCTAGTCGATCTGAGTTTTAATCTCACTATAAACCCAAGTTTGCCTGAAATACCTTGAAAAGATCTGTTCAATCTTGCAGCACTTTTGTTTCCAAGACTTCTAAATATCTGTATTTGGCTTCAGGGTGATGTAAACTTCTAGCTGCATTTTCTTAAACCAACAGTAGTCTTTTGAATTTTCTCTTTTGAGTTTAATAGGTCTATTTATCAAACACACTTAGCGCAACTAATAAATCAAGTCTGCTACAGTTAAGTCAATCTGTCAAAAAACGTGCTGATCCTCTCCGAATTTTCTCAATACTATTAACTGATCTCATACGATACGGATCCCAGACATAGGAAAACAATATATCAAAAACCAGTTGAAAGATTGCTGAAAAACAAAAAGTGCTATTTTGGATCTCCGCGAAGAACTACTTCGGTCTTTCAGTGTAACAAAATCTGATTATATTCAAAACCAGGAGGGTTTTTACTGCTCATAATAATATAAACTTATAGAGAAGTTGGATATAACAGGAATGTATAGACCATACGGATCGACGCAGTCACCTGAAGACAAGTGATGGAGGACAACTTAGAACGTTCATATACTTTATTATCAGCTTTATAACCTCTCAAATTCCTTGATAAGTGACTACTTTACAACTATTATACCATTGTTCACTATTCATATCTTAGCTCTCGTTACTTAACCAATGCCTATTAGCAAGTTTACATCTTAAATTATCTCTTAACTAAAGTCTGAACCATTATTCACCGAAGAGCCAGAGAAACTGGTATAGGCATGCGTATGCAAACACAGAGATACGTAAACACTCAGCACTGCGGTTGGCAACGCCTATTTAAGGCAACAGGTGTCTGGCGCATGCGTTAGAACGGTTACTGCTGCTACAATGGCAGGTTATCACGATTTAAGAGAGTTTGAACTTGGTGTTATAGTCGGCGCACGAGAGATGGGACACAGCATCTCCGAGGTAGCGATGAGGTAAGGATTTTCCCGTACGATCATTTCACGAGTGAACCGTGAATATCGGGAATCCGGTAAAACATCAAATCTCCGACAACGCTGCGGCCGAAAAAAGATCCTGCACGAACAGGACCAACCACGACTGAAGATAATCGTTCAACGTGACAGAAGTGCAACCCTTCCGCAAATTACTGCGGATTTCAACGCTGGGCCATCAGCGTGCGAACCATTCAACGAAACATCATCAGAGCCGAAGATCCACTTGTGTACCATTTCTGAGTGCACGACACAAAGCTTTACGCCTCACCTGGGCCCGTCAACACCGACATTGGACTGTTGATGATTGGAAACATGCCTGTTCTGACGAGTCTCGATTCCAATTGTATCGAGCGGATGGACGTGTATGGGTATGGAGACAACCTCATGAATTCATGGACCCTGCATGTCAGCAGGGGACTGTTGAAGCTGGTGGAGGTTCTGTAATGGTGTGGGGTGTGTGCAGTTGGAGTGACATGGGACCCCTGATACGTCTAGATACGACTCTAACAGGTGACACGTACGAACGCATCCTGGCTGATCACCTACATTCATTCATGTCCGACGGACTTTGGAAATTCCAGCTGGACAACGCGACACCCCACACGTCCAGAATTTCTACAGAGTGGCTTAGGAACACTCTTCTGAGTTTAAAACACCTCCGCTAGCCACCAAACTCCACAGACATCAACATTATTGAGAATATCTGGGATGCCTTGCAACATGCCGTTCAGAAGAGATCTCCACTCTCTAGTACTCTTACGGATTTATGGACAACCCTGCAGGGTGCATGGTGTCAATTCATTCCAGCGCTACTTCAGACGTCAGTCGAGTTCATGTTACGTCGTAATGCGGAACTTCTGCGTGCTCACGGGGCATCTATACAATTTATCAGGTGTACCAGTTTCTTTGGGTCTTCAATGTAGTTTACCTTACAAAGATCCTTGGTGGTTTCCAACAGGAACAATTATGATTTCTGACATCTTTTACACTTAAGATGAATTTCAACGATAGTGATCCTGTTAGAAATTTATTTTCCTCTTTTTTCTTATCTGTAAGAATACCGCATAATCTACACAATAGACTCTGTATTAAAAATTTTGTGTAATGAATCACACGTTTGTTACTTCAATTCTAAAACACGATGTAATCAACTCAGTACAACTTTTGTACATCATTTTTTTTTTTTTTTTTTTTTTTTTTTTTTTTTTTTTTTTTTTTGCCGCAGAAGTAACTATTTTACATTAATCAACTTCCATGTAAGTAAAATTATCTTTCATGATACATGTTTCTAACACATTATTCTCATTAAAAATATTCCTTCATAATCCGACATCCATAATCCGGTATAATTTTCAATCATCCATTATACCATGCCATATTCAGTATCTTCTACCATCCTCCAACAACTTCTTCTCTGTGACCACAGGACTCCTAAGCCCCATTTACTCTGTGCTGCCAAAGATTCTCCCATTAATATTTTATATTTACAAGTTGCAAGATACATAAATAAACACAATTTTTTACGCGTATCTCCAAATTTATAAGCTTACTGTGGTGCAACGAGAAAAATAGATACAATAAAAGTGTAAGAAATTATAATTAGGGACTCTAAGTTACTATTAAATATTTAATAAGGAAAATAATTATGGATCTTAACTTGGCGTAGCGAGAGTGAGACGTTAGTAATATTTTCTTAGGAATTTAAGCGCGCTGCTGTGGCAGCCATTATGGCAGGAAGGCCACGCTAAAAGGTCAGTCACCCCCCTCTTACAATCCCTGTTGGCATCGAGAGGAGAGTGCCCCGCTGCCAACCCTCGGACGTAAAAAGTCAGCTTCTGAGAGGAGTATTATCTGTGGGTTCGTCCATAGGGTTAGAAACAGTGAAAGAAATTCGTGAAGTCATTGTTGGTAACAGCAATGTCATAAAGACACAGGACGATCCAAACTACAGTTAGCTGGAAGTATTTAAGGTCCACTGAATACAATAGGGTCCTCAGTTTTGCTCAGTGGGGGTCGATTACTGTGACTCTGAACCGGAAGCCTGCCCAGTAATGATGTAAGACCATTTTTCTCTCTCTGTACCTCTGTACTAATACTCACTCTCACTACGGTGATTAGAAAGGAAGATTTCTATGATCTTTCTGAATTGTGAACATACTTGAAAGGATTTGTGGCCAGAAAAAGGATTTAAGTGTAGAAATGTTGGTTACTGGACCATTTCTATGAACGTGTATTGTTGTATACGTGTTCTAGCCTATATTATTGAGCGTTGTATCTAGTTTGCTTAAATATAACAGACTTTGCTTTTAATAGTGTAGTGCGTGAATATGCTCTGTATATTTTTCTGTTGCAGTTGTTTCTGCCCGCTACTACCTCGCTATTAATAAGTGAATTAATGAAAGTGAAAGGAGACAATATCCGGGAAAAGAAGTCCGATGAATACCGAGCGTGGTGGGTGAGCGGTTAACGTTCTTGGCTCGCATTCGGGAGGACGCCGTTTCGATTACCCGTCTGGGCATCCAGATTTGGGTTTTCCAAGGTGTCCCCTAATAACTCCAGGCAAATGCCGGGATACTTCCTTCAAAACACCATGGCCGAATTCCTTCCCGTTCTTTGTCTCCAGTCCTTTCCCGCCTCTAATGTCCTTAGCAAGAATCATTAAAGGTGGGGTTAGGAATGTTACTTTACGTGACGTATAACCGTTACACACTGGAGAAAGCGACAGAACTTCAGACTAACAGTCGAGAAAGAAATCTCAGAGGATTATGATGACGACGAGGAAATGCCAAGTACGTGTGACGCGCCCCGTATTCCAGTCCGTCGCTGACCTCCTGAGGGCCGGACTGGGATTACCTCGCGGAGCTGACTGACGGGACAAACACTCGACGAGAGTCCTGTTTGCTTGCCACATAGCTCGCCTAGCGTCACCACCTCACACCTCGACCACGCAGAAACACGCGCACACATAAATCGAACGGTGGGTAAACGCTGAGTCGGTGTTCAGAGAAAGCGAATTAGAGATGTTATCGTGGTGCATAGAGTATGGAGTAGGGATGTCCCACAAAAGAGTAAAGAGGCAATCTATAAAACATATTTTGTGCCAATTTTAACATATGGGGCAGAAACATAGGTGATGAAGGAGAGAGGCAAAGGGAGAGTACAATCTGTGGAAATGAAATTTCAGAGGAGTAGAGTGGGAGTAACAAGAAGAGACAGAATAAGGAATGAGAGAATCAGGGAGATGATAAAGGAAGAACCGCTACAACAGAGCATTGAAAAATCTAGGCTACAGTGTTACGGGCATGTAAAGAGAATGGGAGAGGAGAGGCTACCAAGGGAGATGTTGGACATGGAGCTGAAAGGGAAGAGGCCTAGAGGAAGACCGAGTGACAGATGGATTAAAGGCGTTAAGAAATGTGTGGAGGAAAGAAGAGTAAATTGGGCGTCAGTGGAAGAAGAGAGATGGTGGTTAGACTGGAAGCACTGGCGAGGCTTTTGTTCCTAGCAGACCCGGCCAGTGGCTGGAAGCTGTCCTACATGATGATGATGATCATAGTGGTGCAAAGAAGTAAGGAGGCAATCTATAAAACTTTCTGACAATTTTGACAAACGGATAGAACACATGATGAAGAAAGGGACAAAAGGAAAGTATAAGCTATTGAAATGAAATTTCAGAGGAGTAGAGTAGGATTAACGAGAAGGGACAGAATGAGAAAATCAGGGAGTTGATCAAGAATAGAGAAAATAGGGCTATAGTGGTTTGGTCATATTAAGAGAATGGGAGAGCAGAATACACCAATGAAGATGCTGGACATGGAGCAGAAAGGAAAGAGGCCAAGAGGAAGACTGAGGAACAGATGAGTGAAAGATGTTAAAAAGTATGCTGAAATCAGAGAAGGAAATTGACAGTAAGATAGATGGCGGATAGACAGGAAGCGTTGGAGAGGCTTTTGTTGCAAGCAGGCACGGCCAGTGGTTGGAAGTTTCTCAAAATGATGATGATGATGAAGATCAAGGTTAGCATCAAGACGTTTCACACCGACCTTAACATCTGGGAAACCTTTAACCTTGACCACTCATTCAGTAGTTCACTAATTTTTTAAAGAAAATCACCGAAGATCAGCGAGTGAGAAGAGACAGTGCAGTAAAGAAAATGAATTGACGAAGAAAAATGGCAGGTCCTTGGCTGTCCCACCCAGAAAAGCCAGTCATCGTTTTGCAAGTTGTGTGCTTCTCGCATTCAACTGTACAGTCACGTACGGACCCATAGATACAGAGATGGTGTACTTGCTAAACCAAACTTCTCGATTTCCGGTGTTTGCTATGATGATGATTCCGTCTCTACTATTCAAATTCTTTTCTCCAAGAGTCTAATTTCACCACTTGTCTCTATTTCACTTCTGTTCATAGTCTCTTCTGCACCTGGTCGGGTCATCTCGTCTGTAATCTTCCGGTAGCCTCCTCCAACACCCCCATCTTCCATTATCACATGAAAAAAATAAGAAGAAGAAAATTAACGCGTATGACGAACACGAGTGTAATTTAACCTCCTAGATGACAAGTTTAGGAACAAGAACAGTACAGAAGCGTAATCAGTACGTACCGAACTGATGGATAAATAACGGCTTTTACAATTTGTGCGAAGAATAGTTATACGGCATTACGGTAGAAAACACTTGCACTTCCATACTTTCAATTCTGAAATGCTGTGAGAGATCTTTATCGGAAAGTCCCCATTAAAAGTATTGACAAGTCACAGGTGCCACAAATTTCTCAATGATTGGTAAGCTCTTACGATAGAGTAAAAAGCTTGACATAACAGCTAGGATGGAATAATTTGATAGATAGCTGTAATTAAGCAACAACATACAATAGTCTACTTCCATTTTAGGCTGTATTATAATATTTTTCTCTATGTTGCAATAACAGAACTGGTAAGATCAAGGGAATAAGATGTCATACTGATACATATTTTTTTCTTTTTTGGAGTTGGAGATTGAAAGATGGAGAGGCAATAATCTGGCCCAGATAGTTCTGTAACCTGGAGAGGAAAAATGGATATGGGACTAGAGTACAAAATGGACTGATACATTGCATAAATAAATTTTCGCGGAATTTGTTGCTGAAGAATATTGAAAATAAAGTGTAAGTATTAAACTTAAATGATATGGAAGTGGTGTGTGGATTAAATAGATTGATTAAATTAACAAAGAAAAGAAACAGACAGGATGTGAGAAATTTTGATTTTATAGAATTATTAATCCATTAGTAGCTGGAACAGTTAATTTAAAAGATAGTGGAAGAAGAGAAAACCTAGCCTTCAGGGGGACGGGTCAACGCTAGGACCTGGCTTCTTGCAGGGCGCGTGTTCGATTATAGTTTCGGCCTTTGAGATTTCGGTTTTCCATGGTTTCCCAAACCATTTCAAACTAATGGCGGAATGGTTCCTTTGTAAGATCATGGTCGAATTACTTCCTGCACCTTGCTCCAAGTCCACTCACGAGTTAGTAGTATCTAGCAGGAAAATATGGTTATGACCACAAACTGACTCTTGGTTTCTGAAGTAAAGGATTGGGAAAATTTACTTTTGTAATTAAATTTGTCAGGGACTGAAGGTAAAGACTGAACAATTTAACTGAAACACTTAAAGAATTAAAATTGGTTAAAGGCAAAAGTAGGTGGTTTGCGAAATTCTGCTCAAAGATTTTAAGATAAAAAAAAGAAAATCGTGATGCACGGCGTAGATTTTCATAAGCTATCAACGAGATCTTCATCTCTGGCGCAGCTTGCTGTGTAATTTGAGGAACGCTTGCTTAGTTTGCGATTTTACGTAAAACTGTACCTCCCCCCTAGGCATAACAACTTCGGTTGTAACACCCAATGTGTACACATCCAGTAAAAATTCAAGCCAATAGGAAGGTTTAACATTACCCCAACAAATCTTAAACTAACAAAATTACATACTTACATAAGTAAGACGTACCTCGTAAAGGTAGATGAAAATATGAAGGGTTTAAGCGTGTAACCACCACATTTTAGTTTTTGTAGTTGGATAAGTAGGTCTATATCAAAGCGTTCTCTTCCCCGTGGTCCAGAGTTCCATGAAGCAGCGCTGTGAGTCGTAAGGACACGAGGAGAGGCGGGCTCGCCCGCCCGCGCATACTCGCTAATGCGGAATCGCGGCAGCGCGCCCAGCGCGGATTTAATAGTAATGTTGTTATTCAATCTACTCAGATAAACAAACAGCCGTGGCGGTATGAAACACAACTAGTAATCTGGCGCAACTGTTCAAACAGACGGGCCACCCCGTGGAGCGGCGCTGTTTTCTCAGTAAACAGCCGCGCTTCGCCCGTTCTGAATGTCTGTCTGTCTGTCAAAACCGCACTCGCTGGCTGTTTTCGTACGAGCACGTTCTCAAGATAAACTCCAACACCAAGCAGCGAAGACGATCGGAAGCACAACACCAATGCTGCGCTGCGGGAAGATGGAGGAATCGCATAAGGAGCCACGAAGAGTTTTGCTTAATCTACTCTTCCAGGATCGAACCCACAGATCGCGCTAAGCACAGTAGTGGGAACCGAGCGTGTACACTCTGGACTCGCATTCGGCCATCCAGATCGGGTTTTCGATAGTTCCTTAAATCACTTCAGGCGAATGCCTAGAAGGTTGTTCCGAAAAGGCAATGGCGGATTCCTTCCAGTTCCTTGCCTCCAGTCCTTTCCCACCTTTAAATGCCTCGACGTCGACGAGGCGTAAAGCTATAAGTAATAAAAAGGTAATGCGTCATACTGCGCTTTAGAACAATTGAAATTAAATATTAATCAACAAATAAATAATAATAAAATTTAAATTAAATTTACTTATTAGAATTTTTTTCTGTCATCCGTCTCTATACTGGTTTATGCAATACCTTCATCCCTTTCTATCTTGCGCTACCCTTTTCATCTCAACATACCCCTTACAACCCACGTCCTCAATTATCTGCTTCATATATTCTAATCTCTGTCTTCCTCTACAGTTCTTACCTTCGACTGTTTCCTCCAACAACAAATTAACCAATCCAACATGTCACAAAATATGACCTACCAGCCTGTCTTCTTTCTGCAAGCTTCCTCCACAAACCTCTTTCCTCACCCATCATTTCCAACAATCGTTCATTTCTTTCTTCAGCATGAGCATCCGAGTATCCACTTAATTTTCAGCATTCTTCTGTAGCACCATATTTCAAATGCTTCAATTTTCTTTCCTTCCGGTATTCCTAAAGTCCATGTTTCGCTACCATAAAGTGCTGCGCTCCATACATAGAGTTTTAAAAAGTTCTTCTAATTCCTAGATCAATATTTCAAACTAAAAGATTTCTCTTTTTCATGAAGGCTCTTTCTGCTAGTGCTATTCTGCTTTTAACATCATTCCTGCTTCGGCCATCGGTTGTAATTTTACTTCCCAAGTAACAGAACTCACTTACTTCTCCTATTGCAACCGATCCTATTTTTATATTTAATCTACTAGTATTGGTATAATTTCTGCTACATTTCATCACTTTTGTTTTGCTTTGATTTATACTCAGTCCAAAATCTTCCTTCAGTATTTTGTTCATGCCATTCAGTAACTTCTCAATATCAACTTTCTTTATCTTACTTATTAAACTGCTGCACCTAATCTTTGCATTTGTTTTAATGTCAGAGGTATCTGTTATCGAATTGATTTACGTTAATGTGCACAGTTCGCGCGTGGGTGGCGACACCTTGTCGTAATGACTAATGAGAGTTATTTTCTCCGATTACAAAGTATATGTGCAGGATCTATACAATCTCCTCATTAAACAACTCCTTTATATATACTCACTTATAACTACACCAAACAAAACCACGTGTGTGTGTATGTGGTGTGTGCAGAATATGTTGCGCTAATCAACGTAGGAGAGTACTTGCACTTCTAAAATAAAAATGAATGCCACCGTAGTTCAGTTGCCTTGTAACGTGCATTAACCACGCGGTTCTAATTAAGTTTGGAACAATAAAAATGACACATATACATCAAAATGTAATTACGGCGGAGACTGCCAAATGTGAAGTGTTACAAAAATCGAGAGATGTTTGTCGGAGTACAACCTGAGTTCGAAAAAGGTCACGAAGACTGAATTTAAATTATAACTGGAAACCATTACTACGGATCAATCATTCATAGCTGTGTCTATCTAGTGTAGGGTGATTTACAAAAAAAAAAAGATTCACAACACCATATATCAATACAGTCAATACAAGCAATACCTACTTCAGCGTGATTCAAGTAATAACATTTTAAATGACGGATAAAAAGTATTTAAATTCTCAAATTACCTGTCTTCAGGTTTTTTAACACAGCTAAACGAAAAATCTTAACTAGATTTTAATGTCTTATAATATATCGAAAAATCGCAGAATTCGTCTTTTTTAAATGTGCGCCGAATCGATTTTTGGGGTAGTTACACAAAATTTCGATTTTTGGTAGAAACGAAAACATCGTCAATTTTCGGCTGATAGGATTCATTTATTTTTTAAGAGTTTTCTTGTTGGTATTCTCAGTTTTTATACGGGAATGGTTAAGTGAAAGTGTGATTCACAATCTGAAAATTTAGTAACCAGGTTTATCCAATTTCGGTTCTTATTCTTTCTCATGAGAAACATTTTCCAATTTGTTTCATCGAAACTGATTGTTATGGATCAGCGAAATTTTCACTTTACGTCTTCGACTACGTGGCGCCATTTTTCCCCTGACTGCATCTTCCCACAGATTAGGTAAAACATACATAAATTCATGTTGTAATCAACTATAACATATCGGAGTCATTTGCTGAATCTTTGCCCGACTGCTCTCCATTGAGTGCTGAGCGTCGGGAGCCTAGGGAGCGTCCATAAACCACGTAACTCCATTTTGGCTTCATGTGAAACCCACTCCCCCCCCCCCCCCACGTAGCCTGACGTGGCTTTTGCTTCTACCACCTCCCCCCCCCCTCTCCCACGTAGCACGTAGCTTTTTTTCCATTTTGATTAACATTAATTACAGAAGACATTTTGTACTGTTTTCTCTTGTCAGACTATTGTACATTACATACTGAAATAATTAAATGAAGGAAATAAATATTAACATCCTGTTGTGTGTTCTATTTCTCATTTTAATTGTGATAAATGATATGAATGGAAAACTACGTGTCCTGGCTCGGAACCCCCCCCCCTTCCCTCCCCACGTATCGCAGCGTAGCCTTCCACCCAACCCCTCCCCCCTAGACCGATCCACGTATTTTATGGACGTTCCCAAGATAGGAAGCACCCACCTCTATGTATATCCTCACAACAATTCATTAGCCCAACTGTCCTAACATATTATGTTTTACGTATAGACAACACAATCATTTACGTATAATGACCATTAACCAGAACAAGACTTGATCTGGAAATATTATTTTACAAATTGGGTTCTATCAACTAGCGTTTGCGTTTCTAAGGGTCGAAGCAGATGGTCAGACAGACTGAAATTACGTCCAGTACTCGCTACATGTTGTTGATTACGTCATTCTTTTGCGGACAAGCTGAAAGGCTTAACACTGGACAACGTTACACTGAAAATGCGTTAATCCTTTTCGCTGTTGTGTTGTGCGAGACATCTGCTTCCATGATACCATAGCGAGCAGACCAGACCAGAGAATCCACACGAATGAATTTTGTTTCATCAAATCTTGGACACCGAGTGTGGTGAGTGGTCAGTAACGCTCTGGCCTCACATTCGGAAGTCGCAGGTTCGAACCACCGTCCGGTCATCCGGATTTGGGTTGCCCATGTTTGCCAAAAATCTGTCCAGACGAATTCAGGTATGGTTCCTTCAAAAGACCGTAGTCGAATTCCTTCCCGTTCCTTGTCCCCAGTCATTTCACGCCTCTAATAACCTCGACGTTGGAGAGTGGTATATTCAAAAAAAAAAAAATCTTGGACGGGCATTGCGCTTTCAAAAACATGCATCAAAGACACTTTAGGCAAAAGCTGCTCCAATTGGTGCGTGAACAATTTTCTACTTCCCTTCCGCGAAGGAAAAAATCTTTCTCTTCGACGTTGAGGTTATTATAGCCGAGAGATGCAAGGAACGGGAAAAAATTAGGCCATAGACTTCTGATTTCTGGAAACCATAAAAACTGTACAGAAAGAACTGGGGTGGTAACCATTTCCTACTGAATCGTAGGCACGTCCCTCAACTACTCAGCCACCAGGCATGGCAAAGAGTAAAATATAAGAGATAACTACCTTCCTGCCGTTTAGTATTCTTACAATTACAAAAAACCTTCCCAACGCCTCTATTTTTTCATTAAATGTATAGCAAATATTCTTCCTCGGAGCATCGGAGATTCGGTTATCTATTTGATGCACAGGTACTAGTTGTTTAAAACTGGCATGAATTTATAAATATTTAAAGTAAAAAAAAAAAAAAAAAAAAAAAAAAAAAAAAAAAAAAAAAACTGAACTATAACTACTCTTTTAAGATGACGTCATTACAACGGGGGGTGGAAGGTGGAAAAGGAACGGAAAGGGAATTGGACATAGTCTACAAGATAGAATGATATCTGCATTCGCTTATAATAAGAAATACATATTGAACCTAATTCAAAACAGACGGACCCAGAATCGACCCCGGATTCTCTGTTATACCAGGGACCAAACATTACCCCAAATCCAGCGGGCTGTCCCAGATTCCATACTTATTTTACCAAACTTGTCAAGTATTACAGTACACCATTAGACCATAAATTTAATCTCTCAACAAAATTTCTTCTCTCTTCTTTTTTTCGCAGAATCCATGCTTCGTCCCAATAGAAAATAGTATGGATGAAGTATCAAGTAAGGATTTTTTAAAAAAAAAAAAAAAAAAAAAAAAAAAAAAAAAAAAAAAAAAAAAAAAGATGAGAAAAAGATATCGTTAAAGATAATAATTGATTCCAAGAAACCCCTGACAAACGGTGCATCACAAGAACATTGTTTGTGCGAAACATCAAACAACTTTGAGTGGAGGTTCGTTGTATATTTTGTGCTTGTTTGAGAAAACAATCGTCCTTGGACCGCGTGGTAGCATTGTGTAGCATTTACATTCTTTTCGAGTCAAGGCTTGCCTGTAGAGTTTGTCATATCACATATCCACGTTGAGGCCATAGTATAACAAAAAGCTAAAAATTTCTTTCTCATTACTTCCTGCACCCGGAGGGAATTTTTACTGACTTAAAGCTAAACTTCAGCTCTATTAAAGTTTGCTTTGTTAATGTGAAACACGGTAGGATTCCACTCTAAGCTGCAGGTTCCCTTTACCCGGTAGGATTATCGAGTTAGGTTAGGCAGCTACAGAGGCGGACTGGAAACTAGGTAATAAGGACTACACAGAAATATTATACTTGGTGCCCATATATTTTCTTCTGAATCTATACCTACGAAACCACTGCATTTTGCTATTTTCATTAAATGTGATATTTATGGAACTGTAATATATTTACTATTTCATTTTACAGACGAAGATAGTGACGATTCAGTAACTGGCTGATTAGAACGTAATTATCGTCTTTAGTTTTGGGAGTAATATTTATGATTGCGTTGTACAAATAACGCCATACAACTCGAAATGATTTGATCTGCTCTGCATTCCTGCTAGTTTTACTGGTATCTTTTTATACGCACTCAACTCGCGAGGCTTCAACTCTGGCAAGAGACGTGAATGTAATTAAATATTTTACACACACATAAATATCCTTACCATCTGAGTAGTCTTCTATGAGTGCCATACCCGTATTCGAGTGTAGGCGGTTACCACGGTGGATGTTTACCCTCTCCATAGATGATACTGGGTTGATTTCTCATTGTCTTCCCCTCTGTGACAGCGTTCTTAATGCAGTTGCCAAAAAACTTCGAATTTCCGAAGTCAGTATCCATGGTGGACGAGTATGAAGTAACTAAGAAATGGTAGAGAACTATGATCTGGAGAAGAAGTTTTCTGATCAGCAGGTCGCTAAGCCAGGCGCCAGAAATTTACTGCGAGCTTGTGAAATGACTTCACACGGCAGGCTAGCAAGGATTATTGCCCTCTCCAACCAATGGTTATAGGAAGGGGAAGAAGCTACTTAAACCCTCTGGGCAGTAACAGCGGGGTTTGTCTGTCTCTCTCCGAAAGTCTGTCAATGTACCACATCTATGAGGACGCCGAGGGCGTTGTCGCTGGCACCGCAGACAAGGAGATGATGCCAGACGTCTGATACCAAGGTTGGCTCTACTGTAATTGGGGGAGCGTGGACAGTCAGATGGTCAATCATGTGAACATCATCTTGCAGAGATCTTATCCAATTGGTTTGGGCTGCGAGACGCCGTTAAGTTAGATGCTCACCCTTGTCCCTGGCCATGCCAGTTAACGCTTTACTGGTGGATGAACGGTTATAGTTCTGGCCTCGCATTCGGGAGGACCTGGGTTCGAATCACCCTCGAATCCCCAAATAACTCCAGGTGAATGCCGGGATGGTTCCTTTATAAAGGCCGAATTCCTTCCCGTTTCTAGCCCCCAGTTCTTTCCCACCTCTAATGATCTCGACGTCGACAAGGCGTAAAGCCCCAAGCATAAATTAAACTCTTGATCATTTATTATCAAGTCAAATAAACACGGTATATATTCACGTACGCCATCAAGTTATTTCTCATGTAAATAAATGTGTACATACAGGTATGTAATAGCTTTTAGCCGTAATTAATCCCAGCATTCTCGGCCATTCCATTCCACTATTAATATCTGAACGTCCTGAGCCATACTATCTGCCAGATGTTGTAGTAGGGATCTATGGTGAATAATCACATCAGTATCATAGTCGAATTCTAAGATTGACCTTTATCCAAGGCTCCAGTAGCAACTTATCCTGTCGGCTCTTGCCGATCGGCTGACAGGGTCCCTACAGTAAGTGTTGTAAGTGTGTGTCGTATTTTAAAATAATTCTTCTCTTCTTACTGTCGGAGCTGGGATACAGTTACCTTTTAAGACTTGTGAAGAAACTTTAATGTTTGAACATATTAACTTATCGTATTTGAATAATAATAATCTTTCTTATGACTCATTTGACATTGATTCTCGTTTTACTTCATTCATAAACATCCGAAGAATTACAGAGGTCCAGTAACTTTATATCATTACCTCAAAAACGCGAACTAAACTTTTTCTATCGCTCGCCTAATCTTCTTGCTCTCTTGTTACCATCTGGTCCCCATAGCTACCTATTTTCCCCAGAGTAATCATCATTCTTTTATCTCTTCTCTGAGTAACCTGTTATGCTGCATGTGTATGAATGTGACGGTGTGTATTCAGTGTTTTGTGGACAAGAGATGAAAGTATGGAGAAGGTGGAACCCGGTTCTATTCCATTCAGAACCATTCTTGTGAAAAATCTAAGGGGCCCGCCAAACTTAACTTCCCCATCCGACGTACGAATCACCATCAACAATGTTGTATGCCCTCACTTCATACGCACTGCGGAGAGGATTGGGCTTAGCCTAGGACATTGGTGATTAGGAATTAGACACCACCACGTTTCTTACTCTGTCGGCCGAGTTCTTATTTCCCCGTTCACCCGGACTGGAACCAACTAATCCCGTGTCATCGCCGGTCAAACCCACAGTACCGCTTGGATCTGGCATTCGGGAGGACACGATTTCAAATCTCCATCCGGCCATCCAGATTTCGGTTTTCCTTGATTTTCCGAAATCATGGCAGGCGAATGATGCGTGGTTCACTTTAAAGCCCATGGCCAAATTCCTTTATTGTCCCCAATCTTCTCCCACCTTTAACGATCAAGACGTCGACGACGAGCAAACCCACAAAAAGATTGGAACAAATTTCTCGAAATTCTGATGATTTCAAACTCATGAACTTGGTACTGATGGGTTTCCACCCTATAAATATATAGTATATTATTCGTTAATGTCTTCATCTCGGCATACCCCTTACAACCTACGTCTTCAGTTATGAGCTTCATATATACTAATATTTGTCTACCTGTACATTTCTTACCTTCCACTGTCCCCTTCTCTAACAAATTAACCAATCCAGCATGTCGTAAAATGTGTTCCCATCCTGTCTCTTCTCTCCTCACCCCTCATCTCCAAGACACGTTTATTTTTATACTTTGTATGTCCACTTGGGGAGTCTATTCCCGTTAATATTCAACTTGTATGTAGAAGAAGCAATAAAGAAAAGAAAATAAAAATTTCCATGTTCAGGGAGAAAAAATCAGTATGCTACGATTTGTTGATGACATTGTCTTGTTAGCAGAAAGGGTGAGGATATTAAGAAGTTACTGAATGGCATGAACAAAATACTGAAGGAAGAGTTTGGACTGAATATAAATCAAAGCAAGACAAAATTGATTAAATATAGCAGAAAAAATACCAATCACACTAGTGGACTAAATATAAAAATAGGATCGGATGCAATAGGAGAAGTGAGTGAGTTCAGTTACTTGGGAAGCAAAATTATAACCGATGTCCGAAGCAGGAATAATGTTAAAAGCAGAATAGCACTAGCAGAAAGAGCCTTCAGAAAAAGAGAAATCTTTTAGTTTGAAATATTGATCTAGGCATTAGAAAGAACTTTTTAAAACCCTATGTATGGAGCGCAGCACTTTATGGTAGCGAAACATACCGGAAGGAAAGAAAATTGAAGCATTTGAAATATGGTGCTACAGAAGAATGCTGAAAATTAAGTGGACTGACAAAGAAAGAAATGAACGATTTTTGGAAACGATGGGTGAGGAAAGAGGTTTGTGGAGGAAGCTTGCAGAAAGAGGAGACAGGCTGGTAGGTCATATTTTGTGACATCTGGATTGGTTAATTTGTTGTTGGAGGGAACAGTCGAAGGTAAGAACTGTAGAGGAAGACAGAGATTATAATATATGAAGCAGATAATTGAGGACGTGGGTTGTAAGGGGTATGTAGAGATGAAGAGGTTTGCACAAGATAGGAAGGGATGGAGGATTGCATCAAACCAATCGAAAGACTGACGAAAGCAAAAAAAAAAGTTCGCTTAATTTTCAGCATCCTTTTCGTCGTACTGACATGAAGAATCACATCCTCAGGTTGTTCAACTGCTGTACACCGGATAGAGTAGCGACGCAGAGATAGCTATCGATCGTTTGGGCGGAGTGTTGTCGGAGAGGCGGATGGGCCATGCTAATGTGACTGGGGGCTGGCTGGCCCATTGTCTCAAATTCCATTATGCGCTTGCCGCTTGCCGCTGAGCGCTGTTTAATCATGCGCGCTCCACTAACCGCGCCGCCTCATTACCATGGCAACGGCAGCAGACAGCGATGAATTAAGCAAACCGAGTGGCCAGCTCATTGCTATTCGGCCGCCCGCCCCGGTGACATGTCGCAGTTCGCATGACCTCGCCACTAAATGGCACAACGTTGATACGACCGTTCCGCATCACTTGAGAGTTGTGGTGGATTGATTACGTTACTGTCATGGCAAAGACCGATTATTGATAAAAGGTTATAACAGTTATATCTCGCATTAGACTTTTAAATGGCTGTTGTGACTAATTATGTTGTTATAAATAGAAAAATACTGTAAATGAGATTAATACGATAAATTTATTGTGTTAAAGGAATTGTATCAGGCGACAAGGAATAACGTTGCTCGTGATTGATTTTTTTAGCAATAAATAAATGAGAGGTATCAAGATATAAACAAGAATAAATGAAGAGTAAAAAAAGACTCCACGGGATTCTACGATAACCGTGTCGCCGCAATTTGATGACGCATTCTTATGTAATTAGACGAACAAATCGAAAGTGAACAATACATTTTTTGATATCTCGCTAAGTTCTCTAGATATACTATCTCAAAATTGCAGGGGTTGTGTAGAAAAGTGTCTGGAACAGCAGAAAACCGTTGCCAAAGGCACAATAAACTATACCTGTAACCAATGTTTGCTAGTTGATATCTCGATAACTAAGCAAGATATCGAAAAAATTTCTTCTTCACTTTCGATATTTCTTATCGAGTCACGTATGAATACATCATCAAATTGTGGTTATGACAGAGTTACCAGACTCGACCGAAAGACTATGGTCAAATGAACGAAGGCTACAAAAGATTTATAAAGAAAAATACTGTAAAGAAGATTAATAATATAAATTTATTGTGTTAAAGGAATTGTATCAGAGGGCAAAGAATATTGTTGGTCGTGATCGATTTTACAGCAATGAATAAATGACAGGCATGAAGATATAAGCAAGAATAAATGAAGAATAAGAAAAGACTCCAGGAAATTCTACGATAACCGTGTCACCAGGGCGGATCCAGGGGGGGGGGCTAGGGTGTTCAAGCCCCCCCCCCAAACGTATCTAGGTCCACCCCTGATACGTTGAGACCTTTTTTTTTATCTCTACGGATTTGAGGCCCGAGGAGGCTATAAATACTACCTTTTTCCTGACTCAAGCCCCCCCCCATAACCAAAATCCACTGAACGCAAGCCCTCTCAACCAAAATTCACTCAAGCCAAGCCCCCCCCCCCCCCAAAACAAAATCCTGGATCCGCCCCTGCGTGTCACCGCAATTTGATGAAAGATTATTATGCAACTCGACGAACAAATAGAAATTGAGGATTAATTTTTTTTGATATCTCGTTTAGTTCTCGAGATATACTATTTCAAAATTGAAGTGGCTGGGTTTAAATGTGCCTGGACCGGAAGAAAAAAGTTGCCAAAGGCACAAGAAACTATATTTATAACTATTTTTTACAGTTGATATCTCGAGAACTAAGCGAGATATCGAGAAATTGTGTTCTTCACTTTCGATATTTCTTATTGAATGTCATAAGAATCCATCATCAAATTGCGGTTAAGATAGAGCTGCCATACTCGATCGAAATACTATGGTCAAATGAATGAAGGCTATGAAAGATTTATAAACGGTAGTGTCCAATATTAATTGTGATGTTATGTAAAAATATATAATACGTGATTGTATAACTGGCAAATAAATAAGTAAAAGAAAGTAGGATAGTTATAATACGTAAGAAATAAAGATGGATAAGTCAAGGAAATTAACCAAACCCGGATCCGTTCAATAAGTTGGACCTCCACTTTATTTCGCTTGGATGTTGCTGCATATTTTTGAAAATGTAATATCGAAAGCAATGATCTGTTTTTAAGTTTACAAGGTTGGGCAGAGACAAGTATCCCGCCAGTTCCATTATTAGTGCTTTCAGCAAAAGTGAAAGTTTTGCAGAGGTGCATTAAACAAAGTTTTTCTAGCATTTCAAAAGGAGAAAGTGACGATCTGATCACTTCAGCGTCTTTGAAAAATACTATTCTATATCGCTGTGTCATATTTTTACTCTGATATGTATCCAACATTCTTTTTAAACGCCTGAAACTGCCAAGTCATAGATGTTTTCGGCGTTCCCTAAGTCGGACCTCTATATTTCAACATATTAATATTTTCTTTATTTTGTTAAAGTGATCTGAAATGCTGTTTCAAATGTCCAAAACAAATAGAACCCTTGATGAGAAAAAGTGGTGATTTTAGTCCTAAACTTATTAGCGTAGAAACTAATATTTCTTTTTGTGTTTTTCTTCTTGCTTTACGCCTTGTTGATGTCGAGGTCATGAAAGGCGGGAGATGACTCGGGACAAGGAACGGGAAGGAATTAGGCCATAGCCTTTCGAAATGTGTTGGCATTCATCTGGAGCGATTTGAAGAAACCATTAAAAATCCAACGGATTAAATCAATAAAGGTTAAATAGTTAATCAAAGGCTGCCAATATCCCATTGTAAAGCTTAAATTTACTGCACGTCTGTCATATCAGAAATGATTGATAATTCATTATATCTATATTCTGCTGGTGGATAATTTTGATTTAATTCATTAGAAAGATTATTGTTATAAGTTAATTTACAGTTTGATATTACTCTTTCTAATTGTTTCTTAGTCCCATTATCTACTGATGAAAATAAACGCAAGTTATAAACATTTGTTCATTTCTTTAAAAGATATTTTATTCATGAGGAATTAATTACATTCGTAATGAGCGGCTTGTTAATATTTTTTATATCAAGGACTACCTATTAAAAATTCGCAAAAAATCTCTTGACAAAATGGAAAAAAAAGTTGGTAATGTTTTTGATTATTTAAAGTTGCGAAAGAACAAAAAAATCAAGCGAAATAATTCTAAACAAAACAGGTTGAAACAATGTTGATCACAGTTTACCAAAATTCATATTATTTCGATATGCTCTTTATTTAGTTTTTTGAATCTACTACATTTATGCAGCGTAAATGAGCCAAAATAACTGTATGGGAAAATTGCGTGGTAAATGCACGATGAAGAGTTGATTTTCTGTGGCCGTAAGCCTCCCCTACATATGGTTTCACTAAGGTATTTAATGTACAAATCATCTATTAAAACACCAACTGGCCCTTCTAACAAGGTGCAGCGTTGTCTTTGGCAGCAGCCCCTAATCTGCGGACGGCTACTGTTTTGGTATTTGTGTTTCTCGAGGTTCTCGGATTGCGGTGGCTGGGCACACAGACAGTGGTGTCGGGGCGTAACACAGGGGAGACAGACCGAGAAGAGGAGAGGCGTCGGGTTACAAACTACACACCTACACCACTTCCTGATTACTAGCACACAAGTCTCTTGTGAGAGTTTCTTAAACCGGGTGGAACCTCTCTCTGAACACATCTTCTATACAATAACTAGCTTCAAACCCCGTAAAAATTGACGGGTTCAACTGAGTGTTCCGACAAATCATTTCCTCCCATTTGTCTAACTAAATACAATTGCTATTTAATAACAATCATGGCCTATATTTCGATTGTAGTTTAGATTATTGAAACTAAAAGTCAGATCGACATAGTTTTCAAATGAGTCATTTTCAGTACCTGGTCTCAATTCAAGAACTCCCATAGCATAGCGTGCTTCCACTGCAACTCGAAATTTTTTCTCAGATTGGTGGTACAGTTTATATTTCTGCTGTTCCAGATTCAGGTTCGATTTCGGCAGTAATTCCATAAGTCCAGTCAATAATTCTTGACCTAGCAGTTAATAGCAAACCAATCCATCCCATTAATTTCTAAGACTAGTCAGAACGAACCAACCTCACCTAGCTTGGTGGGTGAACGGTAAACGTTCTGGCCTCGCATTCGGGAGGACGCGGGTTCGAATCCCCGTCCGGGCATCCAGATTTGGATTTTCCATGGTTTCCCCCAAATCACTCCAGGCGAATGCCGGGATTCTTCCTTCAAAAAGGCCATGGCTGAATTCCTTCCCATTCCTTGTCCCCAGTACCATCCCGCTTCTGATGACCTCAGCCGTCGACGAGGCGTAAAGCAGTAAGTTTTTTTTTTAAAAAAAAAAAAAAAAAACGAACCACAGTTTAATAACTGATCCGCAAGGAACAATAAAAGAAGAACTGAATATATATACAGCGTTTTATGAAATGATGTTCGCGGACAAGTAATGAAGTTCCGAAATCTATATGATTGTCTTTTACGACTGTGGTTAAACATGATGTAAGTGTCCTGTACAATAGTAAGTCTAAACTTCACGGTCATGGATCAAAAACAAATAATAAAGATACATATCAATGATATTAGTGAATACCAAGGGAGGAAAAAAAAAAAGGAAATGTATGTTACTGATAAATTGTTCAGTGCTACACGTTATACAATCTTCTTTTAATTTCATTGTCAACCTAATTGCAATGCATACGCTCTTGTGACAATTCTCTTACTCATCTAACTACCCATTTTTTATTTTTTTATTCTTTAAATATTTCCTTTTAAAAATGTCATTATCAGCTGGTATTAACAGGATGATCGTATTGGCTCAAGGAACACTAAAAACTACTGGAACATAAACAGAAAATTGCTTACCTACACTCCTGGAAATTGAAATAAGAACACCGTGAATTCATTGTCCCAGGAATGGGAAACTTTATATACACATTCCTGGGGTCAGATACAACACATGATCACACAGACAGAACCATAGGCACATAGACACAGGTAACAGAGCATGCACAATGTCGGCACTAGTACCGTGTATATCCTCCTTTCGCAGCAATGCAGGCTGCAATTCTCCCATGGAGATGATCGTAGAGGTGCTGGATGTAGTCCTGTGGAACGGCATGCCAAGCCATTTCCACCTGGCGCCTCAGCTGGACCAGCGTTCGTGCTGGACGTGCAGACCACGTGAGACGACGTTCCATCCAGTCCCAAACATGCTCAATGGGGGACAGATCCGGAGATCTCGCTGGCCAGGGTAGTTGACTTACACCTTCTAGAGCACGTTGGGTGACACGGGATACATGTGGACGTGCATTGTCCTGTTGGAACAGCATGTTCCCTTGCCGGTCTAGGAATGGTAGAACGATGGGTTCGATGATGGTTTGAATGTACCGTGCACTGTTCAGTGTCCCCTCGACGATCACCAGAGGTGTACGGCCAGTGTAGGAGATCGCTCCCCACACCATGATGCCGGGTGTTGGCCCTGTGTGCCTCGGTCGTATGCAGTCCTGATTGTGGCGCTCACCTGCACGGCGCCAAACACGCACACGACCATCATTGGCACCAAGGCAGAAGCGACTCTCATCACTGAAGACGACACGTCTCCATTCGTCCCTCCATACACGCCTGTCGCGACACCACTGGAGGCGGGCTGCACGATGTTGGGGCGTGAGCGGAAGACGACCTAACGGTGCGCGGGACTGTAGCCCAGCTTCATGGAGACGGTTGCGAATGGTCCTCTCTGATACCCCAGGAGCAACAGTGTCCCTAATTTACCGGGAAGTGGCGGTGCGGTCCCCTACGGCACTGCGTAGGATGCGACGGTCTTGTCGTGCGTCCGTGCGTCGCTGCTGTCTGGACCCAGGTCGACGGGCACGTGCACCTTCCGCCGACCACTGGCGACATCATCGATGTACTGTGGAGACCTCGCGCCCCACATGTTGAGCAATTCGGCGGTACGTCCACCCGGCCTCCCGCATGCCCACTATACGCCCTCGCTCAAAGTCCGTCAACTGCACATACGGTTCACGTACACGCTGTCGCGGCATGCTACCAGTGTTAAAGACTGAGATGGAGCTCCGTATGCCACGGCAAACTGGCTGACACTGACTGCGGCGGTGCTCAACCGCTGCGCAGCTAGCGCCCTTCGACGGCCAACACTGCTGTTCCTGGTTTGTCCGCTGTGCCGTGCGTTTGATCATTGCTTGTACATCCCTCTCGTAGTGTCCGGAGCAAGTATGGTGGGTCTTACACACCGGCGTCAATGTGTTCTTATTTCAATTTCCAGGAGTGTATTTATCAGTTGAATCGATACTTACCAGGCTGTTATATCTTTCAGAAAGTGATTGTGTGGTAGTCTATTAATCAGTTACTGAATATTCGAAGAATATGCAACTAATTTTTTTTTTTTTTACTTTGGGTTTACTCCTCGTCGACGGCGAGGGATGGGATAGGGGACAAGGAACGGGAAGGAATTCGGCCATGGCCTTTTGAAGGAAGAATCCCAGCATTCGCCTGGAGTGATTTGGGGAAACCGTGGAAAAACCCAAATCTGAATGCTCGGACTGGGATTCGAACCGGCGACCTCCCGATTGCGAGGCCAGAACTTTAACCGTTTACCCACCACGCTCGGTATGCAACTACTCTGTAAATGTGTTACAGTATGTCGTGTGTCGAAAACTGCAGCTGTATACCGTCCGACCTGATTTTTCTTAGTGCCAGGGCTTGTTTAAACCACTCTTGATGTGTTCAATACCTGGCAGGAGGTCTTACTCACTACCTATCCCTCACGTACGTCTGCTTGTGTATGTGTGTGTTCGTGTTTGCACGGCAAAGACAGCTGTGCCGGCCGTTACATCTGTACCACCCAGCATGTCCTGGACAGATGTGACGCAAAAACTAATTGGGTCAGCCGGCACTAATGGCCACATTAGCACCCGTCCACCGCCGTGGCCCCCTGCCCCGAGCAAACACTTGTCGGCGATATAGCCGGCAGAAGTGGGGGCGCGTGGCACACATCCACGTCGCTCCACTGAACGGCCAGGAGGATAGAACGCAAAACAAGCAATGCAAAATACCACAATCTGACATGATTCAATAACATTTAAGGATTCCATATCCCAAGGTTTTTTGAAGTTAAAACTCCTTTACGCGCCTTGGGCGATTTTTGTGTGAGAAAAATCTTATGAGTTCTCGTCACCAACATGCTATAATAGCAGTATATTTGCAGCTATAAGTATGACGTGTTGTGCTTGGACACCACTGAAAGAAATAAAGCATTTATTATACTTGTATGTGTATATATATATACTGACGCACGGCCTGTGTACGCATATATACTCAAATACATTGTATATACCTGACTGTAAGATACATGTGCCTTATTGCCACGCGTCCTACGCTCTCCTGGAAGGTTATAGATTGTACCTATAATATCACATCTATGTGAAGTTATTTGACTATAATTTTTAATTTTTTGTAAAACAGCTGACATTAATCGTTCGAATTCGATCTTGTAAGTTCGCAGCCATTGACGGTCCCCATTGTTTAAACTGATAAAGTACTGTACCGTAGAATTGAAGGTTACAGGATCGAATCCACAATCGGAGAAACTTTTTTCAAGTGAAAACTTCTTTAGGCGCGTTGGGTGGTTTTTGGATGAGTAAAATCTTATTAATGTGAGTGGAGATTTTCCTGGCGAACTGATTAAGGGGTCCAATCTTCGCCAAGCTGCGTTTTGTAAGTAATGGACTAAGTCAGTTTAGACCAGTGTTTCCCAACGTGGGGCCCACGCCCCATAGGGGGGCAATTTGGTTTTTTTAGGGGGGCAATTTAGAAATTGACTTGATGCGACTTTACCGCTTTCTCTTTGGGTTATTTAAACACAGTGCCAGATATGGTTACAAAATATAGCAAAAAAGCAAATTCTTAAAAGGATCACACTAAATTGCCATAATAAATGTTTATTATAAATCTTTTGAATTTGAATTTTAGTATTTCATTATATGTTTTTTAATTTTACTTACTGTGTTTTATGATAATATTAAAGTGTTTTCTTTCAAAAACCATCCTATATCAGTTTCTTTAATAACAAATAATTTTTTTTATTAAAACTTATGTATGGGGGGGGGGGCAAAAAAATGTTGAAAGTGGGACATGACCCAAAAAAGGTTGGGAAACACTGGTTTAGACGGTGACTTCTAGCTTACAACAACTGAAGCTTTCCGCACCTGATGAAGACAGCAGACCAGCTGTCGAAACGTTGTGTTTTTATGACTTCCGGCTGAACACTCGTGAAGCTTACATAAAAATCACATGAGTTCACGTCACCGACATGTTTATATTTACAGTATATGTATGACATGTTACGCATATGATATTCATAGTTTTCAGTTGTCATTTTTGTCGGCTGTCCCCAATTGTCGCAAATTTTTCCCCCCCTTTGGGGCCATCCACAAGTTACATCACACGAATTTCATAATTTTTTAACCCCTCCCCCCTCCCATGTCACAGGTTGTCACATTTGTGGGACCCCCCTCGCCTGGTATGACGTCACATATTTTGCAATTATAAATTTATAAATTAAAACAGCACTTCCAAAATGATGTATGTATTTCTAGTTTAAAAATCATATCAACAATAAATCAAACATTTAGGAAAATATAAAAAAAACATAAAAAATCGAATTAATGATACAAAATTGAGTCATCATGTGTCCATGGATTTTGAACCTATTCCTTGATACTGTTTATTATTGGCATAATAGTTACTTCATTATTGATTTCGATAGTGTTGGGAACATTCGATGTGTCATCATCATCTTCATCCAACCATAAAGCATCGTCATCGTTTAATAAGCAAAGTACTTCCCTGTTTCGTCTAGCGGCAAAGCTTTGTGGACGAATCTTCATGATTGGGAAAACCTCTAGTTGCCTCTTATGTAATTGTAAAGTTGGTTAGTGGCTTTGTATGATGAAAAATGTAGTCCACAGATGCCACATGATTGTTTAAATAAGTATGCCTCGACACTGGGGCAATACGAGACAAAAATTGATACAAATTTTGCATGTGATGTCACAAAGTTTATGACACGTCTCCCCCTCCCCTTGTAACACGATGTCACACTTTGTTAACCCCCTCCCCCCCTCAAGGTGTGACGTAATTTATGGATAGCCCCTTTATGGCTATAACCCTCGTTGACACAGAGGTCATGAAAGCCGGGTAAGGAGTAGCGACAAGGAACGGAAAGGAATTCGTGCATGTCATTTTGAAGAACCATCCCACCATTCGCCTTGGAGTGATTTGGAGAAACAATGGTGAAGCGAAATATGGATGCCGGACGGAGATTTGATTCCACTTTCGCTCGATCGGTAAGGGAAAAGGAGCCCTATTGTTATAACTCTATCACGAATGTAGCTAGTAGAGGAAATAATTTGCAGGGCGGTAAATTAAGCTCTCTATAAACATACAACATAATGAAGTGAAGGATATAATGACTTCGACGGGCCTATAGCGTAGGAGACTGAAGAAATACCGGTGGTAATCAGTAGATATTGTTAATTCTGAATTTATACTAATTCTGGCACGTAGGGGAAGTTAACCTTTCTCGGTTTCTGTGTGTCTCTACTCATTTAAATCTGTTAGCGGGCAGTCATCATTGGAAAAAAAAAAAACAGTGAACCGATTTCGATGGAGTTTTCAAGGTTTGAGAACATATGGTTTAGCTTAAAAACTGCTGTATGTCGTATGGTCCTACGTGAACGGGAAACTAAATAGGAAATGATAATTTATTCGTAACCTGAACAAACAGGCGCCACAGATTACACTATACTCATCAAAGATCACACTGTATCATAAAGTTACCCACCAAAGATCACAGTACATAAAACATAAACAATTGGCTCTTTGGATTTCATTCATATTGTTTTAACTACTTAACATTGGTTATTTATTTAGTTTTTCAATTTTATTGCGTGTTAGTCGTAATAATTAAACGTTTCGCTAAGCCATCTTTAAATGGATTCAAATACATAGATACTACTAAATGAAATTGTGATATCTTTCTTACGGAGAAGGTTTCAAGGACGTTACAAACCTCAGATAGAATCATAACAATAATTTCTAAATTCACCAGAAATAAGAAAGAAGCTAGAAGAGAGAATACTTCTTATGTAACATTTCAGTTTTTTTCTGAGTTAATAATTGCGTGAGTGAAGCTGTGAGTAAATGATAACTTGTAACAGCACGATAGCCTCTTCGTCAGTATTCATACGTCACGTAGGAGTACCGAGAAGTGCGTCCAGCTGCACAGTGACCCACTCGAGTCGTCCTCAGGAGTCAACAGCTGGGCCGGGTCCAGCAGGTGTGTCAACAAGTAGGACACTGGGTGACAGGAGCACACAGACAGACAGGCGGTCGGTCAACACACTGCTGCCCACCACGCTACCACCGGAAAACTGCTTCTGGGATCCTCAGCACACCCGCCAAAAAGAAAATCCTCATGTTACACTTATATGTGAATAACTCCTTTCAATTTTTAATAACAGAAAAAAAAAAACTTGCGTATTTCCGCAACTGGACCGCACAAAAAAATGTCACCCACGCACAATTTCATTAAGATACTCCTACATTTACTCTCATCTTAATTTAGTTTTTAATAGAGTAAATTACCTTTACGAGTGCCATTTTAATAATCAAAGTTACATAGTCAACAACAATATTAACGAAATCCAAAGAGAGATGTGTTTGTCTTTGATTTACTGTAATCTTTAGCGCTTATCTGTTCAGTTAATTAACAGATTATCTTTTGTTACTCCATTTAGCGTCTATTTAAAGTCATAAGACATGCCGTAGTTTTTAAGTTAGACGATACGATTTCAATCTATGAAAACCCCATTAAAATTTTTGAGTGATGAGAAAACACACGGAAATAGTAGCTTACAGATTTATATACGTAATGATGATCAGAGAGACACCATTTCTTTGTCTGCATCCAAATATCGTCCATAGCCATTCGAAACATAGATTCACTTCAACAAAACATTTAAATTATTTTGATAACAATAAAGAATGCAGTTATTACTTGTGCCAAAGATTCAGGGCAAAATTTGTTACGGGAACGGAATCATTTGGGTTCTGTCACATGTTGGTGACGCAAGTACTTCTACTTTAACAGCAGATATGAACCACGATTATATATATATATATATATATATATATATATATATATATACACTAAAAAAATTACACCAATTACTGTCGCTAGCTTTGACTTGGCCAATCGAAATTTCATTCAGAAAATTAAAATTCGACTTTTAGAGTTTATACCTGCCCGCATCGTTAAGTAAAACGGTATACACCATTGTTAAATATTATCATTATTTGCACAAAACTTTCTTGGGTCTCGTACGGGGTGAACGGGTCAATTGGACTTTAAGTTTCGAGCATTGCCTCTTTCTTCATTTTCCAAAGGCCCGAGAAGTTTTTACTCATTGGCAAATTTATGGTTCTTTCCTTACCATCTTGGTCTGCTCGCTGGTATATGCCTATGGTATTTACATGCCAGGAATCAATGGGCGATTTTCTGGTTATGACGCAACGGCATAGTGCTAGTTCACCAGACTTCATCAATCAACTTGTCAAAGTTTTTAACTGCTTATATTGCAGCAACAATTTAGTCAGTTTTATAAGACATATCACAAATTCCTACCATCACATATGGTCAGACAAGGATTTGATTAATCTCGAGTTATATTGTGTTTTCATCAAACCGGCAATATTATAAGGTACTAATACAATCGAAGAAAAACACCGATATGTCGGAAACAATTAATACAATTTTATTTATTTTTTTCCTAGATTTTGATTATTTGCATCGAAACAGGAGAATCTCTGCTATTACTTTCTCTTCTTAATGTGTATTTCCTTTTGTATTGAAGAAAGAAAATTCATTAAACCCACAGATATAATAATGTTTTTTTCAGTTTAACTGAACCCAACCACCGTTATGTTAGTGTCCTGAGAAATGTATGCTAAATAGATAGATATGTTCACTTTGATCCCATGTTAGAACAATCTCGGGGATGTGGAACAGGACATACACTTATTAATAATCAATAATACTGCTAGCAACTGATAACCCAGTTAATTACTTAAAAATCCATTAGTATAATCAATATCCGATGCAATCGTCAAATATATACTATCTAATGTTAGTTAATACATATGTGGAACAGTACATACACCTATTAACATTATTAATAATATTACCAACAAATCATAACCGATTAATTACTTAAATATCCATTAGTATAATAAATTTGCTAACGTTATAATGGCTGTACGACGAAAATAACTGAGATTAAAAGCAGAATGATGTTTGGAGCCCAATGAAATGCATGGATCATTGTATTTCTGAAGTAATTGTGAAACGTATGATTCCACGCTTCAGTGTGTATCGAGAATACCTCATGGAAGGTTTTACCTCCCATACTTTACGGTACAATGGTAGACCACGTCTTCAAAATGTTTGAGATCTGCGACTGCTCAACAGACGTGTCCCTGCCAATAGTTGAAATACACTGCGCGAACTGACTGCCACAGTTAATGAGGCAAACAGCATTCGTGCACCGACATTTGCGTTGATGGGATATGGCAACAGAAAACCTGCTAGTTTGACTTTACTCCTGCGGCTTGCCAGGTTTAGCACTTAAATTCATTGGATTTCGTATGACTACAAGAAGGTCCGATGAGTTAAGTGTAACCGACCGTTTTATGGGGTTTTGTCGATTTGAAGCCAGGATGGTTGATTGGTGGGCGACCATCTGTACTATGGCACTTACTTGGCTTACTAGCTCTGCTCCCGCTCCCTTCCGGTCAGTCCTCATTCGTCTGCGACAGTTAGCTGTAACTTCAGGAGACTGCATGGACCAACCAGGTTGTGAAATAAGACAAGCTCTTCAATTACCATTTCCTATTTATTATGGCTGTGGCATAGCGAGGTTACACTGCTAGAAGATTCCCGTTAGCAAGTGTCCAGGGTGCTTCGATTCCAACAGACTGGAGAAATAACTTACAGTTTAACATTGGCAAAATATGAGAGGACCCGGCGAGGAGGTACCTGCTGGCTTTCCCGACGCGACGTCTCGGCGTCACTGCTTAATTCAACATAGTGACAGCGTAGGTGTGTTTCCAAACTGAGAGGTCAAGGCACTCTGTTGCCTTCCTTTTATAGCGTAACTCACACGCAAGTACACGTGATTTCTGTCACTGCACCAAATGTCGGCGCGTGACTTGAGTCGTTGGGCTCCCGACTGTTCTAGAAAGCTGCCATGTGACTTTGGACCTCCTTACATTTGGTCACGTTTAAGCTCCGTTCAGTACCCTTTGTCTCACGTGTGACTGGTGCGCGCTTTTCGCTGATACAATACCGTCAGCGTTCTACTTAATGTCGCTCGGCTTCGCTGCGTTATTACATCCGCCGTTAAATACCGTTCTTTATAAAGTATTTATTTACTCCTTTTTAAATAAAATCCATTACATAAGTTTCAAATTGGTACGTTCGCCGAAGGTCGGTTTTAAGTACGGCGCAAACCACATTATGATATGGATCCAATAATTTAGCAAGACCTTGTGCATGATGATTGTAGTTCATAAAGGTGTGTAGTGGGATAGAAGGCAGGTGTGTACTTGAGATGAGTTGTTGATCCTCTGGTCAATTAGAGCTATTCATGTCAGAACTTTCATTGCTACGCTGCTTGATTACCATTTTTAGCCTTTAAGGACTTCATGAGTCTCTATAAAGACTGGAAATTCTAGGATGATAATGCACCATATCACTGAGTCCGGATAGTGCGTGGTTGTTCCAGGAGGATGCAGGCAGGAAAATGTCTGGCATGAATCCGGTGGACGATGTTTAGAGTGTAATCACAGAACCGTTTGTTCACGAGATCAACGCAATTGTGGTAGGCTATCGAAACATATCTACAAGTATGTTGGGGATATCCACTGACTGGTTGAGTCCATGCTACGTCAAGGTTATCCACTTCACACAGGATTATGAGAGGGATATCCCATGAAGTTGGGCATTCTAGTTTATATAGCCTTGTATGGTGTGTCATTTGACACCTATTAAAAAGTTTATTTCCACTTCCTGTACCTTGTTTTGCGTGGAAATTACAATGGTATTATAATATTTCATTTGTGTATTCTTCAATCGTTTGTCTATGGATCATCTTACAGTTTCACACATTGTTAACTGAATAACATAATAATATCCTCAGAAACCCATATAGTATTAACACTACACAAGCAAACGTCAACGCTTGAAAACAAGGAAACCGCCATGGCGCACAACAATCAACGTTGTAAGGTCCTCTTTCAACCTCAACAAGCTATGGCTAACTCTATGGAAGCGGTCATCGATAGTCCATAAACATATAGTTGATAAACCTCCCATGAGGATACAAGGATTGGACCAACCGAATTCGAACAGAACAAACCAGATGGGGTTACCTACTACACAAATGTGGCTGCAATAATTAGGCAAATTGTAGCTAGCAGATAATCCATCATATCGTGTCTAGCTGTTCCCTTCGAACTTAGAAAGGAACAGTAATGGACATTCAGCATGCATCGGTTAAGCAACTGAATGGATCAAAGCGCTAGATTATACGTGCTTGGGTATCACAACTGTCTATGCATTTTTGTATATTATGTAAAACATGTCAACTCATCATAAGATAAATAATAAATAAATGAATCATAGCCATGTGATATATCACAATCCAGATAAAGTAATTTTTATTTTCTTGATTGATGTTAATGTTATCAATATGTATTTTTCTAATTATATTTTTAATGTCACAACTTTACTTTCTAATCTCGATTCCTAGCTACTAAATTTAGTGGTAAAGAGATATTTGTTAGATTGCGCTCAGAATTTGCAATTATAATTTTGAAAAATTCGTATTGATACACCAAAAAACTGTTGAAACAGTCATGAAAATAATGTGACCTTCAAAAATAGCACCACTGTATTCTTGGAGACTGGAAACATGGAGATGATTACCTACGGATGGTAATACTTTTACTTGATGAAAGGAATGAAGAAATTCTCTCCTTGTACGATTCGTAGGAGTTGCTTCCTTTGTAACACAAGCAGTGACAGGAGTTAATTACTTCCCCTCGGGTTGTATCAGTTCCCTGTGTTACTGCTGATCTCTTGCTCATCTCGTTAGTGAAGGAATCCGTGGTGTCTCTCGCCGCCGCCAGAGTTCTCTGATGCACGCTCCGCGCCTTCTTACCAGGCGGTTCCTTTTAGCCGACGATGTAATTACGCCGTTTCGCCCGGGGACATTTCAGAGGGAAAAGAACGGAGGAGACAACATTGCGCCGTGTGGCACCTTTGGGTTGCGCTAGCCAAGGTGGAGGAAAGCGAAGTCGTGTGATGTGTAGATCACTCGACGTGGATACAGACTCACCCCGGGGCTGCTGACATCTTTATCATGTGAAATCCTTTTCGAGGGGCTGCAGCTGTCTGCGACAATTACATCATCCCCCCGTTTTTCATTTCCCAAACGGTGCACAAGGTGGCTTCTTTCTGCGTGCCTCCAGGCTACACAGTTTGTAGCTACGATTCGACTCTCTGAGATGAGATTGTTGTTCCCTCAAGGCAAAATTACTTTGTACGACTTCTGGAGAGGAGGAACAAATCCACTCTTTTTCTCCTTCAAATTGGACATATGTGTTTCCTCTTTACAATCCAATTACATACAACGAGGTCGGTGTAAACTGATGAGCAAAAACATTTTCACCATTAACTGAGAGCTGAGGTTTTCTCGGCGTTGGTGAAACACGATGTTTAGCCGCCAGTAGTTAACGGCTCTTGTCAATAAGTTACCGGTTGCGATCCCTTCTCTTATCGCTTCAACAGTTTCAACTGTATTTTTGTCATTTATGATTTTTCTTCTTCGTTCATCTATATTCAGAACTCTGTCACTAGCAGTCTCTAGCCTTAAATAAGGCGCAGTCGTGGCACCATCATAACTGGAAGTGGGCTACTTACGACTTTCAGCTAACCACTCCGAAAATACCATCCGAACCCCTTTATTTAGGTGTAGAGCATGTATAGTGAACCCCAACCAACCAATGGTGTTCACAGGCACAATCGGAAAGTCAGAAACTATTGCAATTCCCATGTTCACCAGCCTCACTGAAACAAATCGCAACTCAAGACCTGACATGAGTTCCACCTTTATATGCTCTGCCTCCTCAACTACCTTCACAAATGTGTTTAAAGCATTTAGAAAGGGAAAAACAGGGATGGTACTCTGCGTTTCTGCTACCCAGCCAACATTTTTTGACAGTTTATTTGTGAATTAACAGCGAAAATCTCAAACTCTGTAGTGAACGAAGAAGCGAGCACAGATGGTTCTTACGAAAATTAAATCCCTGATGCCTTACGCCATAACACGAAATATCAGTTGTCATATTGGTGTAGGCTGTATTTCGGCCAAACCAAGTCACAGGTAATATTGCTGCTCAGAAATCAAAACTTTAACCGCACATGTATTAATACTTTTACTGTATCGCAATCTAAATTTGACCCTGAAGACGTTACACACAAGAACATTGTGGGAATTTGCTTCTTCAGTTGTATCGCATAAGGCTGCTGGGCGCTACAAATAAATGATTAAAGCATTCTCTAACTCGCTGCATGTGTTGTCTCACAATATATTCTGGTTGCCGTCACAAATCATCACAAATACAATCAGCGCCGGCTTTAGGGGGGGGGGGGGGGCGACCCGGGCGACCGCCCTGGGCGCCGGTGTCTGGAGGGCGCCCGCGTGCCAGCTTAACTTAACCATTTATTTAATTACATATTTCTGTCGATCTAAAGAAAAACGAAATTCAGCGTATTTACGTTTATTGACTTATCTCGTGGGTGTAGGTATTTAGCATGTGTAACAAGACCTGTCATCTCGTAGCTTGTCGTATCCCTCATTAATAAACGTGCGATTTCTATGCAGTTAATCACTGATACATAGACTATCGAGAAAAGCGTGGGGCCAGAAGGCCAGGGGTGGTACGGTCCGCCGGTCATTCCTGGTCCTACGTTGCCCACACACACGCGGGAATGTTCAAAGACACAGTCGCTTACTTCCTCTTTAGGTCGAAGTTCCTGCGGATCCTTTGAAGGGACTTCCAATCTGCAAAACCTGAAATCTGCAAAATATTGTACTAGGAACTCAGGAATGATTATATGAAGGTAAATGTATATAAACATATTCTTTTATATCTACATAAATATAAATGTATAAACAGGGGAAGGTCTGGTACAGTTTAATAAAGTCAGTTAAGAAGTCAGGAAGACGAGCGTCCATTGCAGCATATGCGTCAGTCCAAGACGGTCTGTCAGACTGTGTGTTAATAGCGATCGAGGGATCACACGCTGACGCTTGGAATGTGGGGTGAAAACCCAGGCGTGTTGTCACCCTCAAACTAGAAGTATTTGCGATAGACTCGGCTCACCGCATTCCAAGACTGACCGTTTCCCCGCTAATTTATGGGCTGCTATATGGAAAACAACGAGAGCGCTTCCTATGGAGCGACCCGCGTTCTCGGAAACGGTTGCTTGAGCCGCGCGACTGTATCGCTCCCAGAGCAGTGTAGAGTCTCAACCGCTAGAGGTGTTATTTACAGCGGAAAGAGATGAAAAATTTTGTGGAAGTAGTGTGTAAATTTCCGTGCATATATGATGTTTCTTCACCACTGTACAAGGACCAATCTGTGAAGGACAATATTTGGAAAAATAGCGGAATTCCTTGAAAGATCAGGTAATAAAAATAAAGTATAATCTAACATAAGTTTTTTCATTGTTTATTACCACCGTGTAACTCGATTATATATATTTATTACTATAAAAGACTTCAGAAAACCCAGTTACTTCGCGTAATGTGATTGCAATATACCACGTAGTTAATTTTAATTAAAACTTCATTTAGTAGTAATACTGATTCTAACGGATATAGCAAATCGTAAAATATTCTGGCAGTTTCCACTACTCGTGTTATTTTTACTCTAATAAAATTTAACTGTTGTATCTGCACAGAGACTCAATTTTTGTTCAGATTTCGAATAGAACTCGTACTTTGCTCCGTGGTTTGGAGGCAATAGTCTTTAATTGACTTATCTTTATTTGTATAGTTATTAAACTCAATATTAATAATTTTCGTAATTTTTCTTGCGTAACACAAATTAATAAATAATTCATACACAAAATTAATAGGAGTAATATAAATTCACATAAATACTAGTGTGAATTTTTATTAATACATGTACATATTTTTAATATAATACAATTAGAAAGTGTAACTCGTGTTAGTCCTCCTGTACTATCCCTTCTTCCTTCTTCGCTTTCTACATACTCGTAAATTCACAAGCACTTAAAAAAAAAAAAAAAAAAAAAAAAACCTTTTCAGACCGTCACCGCACCAACACTCGGCCTAATTAGGGAGCATCTATAAACCACGTAGCTCCATTTTGACCTCTTCTGAACCCCTCCCCCCCCCCCCCCACCTACGTAACCTGGCGTGGCTTTTGTCTGTATTCTTCCCCACCCCACGTAGTACGTAGCTATTTGCCTTATTAATTCCAGAAGACATTTTGTAGGTACTGTTTTCTCTTGTCAGACTATCGTAAATTACATACGGAGATAATTAAATGACGGAAATAAATATTTACTTGCTGTTGAGTGTTCTGTACCCAATTTTAACTGTGACAAATAATATGAATCAAAAACTACATTACCTTGCTCGGAACCCCACGTAGCCCAGTGTAACTTTCCAGCCAAACCCTCCCTCATCTAGACTGTACCACGTAGTTTATGGACGCTCCATGACGGCTCTCCCCCTCGAGTCCACACTTGTCCGTAACTCGTCCGTGTGACCGACGGGTTCCTACGTGGTCTTCAGTCTCCTTTAACTTTTAAATTTTGTTGTTTCACGGTAATAATGTAAAGAAAAATTACCTCGCGTATTTTATTATAGAGTAGTGTATTTTATTTTGCGTAGGAATACTTTATAATCTACGAAAGTAATAAGGTATGATAAATACTTTCTTTTGCCTGATTCCTGTTATCTCACTGTTTGTAGCTACGTGGCCAAAAGTACTTGTTTTTTTTTTTTGTTTTTTTTAATGGCATTCGGCAACGGAGGCCATACAGCCAGCTCAATGTGTATTTTTTCCAATGTATGGACGCCACAGGACGGACAGGACATTCACACAGACCCACAACACTTAACATCCATGCCCGCGGCCGGATTCGAACCGGCGCGGCGGCCTTCGGCACGCGGAGCTAGCACTCTAGCCCCTACGCTACCGAGGCCAGCCCAAAAGTACTTAATGCGAGCAATATATATCACATTATTTTGTTTGGGCCCTCGCAAGTACATTTAAATAATTTTCCGAAAGATCAAAATGGACGTCATTTCTCTTCAACTCAAGAAAGCTTACAAACGAAGAAACTATCAGACGTCGGCGGTTAGTTTATTCAATATCAAAGGATAGTGTCTTTTGTTTTTGCTTCAACTGTTTTATATAAAGTCAACTGCAAATTTGACCACTACTGAAGGTTTCAAAAAAAAATGGAAACATTTAAGTGAAACTTTGAAAGTGCATGAAAATAGTCCTGCACATAAAAAAGCATTTATTCAATGGACTGAAGCTGAAATCAGGTTCAAAGCTGGTTCAACTATTGACAAGGGAGAACAGCGGGTAATTTCTAAAGAAAGAATACGATTTAACAATGTGCTTCAAAGATTGATGCACATAACCTTGTATTTGGCTGAAAACAACATGGCATTCAGAGGGTCGTCCGATAAATTATTTACTCCAAATAACGGAAAATTCTTAGGCCTTGTACAATTAATGGCGAAATTTTACGCCGTCATGGAAGAGCATGTTAGAAAGGCAGTGAATGGTGATTTGGCTGACCATTATTGAGGCAAAAATATACAAAATGAATTAATCGAAATTATGGTATCAAAAGTTATCTCTACCATAGTATCCCATATAAAGGATTCAAAGTATTACGCAATCATAGCTGATTGTACTCCTGATACAAGTCATAAAGAGCAACTTTCAATCACATTGAAGATGCGCCGACATAACAGGGGATGCCGTTAGCATAAAAGAATATTTATTTCATTTTTGCAAATAGTAGATACAACGGATGCAGGTCTCACAGAAAGTATTTTAGAAACATTGAGTGATCATGGTCTTGACAATAACAACTGCAAAGGACAGGGTTATGATAATGATGCAAGCATGAAGGGAAAAAATAAAGACATACGTAAAGAATTATGGACATAAATCCGCTACATTTTTTTGTACCATGTGGATGGCATAGTTACAATTTAGTATTATGCGATGTGGCAAAATCATCGGTAAAATCCGTTACCCTGTTCGGAACTTTATAAAAAATGTTTAATTTATTTGCAGGATCGGTAAATAGATGGAAAATTTTTACCAGTCATTTGAAAATATACACCCTGAAAAATTTAAGTGACACGCGCTGGGAAGCTGGAATTGAAAGCGTCAAAGCGGTTCGCTATCAATTATGTGATATCCATGATGCTTTGGTTTCCTTGGCCGATGTTACCAAACAAAGCGATGCCTCGACGTCATACGAAGTGACCACACTGGCAGGACGAATAAAAGATTTCAACTTCATTGTTTCTCTTATAATATGGTATGATATTCTTTTTCAAATTAATGTTGTGAGCAGAGCCAGTCAGTCATCTAAAATCAACTTTGTCGACTTTACTGAAATGCTTGATAAATGTTGCTCTTATTTGAAAACATATAGACAAACAGGTCTGAAACAGGCTATTGTAACAGCAACTGAATTAGCATCGGAGCCTGACACGCAACCAGTTTTCAAACCACAAACTCGACTAAAACGTATTTAACGTAGACCGGGTGAAGAGGCTATTGATAAACCAATAACTGATCCAAAAAGAAAGGTTTGAAGCAGAGTTTTTTAATGCTCTTTTGGACACCGTGCATATATCTATGAAGGAAATATTTCAACAGATGCAAGATTTCTCTGCAACGTGGAATTTCTTGTTTAACATAAAATAAATCAAAATAAAGAAAAACTAATGCGACATTGTTCTGTACTGCAAGAAAAATTAACGTTCAACTTTAAATCTGACATTGATGGAGATTTATAGTGCGATGAAATTTTAGGTCTCCAGCACTATCTCGAAGACCATCAGGCAACACCTATTGAAACATTAAATTTTATCAAAAAGTACAATCTTCAAGAGTTATACCCCAACACCTGGATTTCGCTGCGTATTCTGTTAACAATACCAGTGACTGTTGCAAGTGGCGAACGCAGTTTTTCTAAACTAATACTGATAAAAACGTACTTGCGGTCTACAAGGTGTGAAACAAGATTAACTAGTTTAGCCTCGCTGTCCATTGAATATCAAGTTGCAGAAAACCTAGATTTTGCCAATCTTATAAGAGAGTTAGCTGACAAAAAAGCTAGGAAAGTAAGGTTTTTAGTTTTATTGTTTTACTTTTCGTTTTTCATTTAAAGTTTCATGACTAAATGAAATTGTTTAGAGAATAAATGTATAAAATGTTATTATTAATAATAATAAATACATGTTTGTAGTATTATATTATTTCAGTAAAAAATATGGTACAAAATTCAAAATATTTTTTAAAAATTATAATAAAAAATAAAAGGGCGTCAGACGTATTACTCGCCCGGGGCACCTAGATGGTTAAGGCCGTATGATTTCAACCAAAACTCTGGAAGCTGAAGATTGTTGCTAACAACTTTATATTTTTCATAAAATTATACATCTGAGATCTCAATTAAGTTTTCTTTGAATTTCCACAACTAACTTACAATGATCGATTGCTTGAGTTCCTAAAACGAGGGGAAGTGAACTGGGTATAATTAACTACATTAAAAAAGTCAGCGGTAATTTCAATTAAATGCGGTGAAAGAACTATTCGACAACATATCAGTAATTCTTCCAAACTCTATAGATATTGAGAAACCTAGCAGGTTTTTTTAAAATAATACTCACATTCTCTAGCGCTATATTTTTTTAAAGTTGTCTTCAGTAGACATACAATCGATATGAATCAAATAAAAGTTTATTTTGCAAGAAAAGAACTTTTAAAAAATCTATTTATTAAAAAAAAAAACTTACTTTGGGACCAAGAATGTTGAGAATGCACTGATTTTCACTTAACACATAGGCATAGCTTATGGTTGCAGGACAGATTTCTGTTTCTTTTTAAATAAAAGAAGGTACACTTACATAACCACAGATATTGCAATTTTATTGGCAAATCACATTTCGATAACGTATTGGAGTATTTTTTCCAAAGACTGCATGTTCAGTATCAGTACCAGAGAGCACGTGCCTCTCAAAAGTAAAGCATCCGAAAGCATAATGCCAAAGACACCAGCTTCATCCGTACAATCATTACCTTACCATTTTTTGTTCTAAAATAAACATTTTCAGCCACAAAAAAATATTTCTAAAAGTAATCCGTAAGCAAAATACTTTTTCTCTGAGATAATTTAAACTCTGTGTAATCTGTTTTAACAACGTCGCTGCGAAAGTAATGAATATGCTTCAAACAACGTCCTTGAAAGTGAAATGATCGCCTTACCCACCAACCAGTGCAATCAGAGGAGTTACTCATCCAAGGCAAACTATTGGAAGATTTAACAGTGATCGTTTCCCTTCGCCATCCCCCGTTTTGAAGTGTGTATCAAGTGTTACTGTTTGTATGTGCATGTATTCATGTTGTGAATTAACGATGAAAGAAGGGAGAGTATGAATCCTAGTGCCACCACATTTAATATTAGTCTTTCGGCAGACACCAGATAGGCGCAAGATTTAATATCCTCATTCAAAGGACGTGCCACGATCAACCAGGTCGTATGCCCTCACTCCCCACGCATTGTGGAAAGATTTGGAATTCAATCTAGTACTTCGATACAGCCCACCCTGTCAGCACCTAGAGTCCGTCGCTGACAGTGGGTCAACTAGTACGACTCCTGGGTGTTGTAATTGAAATGTTGATCATTAAGGCCGGCAAGTTTGGAGAGCTTGTGGAGCACAATTCTTAATTTCCAGATTATGCACCGTAGCCTTGGGTAAAATCCCATACTCTTCACAGTGCGTATTGATGTTTCTGGTGTGAAAGGTTTGGCCGGCATTATACCGTTGCCCAGGGATCGCCCGATTGCTTCTGATAACGTTTTCAAATCGCAATCTTCGGGGAGGCACTTTTCATGAGAGTTGGGAAAGGTTATTCATGAGTGCAAAACAGGAAAGCCGGCAGGTCTCCATGACATACGATCAGAACAAACCAAAGAATGGGTTCTACAGCTTTTTAACAAATGTATGAGTTCATATCAAATTCCGAAGGTGTGGCGGAGGACGAGAGTCATTGCGCTGCTGAAACTTGGAAAACAATCCTAAAGATTTTAGACCTATAGCGCTCTTGTGTCATCTCTACAAAATATTTGAACGATTAATTCTGAATCGTATCCAGTCCTGTGGTTGATCCAAAATATATTCCACAACAAGCTGGCTTTCGTCCTGGCAAAAGTTGTACTGGGCAACTGCTGAACCTAACACAGTTTATAAAGGATGGATCTGAGACCCGTAAAGCCACAGGCGTGTTCTTTGTGGACTTGTCAGCAGCATACGATACTATTAACCACAAACTATTACTTGACAAGTTCTACAATCTGACAAAGGCCACCGGATTAACCAAGCTCATCGCTACTCTTCTTCAGAATCGTAGGTTTTTCGTTGACTTTGAAGGACAGCGCAGTCGATGGAGGGTATAAAAGAATGGTCTACCTCAATGTAGTGTACTTGCCCCAATCCTTTTCAACATTTATACAAACGATCAACCATTACATCCAGCTACCAGGAGCTTCGTGTACGCTGATGACCTAGCTCTAGCCTCACAGAGCACAAAGCTTGAAGTTGTGGAAATAATTTTGTCTGCTGCTCTTGAAGGCCTATCAAGCTATTATTTAAATCGATTGCGAACAGGAGTGGGCAGGTCCAAGAAAAACCTAGTCAGATGGGGTTATATTGATGCTACAAATATTACGTGCGAATGTTGTGAAGACCAAACTATGAATCATATGTTCGAATGCCCTATGTGCTCATCATCCTGCAACAATGAAGACTTGTTTCAAGCAACACACAATGCAATTGAGGATGCGAAGTACTGGGCTAAGTGTGTTTAAGGTTGTTGATTTGCAACAATGTATTTAACGGCCCTGAAGGCAGAAAACTCTGTTCTTAGGCATAGGCGGAACAGTGAATGGAAGGTAGTCAGCTCTGGCAGGAGAGGTAGGAGACGCTGTCTGTCTGATGGTTTCCAGCTGGAGACATCCAATGTGTTTCGGCCATTGGAGGATCTAGATGGTGACTCTGAGGACCGTCAGGTTGGACTGAACGATCTGGGTTCTTGCAAAGTAAAAGGGAAAAGTTTTCAGGGTGTATCTAAAAGTAAACGCAGGAAGGTACTGTTACTTGGGAGCAGTCACGGGAGGGGAATCAGTGAGATGGTTCAGTCTGACTTGGGGCCAGATTATGAAGTCTGCAGTATTTTCAAACCAAATGCAGATCTTGGAAGTGTGGTAGCAAATGTGAAAGACCTAGTTAAAGATTTTTCAGATGAGGATTGTGTTGTAATTGTTGGGGGACCAGGAAATAGCCTTGATAAAGACCTCAATTATTCAATTGAGGGAGACATTGCCCACATTTCCAGGAACACACGTCAGACAAGTGTGAGATTTGTTGGTTTGCTTGAGCGTTATGATAAACCCTGGATGTGGCATAACATCAGGCGTACAAATGCATCCTTGGAAAGGGTTCTCTGGCAGCCGGCTAATTCACACATTGGTTTGATTGATGTGGCCTGCATTGGTAGGGACAGTTATACTTGCCATGGACTCCATCTGAATGTCAGAGGTAAGAGGAAGCTTTCGCTTCTTATTGCTGATGAGGTCAGAGGATGCCAGGTGAGTGAAAGAGGTATTCCTGTGATAAATGGTGTTAAGTCGCGGCCTTTTTTAGGGTAAATAAAATAGATTTATTAAGATGTCTAAAGGAAATTAATGTCTCTGATGATCATAACTTGTTGAAATTAAAAATTCCAACTGATATACCAGTATGTAATAATAAAATAAACAATTCAAAGTCATTGCGTCAAAGTGTTCAGACCAGTATTTTCCACCAAAATATAAGAGGAATATTTAGTAAAACTGATGACATTACCTTAAGCCTAGAAGAGATTGAAAATTCCAGAAATTTTAATGTAGACGTTTTGTGTATATCTGAGCATCATTTGTCTGATACAGGAATATCTCACCTGTCCATCCCAAATTATAAATTAAGCTCTCATTTCTGCAGATGTAAAATGGAGAATGGTGGAGTTGCCATTTTTGTTAAAAATAATATTGAATGCAGTAGTGTAGTTGTAAGTAAGTATTGTATAGAACAACACTTTGAATGTTGTGTTACTAAACTAGAATATGATAAGGAAGAGCTGATAGTGATAGCAATTTACAGGGCCCCCTCAGGTAATTTCAGACTGTTTTTATCTCATTTAGAGTCTTTGCTACTAAGTTTTACAAATAGCAAACAAATAGTATTATGTGGAGATTTCAATGTTGACTTTCTGAATCACAGCAATGATAGATTAGATATGGAAGCCTTGATGTTGTCTTTTAACTTAACAGCACTTGTAAATTTTCCTACGAGAATACAAAATAATAGCAGGACTGCAATTGATAATTTTTTTATGGATATTTCTCAGTGCAGTAATTACAGCATACATCCAGTAATAAATGGTATCTCAGATCATGATGCCCAGCTATTATGTATCGAGTCCAGGAACACTGTTAAACAGATAAAGAAAAGCTGGGTTTATAGAAGAAATATTAGTGAAAATAATATAAAACACTTCATAGATACCTTAAACAATGAAAACTGGTTAGAAGTATATAATGCACAGGGTGTTAATGCGAAATTTGATTCCTTTCTGAATATATTTCTAACACTTTTTGAAGGTAGTTTCAAAAAAAGGAAAATTCTCAACACTCCAAACAATGAACTGGGCATGGGATGGATAACAAAGGGTATTAGAATCTCTAGTAAAACAAAGAGGGACCTTTATTTAAAAATGAGAGAATCGGATAACTATGCGCTGAAAGTTTACTATAAACTTTATTCTAAAATACTAAGAAATGTAATAAGGAAGGCCAAGAACAAGTACATATCGGCGAAAATAGAAAATTCAGACAATAAAATGAGAACAATATGGAATATAATAAAGACTGAAACAGGAAAAACTGTAAATCACTCTAAAGACATAAAAATAGAACAAAATGGATATGTGTATAGCGAAGTAGGGGAAGTTTGTGAAATATTTAACAAACATTTTACGTCAGTAGTAGATAAATTAGGCATAGAAAAGCAATCCCCACATAGTGCTCTAAGGCTTCTTGAGACTGCTTTCCCAAATAGCTTTGTGGAGATGAAATTGCCACCAGTAACAGTCTCAGAAATAAATAAACTCATTAAACAATTAAAACCTAAAAATTCTTCCAGCTATGACAATATTTCAAGTAAATTACTGAAAAGATGTTCAGACTGTATCAGTCATGTACTTGCTCACATTTGTAATGAATCCTTAATACAAGGTGTTTTTCCCGATAGACTAAAATATGCTGTTGTAAAACCATTATTTAAAAAAGGAGAAGTAACATGTGTAGACAACTATCGTCCCATTTCATTACTTTCAACATTCTCAAAGGTTTTTGAAAAAGTCATGTATAGAAGAGTAATAAAACATGTTACACACTATAATATCCTAACTAATTCACAATTTGGGTTCAAAAAAAGATCATCCATAGAAATGGCTATATATTCATTTTTAAATAACACATTTGAGGAACTGAATAGTAAAATGAATCCTGTAGGAATATTTTGTGATCTTGCAAAAGCATTTGACTGTGTAAATCATGAATTACTTTTGAAAAAAATGGAATACTATGGTATTTTTGGGACCGCAGGTAAATGGTTTAAATCATACATTGAAAGCCGAATGCAAAAAGTTTCAATTTTTGATTCTAAAATAAGTAAAGATGCTTCATCAGACTGGGAGAAAATAAAACATGGAATTCCACAAGGCTCTGTCTTAGGTCCCCTCCTCTTTCTGTTATACATCAATGACCTTCCTGGAAATTTATCCGACAAAGTTAAGAGTGTTTTATTTGCAGATGACACTAACCTGACTGTGCGTAAAACACCAAACAGTACTATAGAATTTAATGTAAATGAAGTACTTAGAGTAGTAGCAAATTGGTTTAAGGCAAATTCATTAAAATTAAATTTTGAAAAAACACATTATATTAGGTTTAAAACAAAAAACTATGCACAGCCAGATATATGTATAAACTATAAAAACAACACAATCTTAGAAACAGAGAGTATAAAATTTCTTGGTATTAAAATAGATCAGAAACTCTGTTGGCATGATCATATCACTACACTACTGGCAAAGTTAAGTAGTGCCACCTTCGCAATACGAACACTTTCTCTAACAGCAGATCTAGAATTAATGAAACAGGTGTACTCCTCATATTTTCATTCAGTAATGTCATATGGCATAATTTTTTCGGGAAACTCTTCACAAAGTAAAAAAGTTTTCATAGCACAGAAAAGAGCTATTAGGTTTCTGTGTAGGGTAAAACCAAGAACTTCTTGCAGACAACTCTTTAAGAAACTCAATATTCTTACAATGTATTCTCAGTATATATATTCTCTCATGAGCTTTGTCATAGAAAATTTTAACCTGTTTACACCTAATTCACAGGTACACAGTTTCAATACAAGAAACAGAAATAACTTGCATAAAACACAAACATCTCTGTCATTAGTACAAAGAGGAGTTAATTATTCTGGGATACATCTGTTTAATAAACTACCTAATCGTATAAAACAGCTTTCAGATAATAAAGATGTATTCAAACAAAAACTTAGAGATTATCTTATTGGCAACTCCTTCTACTCCATTCAAGAATTTGAAGAAAATAATTAATTGTACTCATTATGACGTTTGCAAAACTCAGTTGCTAAAATGTATGTTTATTATTATTTCTTGTATTTGTAAAATATGTATATTGAAGTGTTCCCTATGTTAGGAAAGCGACTTCTCGACCATACTGTGGCCGTTCATTACCAGTTATTAATTTGCAACTAATATTAAGCATAAAAACAAATCAGGTGGGCGCCAGAGATTGGAGTGTACCCTATTCTGAGGGAAGCGACATCCAGATCTCAAAGTATTGTTACTTAAACATGAATTATTGGACAAATAGAATTATTAATAAACTCAAATGACACATTACGTGATTGGATGGGATCTATTGAAAACAAGGTTCACAATCTGACTTTACGATTTACTTTAATTGTTTGCTTGACAAGATTTTACAAAGATTAATTTTCTTTCTGCAACACAAGGGTACATAACTTTATCGGTGGAGCAAGAGAGTCTGTCTCGGGGCGATAACTAGGGTAAAAAAACGACGATGATGCAAAAGTTCCTTTTTCTGAATGGTGGTTACCGTGCAGGCGAATCTACGTTGTGCAGTCGGTGGGTTGACCTGCTCTCCATCACGGCTGGCTGCCGCACTGCTGTCCCCAGTAGTCAGCTGTTCGGTCCATCCACACCTCTCCGTCGATAGTCAACAAGTCTCCTCGTCTTCTCGCGCTGCCTCGAAGAAGCGTCGTGTTCCGCCCCCTCTTCATGACGTCTGCCAATCACTGTCTTTGGAGGGAAGCTTTTTCCGTTGGTTGGCTCAGGACATGCAACAAAACCGCCCTTTTTTTTTGTAATAAAAATACAAATTTTTCCTATTGGCTGTGTACTCCCTGGCATCCCCTCACCCTTCGTTCTTGGATACCGATTTATTTCTTATTTTGTTTGTTTACTAAAACAGCCCAGGCTCCCACTCCATCTTGAGTCGCAGGCCTTGTCACGAGGCTGTTATGCCATAAGTCACATTTAATGGAACCACTCAGGGGCTGGCGTTCCCCAAACACCAGCAGAACCTCCCCTGGGACCGGGGACCGACACACACCAGACGAGTAAAGAAACACGCGCACCTCTGTCTCTCGCGGATCATTACAACTTTATCCACCAACTCCGATAATTTAAAATTATTCACTGAATAATTTTAAATTCCTTAATAATTGTTCACTAAACACACTCGCGATAGCCAGCATCACTATTTAATTATGCCCTGTCTTGCTCTGTCCCTTGTGACCACTCCACATACCTACTAACAAAATATCAAATTGAGTAATAAAATACCCTGCTTTCAATCATCCCAGCTAATATGTCATTTAACATGATTCAAGAGCGTATTATCCTTGAGCATCCGTTTCAATCCCCTGAACAAGTGTGGAGCGAAACCAGATGGAGTACGTCATCTAATTTATAAACATATTACATTCATTACTTATCTAACAATGTTGCGTCTATAATTAAACAATGAAACATGAAATAAATGGACATATAACTTTGAAAATTCTTAATTCACTGAAGATACACTATCATTCATATTCTCTTAATGTTTTCTAACAATTCTATTTTCATTAAACAATTTTTTTTTCAATTATTATAATCCTTCACACAATCATTTGTGATGAGTGTACCCTTTCTACAAAACCTTACTAAAATAATTCTTTTTTTTAATTTTATTATTTCACCAGTGGTTTCTTTAACCACATACCTTCATTGAACCAACTTCCAAGATCAGTTACAGTTTAAGTTCTCACACAGCAATGTGTAGCGTAATTACATGAATGTCTTTCCTCTGACCAGTACAGAAGCACGTCTTTCTAATGTTTATCTAGCTGAGTTTTGTAAGATCCTTGGTTTCTTTTTCGGGAATAACTCTTCCTTCCCTCTCTAAGGCATGTTGATACCCCGTGTTTGATTTTGTGTGTGTGTGTGTGTCACCGACCCTATCACTTACCACGCCGTTGTTCGAGAAGTTGATTCAAACAATGCCGGTGAAACAAAACTGAATAGTTTTTGTTACTTCTAGAGCAGGAAAATTAATCTTATTAATGCTAAATCTCTCATCACAATAATAAAATAGGTTTAAATTATCGTCAACTACTTAAATCTTCAACGATCCGTTGGCTTATTTCTAGTGCTTAACTATTTTTACTTCTACGTTTTTCAAACTATTTTACAATCAACTCATTCTGTATCGGCGTTTCCCATCTGTAAAATTAAAATTTCCGGACTCTGAGACAGCAAAACAATCTTAGTACGACCAGTTACTTTTTAACTTCTCAAGTAAATATAATTATCTTTTATCGTTTACACACCTTCAAATTATTTTCTTATTGCATCCTCGGAAAATCTTTCATGACGGGTTCATGATTATTCACATTTCTTTTCAAACCACTTTAATTTTTATCAAGCCACAATTACATCTTTCGTGAAATCTTCTAACCGGTGTTCTATGTATATTCTTTATCAAGCGTTTACAATCGTCTTTTCAGAAAATTCTCAGCGTGTTGGACCACTCTCTACATTCGTAATGCGACTATAGTTCCGCGCTCGTTCTAGCTTCCACGACGAAATTAAATGACTTTATCTGTCATCTATTGAATTCTAATTGACGATTTCATCCGTCAACAAATCATTTATGCCCCTTTTACCTTCAACGGTCTTTCGGTCAGCATATATCCTTACCAATCATTCAATCTCATTTCTCGCAAATTTTCGTCTTCATTCTTACTATCCCGAGCACTTCCTTTCTCTTGTTTCTTACGACTTTCAATAGCAACACACCGCCAATTATCATCATTCCGATTATAAACTACATCTTAATGCCACGTATTATTTTAGACTTTATTATCTTTGTAAACATTTCAGCAAACCCGTCTCGAATCGCCAATTATCACCATTCCGATTATAAACTACATCTTAATGTCACGTAGTATTTTAGATTTGATTACCTTTGTAAACATTTCAGCAAACCCGTCTCAAATTAATATAACATAACGTAATCAACCCACTTTCTTCTTATGATTGGTCGAGGATATTTTCGTTTATTATTATGAATAATGGGGTCTTCCTTTTTCATGGAAATCTTCTAAACTTAGGAACACCAACTGATCAATTTTTCCGTATTCTGTCCACTCATACATCTCAATTATTATTATTATTTTTTTAACGAAATAGCTACATTAACTTCCGTTCTATATTATTTTTGATGAAACCACATCTGTCTGTTTTCCAACGGATCATACAATTCTCGAATAATTATCAGTACGAAACATCAATTTTACAGTTACTATTCTATACTCACTTATCACTAACAACAAACATTATAATTTTCATGGTCATATTTCCAATATCGGGCGACAAAAAATGCTTCATATATTTGTTAACACTTCAAACGGCCATGCACAATCTGCATCCATCTTTCATTTTCCAAATTAGCATTATTCCTAGTCTCTTGATACTTCAAGCGGTGCTGTTTATTTCCGATCGCCAATCCTTTACAGCTTCGTTTTCTGTTTGTTGTCGTAATATTTCCATAGAAATCCCGACAGAATATCTTTTCTAGCGGGGACCTGCTATCCAGAAATTTTTTTGTGCCTGCGTCGACCGTTCTTCCAGCTGCGAGGTCAAACACCCGGAGGCACTCACACATATGTTTTCCTTTTTCGCAGGGTCCTCTACCTGCGACATCTCCCCGCATCCCGCCAGCTGTTTTATTTACCTTCATGAACTTGACATACTTTATGTATTCTCGTTCGCTGCAGACTGTTGATCTTTGATGCATTTGTCTCTTATTTTTCTCTTTTTGTTATTGTTCCACTGACAGACAGCTGTAGCCGGATCGACTTAATTTCATCCATAAGCATACTCTTGTCGAGTTCGGTAATCGAACGTGAAAAGCTACTATTTTCACACGCATTGTTTTCTTCTTTTCTTCCGACGATACTTTCAATTTCAGCAAATTTTCCGCAAGACTCTACAGTTCGCCAATCATCCTCAGATTCTCTTCCAGGATCTCTTGTTTCCGTTTCCTTAGAAACTTCATCTTCAATCATTTGATTTTCCCTCGCAGTGCTCCTCAATTCATTCAAATTATTCACCTCGTTTTTCCACTTATCAACAACCACAGCTACAGTGTTTTTCATTTCTTCATGCTCCACTACCCTCATTGTAGGTTTTATTTCCTGGTCTACTGTTTTTCGCGAATGCTCTGTCATTTTTCGATCCGTCTTTCCAAACGTTTTTTCCATGCACTGACGTGCAGTTTCAGTTTCGATATTTCTCATATCGGCATCCCCGCTTCTGAAATCAGATCTTACTTGTTCGCAAATGGCGATTCGCAGTTCATTCAACTGTAGACTTATATCAATTTTCAAGCGTTCACTGAAAGCCTCAAATCTTTCACTTATACGGTTTTCGATTTCATTTTGTCTTTCCATCATAGCTTTCTGTTGTTCATGCATTAAACCAAATTTTTCGTTCATGCTCGCGCTCATTTGTTCGCAAATAATCTTTGAATGTTGTTCCAGCATAGTTTTAAACATCAACATCATGGGATGACATGCAACGTTTTCGCAACCCGTACTCTGAGTATCACTTTCAGATTGAGCTACCGATTGTTGAATCGCTTCATTAGTTGGAGGGCACGTGCTTGTGTCCTCACTTCCGGTTTGACAAGGATTTTTTTCAGCTTCCATTATCACGGCATCAACTGGAAACTGTTCGCTTTCTACATTCATAGATCCTATCGTTTCAGAAGTTGACGCATTTGTACTTTGCGACATGTTGGTTGATTTTCCTGACCTGAGTAACATTCACTTAATTCATTAGCCTACGATCGCGTTACCAATTTTCGAATCCCGCTCACTGATTTATAAAATTCTTTACAGAAGACATTATATTAAACCTCTCCGTAAACCACATTTACAACCATTAACATTTTAATCAATGCAAACACACCGCGAATTTAACCCGGAAAATCAGTAAAACACACCAAAAAAAAACAAAAAAAACTCCCCGATTACCAAAATGCATACAGATTTTGACCGCACAAATATAATTAAAGCAAATAAAACTCATACAAATCTCAGCATAGTCAAACAGTTATTCTATACTCCATCACAGAATTTTTCAACGCCGGTAAGATGAAAATTCTTACCATCAGACATGAACCTTGGAAGTTGTTTCACCATAACTTTCCAAAAAAATATTCCACAATAATGACAACACAAAATGAGAGACCATCACACAACAAATCAGGACAACACAAAGGCGAACAAAAAAAAAAACCATCACACCAAATTTCAGTCCAACTCAAAACTCTTTGAACATCGACTAAAAAAATCAACAAAACATCAAACATATAATATTCTCCATCCTGCTTTCGCCTGCATCCAAAACTAAATAAAACAAAGTTCATATGACATAACAAGACCTGTATGTTTAACATAGATCATATGATTATTTAAAAAAAATCTCCATCTGGTTCGGCACTGCACTGAAATAAAAAATAATGTTATAATAATAATGGAATTGAAACTTTTGCATCCACCCGTTTATTTTTTTTTTTCGTTAGCCCCGCGTTCTGGGCGTCATAATTTGAAGTGTTCCCTATGTTAGGAAAGCGACTTCTCGACCATACTGTGGCCGTTCATTACCAGTTATTAATTTGCAACTAATATTAAGCATAAAAACAAATCAGGTGGGCGCCAGAGATTAGAGTGTACCCTATTCTGAGGGAAGCGACATCCAGATCTCAAAGTATTGTTACTTAAACATGAATTATTGGACAAATAGAATTATTAATAAACTCAAATGACACATTACGTGATTGGATGGGATCTATTGAAAACAAGGTTCACAATCTGACTTTACGATTTACTTTAATTGTTTGCTTGACAAGATTTTACAAAGATTAATTTTCTTTCTGCAACACAAGGGTACATAACTTTATCGGTGGAGCAAGAGAGTCTGTCTCGGGGCGATAACTAGGGTAAAAAAACGACGATGATGCAAAAGTTCCTTTTTCTGAATGGTGGTTACCGTGCAGGCGAATCTACGTTGTGCAGTCGGTGGGTTGACCTGCTCTCCATCACGGCTGGCTGCCGCACTGCTGTCCCCAGTAGTCAGCTGTTCGGTCCATCCACACCTCTCCGTCGATAGTCAACAAGTCTCCTCGTCTTCTCGCGCTGCCTCGAAGAAGCGTCGTGTTCCGCCCCCTCTTCATGACGTCTGCCAATCACTGTCTTTGGAGGGAAGCTTTTTCCGTTGGTTGGCTCAGGACATGCAACAAAACCGCCCTTTTTTTTTGTAATAAAAATACAAATTTTTCCTATTGGCTGTGTACTCCCTGGCATCCCCTCACCCTTCGTTCTTGGATACCGATTTATTTCTTATTTTGTTTGTTTACTAAAACAGCCCAGGCTCCCACTCCATCTTGAGTCGCAGGCCTTGTCACGAGGCTGTTATGCCATAAGTCACATTTAATGGAACCACTCAGGGGCTGGCGTTCCCCAAACACCAGCAGAACCTCCCCTGGGACCGGGGACCGACACACACCAGACGAGTAAAGAAACACGCGCACCTCTGTCTCTCGCGGATCATTACAATATATATATATTTACTATGATATGACTCATATTATGTGTATATGTATCAACAATGACATGTTTCACATCCCAGAGGTATTTCCTCAGCAGGGATCCATGGAACAAGATTGATAAATAAATAAATAAATAAATAACTGTGTATTTTGATGTTTGTGATACGAGAATAATAATAACAGTGCGTATGGAATTAGGTCATACAACACTATTGATGGTGATTTGTCCGTCAGATGGGAATGTTAGGCTTGGCCGCTCCCTCGGTGTCTTTCTGAAGAATAGCCCTGAATGGGTCGACACCGGGTCTCGCCCTCTCCACAACACTCTACACTGAACAACAATGATCACAGTCATATTCACTTACGTATACTGTCACATAACGGGAAACCATTCCAGTTCTTCTCCTTTAAGACTTTAACATAGACATATAATCATCCCCTTGATAATCGCGTACACTTAGACACGGGTCTCGCATGGAGTTCCTTGGGCTGTCGAGAACCTGCTTCAAACGGAGAGGCCCAGAGCTCGCGCTCATTTCTCCCCTCACAGTCCCACCCAGAGAATCAATCTGCAGCGAAAGCCCGCCAGTGAGCAGGCCCGAATGAACTACCCGCCATTACAGCGGGGATGGTGTGGCTAGGAACATTTCGCCACCCATGTGACCCGGGGCGCACATTGAGCTGCGTGGCGCAGTAGAGGCAACGCAGAGCAGGGCAGGGCAGCACAGACTGGCAGTTACTCGCGCATATTAGAGCGCAGTTTCGTGCGGCAGTTTACAAAGCATTGTGTTGTGCGAAAAACCGACAATAAAGCGTAACCAAAAACATGTCGATGTAAAAACTCGATTTTTGATTTCTGAATCAGATTGGGATGCCGAGCTTGGAAAATTGTTATTACCTTAACAGAAGCTGAGTTAGATAAAACTATGCAAAAGTGAGTATATGAAAAGAAGAAACTCCCATCTGGCTTTTGCAGTGACAAGTGAATTCTCAAAAGATAATTTCCGGATGACTCGAGCGGAGATTCACGGCATAATGTAACCTGTTATTTTCTCGACAAAGCTCAAATATCTATTAGAACTGAAGAAAATCTCGCTGTATTTTCGTGGTTATTTATTTAATTATTTAGCGTTTGACGGTACATGGCATTTATAGGAATGTTTCTTTCTTTTATTTCATATTATATTTTTAAGAAAACTATATAACAGAACATAAACACTTGAAACTAAAAAAGCAGTGTCAACAAATTAAGTGTTTCTCGCGGACACTATTGAATGATGTAGTACAAACAATAAGAAAACAAATAATGTGATAATATCCTATATCTATCAATCTTTTTCGAAGTTTTATTAAAAATGAATTCAAAAAAAGAAAAGTGAAAATTGTAAGTGGACAGTTGTATGATAAATAAATGCTGAATTTACTCGCCACTTGTTGGGCTCATTGTCCAAATCTCTTGTTTAAATTTAATTTTTATGTATTTTTTACGACTGATATTGTGAATCGCAGGTTGGTTACGCACCAGATTAATCAATTTTTCTTATTCCAAAGTTGAAAATGATTATAAGTAAAGCAAGATTATAAATAACGCAAGAAGCGTTACGTTGTAAACCGGCACGAGTGAGCTGCGTGGCACAGTTTCTGTGTCGTGATCACAACGTGGCGCAGGCCACGTGCGGCGCAGTACTGCGCTGCCCTGCTCTGCGTCTCAATACGCGCTGTTCCGCCCCAAAACATAGAGACACAGAAACTGTGCTGCGCTGCGCTGCGTCGACTGCGCGTCAATGTGCGCCCGGCCTGAAGCTCGCGGGGAGCGTCGGGGACGCAGCGCCCACCGCGTACCAGGCCGAAGACGGGTCTCGCACGCATAGAAGAAGAAGTTTTCAGGGCCGGTGTTAGGGTGGGGAGGATGTAAGAGGAGCAAATGTAACCCGGGCCCGCTGGCCGAGGCGGAGGGCGATTACCGGCCGTATGGCCCCCCGTCCCAAGCATCCTCCCATTGTCGCCCGGTTGTGGTAGAGCTAAAAGAGGTCGCCCATCTGGGCTGAGTGAGAGCCCCACCCGATGAACTTGCCACGGGCCCCAACTGCTAAGAACGCTTATCCGGGGCCCGAGAATCCTAGCGCCCGCTCTGCATACTCTGGTGATTAGAATTCGTGAAGTATTACCCTTCTTTTTCTGCTGTCCAAGTCTCCTGGACTGTAGTGCGCTTCGAAGAGTGCAGGGAGTGTACCGTAGGAAGCCTGTAGTTGTGGAGCCGTGTAATCAGGGAGGCTGCGGCAGCCACTCGGCCGCTGATCCGAGACCCTCCAAGTGCAAAAGGGAGGGGAAGGCTGCGTCCGATGAAGACGAGAGGCCTGTTGCTCGGACACCAGATAATCCCGCTCAACGGAGGAGACACATTTCAGGCTTCAGCACTAATAGGAAAAACCTCAAACCGCAGCCAATCAAAGCCTTGCACATAGATTTAATACTAGCTCAGCATCAGCATCGCCTTTTTAGGATTCCGTTTCCAAAGAGAAATGGAATGACTAGTGCTGTCGCTCCGTTGTCTATAGTGGTTCCAAAATGGTGGTCAGGGGATCCCTGGGCTTCCGTGGAAGGGTCACAGGGGTTCCGTGTTCCGTCCGAGAATTAAATAAAATGTTCGTTGAAAAGAGTCAAGAGAAGTGAAATGCTTACAGAAAATAAAATAGGATCAAAAATAGTTCCTTTGGCTCAATTCTATTTTTAAACCTTGTATTCAAAACGAATCTACTCTAATATTATAAATGCGAATATATTTCTATCTGTCTGCAACGTTTTCACGACTTAACGGCTAAATCGTTCTTGATTAAATTTGACAATGAAATACCATGTCTCATAGGACAGGATACTTTTTCGGGATAAATAACATACTTTGTAGTAAAATTTTGAAAAATAACAGAACGGTGACAGACAGACGGATATGTTGTTTACATCTCTGTAGTATTATATCGGTCGCTCAAGCTTTGTTTCTCTAGCCAACTTGTGTGTCATTCCTTTATGTACAGACATAGTTAATTATATACTGCAAATGTGTATTTGTGTGTCACCAGACTATTATTTTGTTATTATAGGTAGCTAGCCAACTAGTTTCCGACCTTCTTAACAAAGAACAGCAAAACCAAATAACTATTCAAGATGTTCCCAAAAAGTGAAATAATTTAAAACCACAAAGAAAACCTCAAAGTCCACGCAGAAGAAGTCACGGATAACACCTACTATTGCATATATTAAATGAAAATCTGTTTTGGAAATAAACGATCCACAGTTTAGTTTACACACTTTAAGCAGAAACCATAACACTGCTCAGATATTTTAAACGCATCTATTATGCAAAGTTCATAGAATTTTTTCCTTTGTATATTGTATCCGTTTTCCCCAATGTTGTTTGTGACCAATCATAGCTTAAAAGAGGGTAACAGAGTTTCACAACAAAAAGAAAAAGTAAATTTCAACAATATTTAAACGTTATATATTAAACACAATAAGTTTATGCTTCATGGACAAAATTTTTCCAATGCATTGTATTCTGATATCAGTATTTTTCAATATTATGTAAGCAGTGCCTTTTTTTAAAGTTATTTATGTTGCAAACGCACGATTCAAATTAGAAAAAAATTGAATGTAATGCGTACGTCACATTTTAATGATCACATGGTCGGTTTCTGATCATTGAAACATTGCCAAACTTTATTATGTAAAATGTTCCAACTTTCATTGAGTTCTGGAATAATCGCCTTCCAGGGCCACCGGTAATCACATTTCCGCTGCAAACATCACATGCTGATGAATCCATAATGAATGCCATACTACAGTTTACAATATATTGGCCATCCTTCTGAGTTAACGGTATTAGAAATGAAAATAACAAAACTGATAGTACAGGATGATAGGGATACAGTCGTAATTCATTTGGGTTAATTACCAAAATCTTCAAACTATTTCAGAATTAGTGGTGAAACTGACTGATTATGTTCACTATGTGCGAACATATTAGAACGCTGTTTCCAAAACCATGTGCCTATGTCTTTCTTACTACGAGAATGACACTCGTGTACACCGAGTTTGACTTAAACTTACATACCAATTTAGAATAGAAAACATTTTTCGCTCTTGCAGTACAGTAAGATTTTGCTCGAGTATTATTACGTCAGCTGATGTTTTCTGTGAATTGCATTCTAGTGATACGTCCATCCTGTCCCTCTGCTCCCATACAGCGTTATTCTATGCCAAATCTGCAGGAAAAAAGTATGCTTTCATTTGAACCGCGGCTAAACAAGTCTTTGTATGTATAGTTTGACCAATGTGTGCAGCTGCATTGTTACAGTGGTCGAGAACACGAAATTAAAATTAATGTTCGGAAGGCAAAGTACAGGATATTAAAAACAGAAAGACTGAAAAATGAACATACAGATAAATCATGAAATAACAGTGAAAGTGTGAGTCTCATACATCTTGGTACCGTAGTGAGGGAAAATATTAATTGTTGGTAGGAAATAACGGAATCTATTAACTAGTGAAGCTTACAACAACAACCAAACTGCAATGTGGTCCCATCAGGAAAGGATAAAGTAAAAGAATAATTTCAATGATTTTTCGTGTGGTGCAGAGACCTGGACTTCGAGGAAAGAGGAGAAAAGGATACTGAAAGTCTGTTGAGATGGGACTGTGGCAGAGGATTGGAAAGGTCAGCAGGCTGTTTAGAGTAAATAATAAGGAGGTTCTGATGAGAACTGATGAGAGATCAAATATTTTGAAGACTATCAGAAATATGAGCCAACCTTTAATGACCTCGAGGTAGACGGAAAAAAAATTAGAGAAAACATAACAGTGTCAGGATTGATTGACCACTATTGCATTACGAGCTTCGAATGTTGTATAAACTATGCTCTTCCCTACAATCTGCACACTTTCGACGTGCGATAGTGCCTATTTCACACTGAATCTCATCTGAGCTATACAATGCGTACTGGAAATTGTTTATTCGGTAGAAATCAGGTGCAGTATTAAAAGTGCCACTCCAACCGAAACTAGCAACTTGCGTTGAAGAATTACGAAATGAAATAAACCATTTGTTCTGATTGTTAACATTTTTCTATTGAAAGCTGTATATTGTCACAAGCCATCTAGTGGTTAACGTTATTAATACATCATAATAGAGTAGGACGTTACACACTGGATTTTGCTTATTAGGGACTTTGTCAGTAGAGTAGGGAACGTGGTTGACTATAATTCATAGTCAACTGGCTGTCTTCCAAACGCTTCTTCACAATGTGCATACGATACTCATAGTAGTGAATCCTTGGCAACCACTTGATGTTGTTTTTAAGAAAATGCCTCAATGTACTACTACCGGGTTTCATTCTCTCCCTCCTTTCATGCTCATACACACAATTCAGAGCAACGCACTAAATTTAACAACATTCATCACAGTCACCTACGCGTTAACACAGGGAGCAGAGAACTACCTCTGTACCCAGCCCTATAATGATACCGTTTATGAGTTTCACCATGTTGCAATAGATTTATTGGCCTACTTTGCGTTACGAACATTAAACACAATTAAAATATAATAGCGATTACAGGTCTTGTAAGACAACAGTAATATTCTACCATTGTTTTGTGTTAAATGTTTCCAATAATTTGATTAATGTGTTCAATATCGGGCATGCAGTATTTGGCGAGCGCGAGAAGCAAAGTTAAAGGTGCCGCATCGTTTTTACTAGAGTCTTTGGTTAGTGGCAGACGTATATGCAGATTTAAAAAAAAAAAAGTAGGGAAAAATGAAGGGAGTTACGAAACGTTTTGAGATAGAATTATATTGTTAATGAAGAATTAATTGTATTGCGGAAAGAAGTTAAAGTAAATGAGTGTGCAAAGAACTATGTTGATCGTTAATACATAAAAGCCCGTCTCTAAAGACCTCGCTGTTAAGAGACATTAGGCAGTTAAAAAAATACATAAAAGAAGTAAATAATAAAAGTAGAAGTTTTGCTTTGAAAAAATGGAAAACAGATTGATTAGAATCGATTGGAGGATTACTGTTGTTTTATTTCTTGTTTGATTTTACACAACGTTCTATCGTAGAAAACCACAAGTGGAATATGCGATGAGCTTTTTATGTTCAAAGATGAAAACCACGCAACAGGAAAGAAAATCTTTCAGTCCGAATGGGCAATCGAAGATGGTGAATGTGCGCATCAGACAAACGCCAAGTTGCCGGGATATATAGTAAAACCGGATTATTTTCCAAATAAATTTTCTGAACACTGCTATATCGCAACTTTTCACGAAAGTCTTGCCTATATGACCACTTCAGGCAGGATGTCAGCTAGGTTGTGATGCCTTCCACGCCCTCCTCTTGACTGTGGCAGGTGTAAGACGCCCCGCGGGCCCCTACCCACAGCTGGGGTAGAGGGTGGGCTTAGGGACCCACACCAGGGCAGTACAAGACCGACAGACGCTTAATTACACATCTGAGTAATTAAGTGGCCGTCCAGCCGGCAGGGGATTCATTACGGCGCCTCGCCTAATGGCACGGAGCCACGTGCTGCCGGCCAAGGAGCAGCCACAGAGACAGGGGCTCCACGGCTACCCGGTGAGCAGCGAGGGGGACAGTCACACGGCGAAATGAAACACTGTGCAGACGTCACGAATTAACTACGATTCTCTCCGGGATTCTGCAACGGAAGCTCAGCTTTGCAGACAATTACTTGATCTCAAATTGTTGCACATCAAAAATCAATTTAGTCGCGATGAAATATAGACGAAGCGGACGAGGGATACATTAAACCTTGCTAATGTGGCAACCGCGTGTAATTATATTTATTGTATTAGCAGGCTAAATGCCACAAGATTTTTGTAACGTCTTTTATTTACTTACTAGCATTTCCCTGCAGTTTTTCCCGCATATACCTCACATTTTTCATTCCTAAGGAAAACAATATTAACAGAATTCAAAAAGTGTAGTATTTCTCTTTCATGTAGCGTGATCATGGCGTCTATCTGTTTAATTAAAGAACAGACTGTCGTTAAATGCTCCATCCACGTAGAGTTATAAGACATAAGGCAGTTTTTAAGTTACACTCTCAGTTTTCAGACAAACGAAAACGATGCTTACAGAACTTAAGGTCTTATTGACGACTACACTTGAATTACTGTTCTTGTAATTGCTATAAATATTGATAATAATCTAAAGTAACTTACAGATGGGTGCTAGTGATGTCGAATACAAATCTGAAACGCCTTACATTTGGCATCAGAAGGAGACCCTTTCAGATGTGCAGATGAATCATAAAAAAAAAGGAAGCAGTTTTGACTAAGGAGGAAACACGTTTGTCTACGGGTAAGGTTCTTGTGATCGTCTTTCGGGATTCTAAAGGTCTTGTGTGCGTCAATTTTCTGCTTGAGCGATGAACTTTCCAAGTAGTATATTATTATGAACTCTTCATACAAGGGTAGAGGCCACTATCAATCCAAATGATCCAAAATGCCGAGTAACTGTATTCTGAAATTAAGTTAGGTGAAAACGTATGTGGAGTAACAAGCTTTCTTGACCAAAACCTCTTTTAACCGCAGTGTTCTGTTTGGACTCTCCGCCATTTTAACCCGGTAACCACTTACTTCCGTGCAATTGTTGCCAAGTGGTCTTGTGCGCCTTAAAATCTTTGCTAGCTCCCCATCTCCTCTCCTAGGAAGCAATTTCCACAAAATTCACTACATTATTTAAACTTTAAATTGATAAATTTTGAGGATCTAATGCCTACAAATCAGCTTAATAAGCACAATGTGTAAAACTATTAGTGTAATTAAACTTAACAAATGAATTGTTTCAAAACACAATATACGAAAAAGAGTAAATCGTATAGGCTTAATAATCAATCATAATAGCAAATGTCAAAAAAGGCTATTTTCGAGATAGATATATTACCATGTTGTACGAGCAGGATAAATATGGTAGCCAAACGGAGAATGCGGGCATAAATCAAAAAAATATTAAGAAGTGCTTTTCAATGGAAACCCAGATCACGACGATGCAATTTTAATATTTTTCTCAATCCCCTACAGTGAATACATACACATTACGTAAATCTGGTCAATCACAGGGTACAAAACAACTCGCTGAATGCCTTGTGCCAAACTGCACGTCGAGTTTACTTTCTTGATGTGGCAAAAAGTAGAGTGGTAGTGATGTTTCTTGGCACTACCATAATGTTGTTGTAATCTGGTCATGATGTAAAACGTGATCTAGTACTAAGGAATTTTTTACAATTCGTTTCTGCATTTCTCTGAAACATTATAGGAATTATTGTTGACATACAGTAACTTAATCGGAGTAAAAAAAGATATATATTGAGCAAATACATCATATTAGGGATGGGACTGGGCCATTAAAAGTTGGCATTTTAGATATCAAAAATCATTAACGATAATATATCGTAAGGATATATACCTGGCATATTAAATTTAATTACGAAGTTGGATATTTATCAGTAAGCATCAACAGACCTGAATTGTTTTCATATGCCTTTATGTACATTTCAGACTAACTGCTGGGTACTTTCTCTGTCTCCTGTAGAAACATACAAAATTATCCAGTCTATGGCAACACAAAAATCAATAAAATTTCAAAGATTAACAGTAATCCTGTTTCCCTCCATTGTTAAAGGTTGGCTGTCAGACTATAAACCCCTTAAATGTATACTCGATCATGTTCGTAAACTGTAGTCGAAAATTTTCCGTGATCTTGGTAAATTGCTGAATATTTTATATACAATATTGATTACCATTGTGAAAGATCATTTAGACAAATACTGAGATAGATCGTTATTTACGTTTCAAAACTGCAAGGTTCTCAAACAAATTATTAATCATTAAAATAAATCTGTACCATCCTCAATCCTTCCATTAGCACATCTCATTCTTAGTAGTACTCATCATCAACAATGTGTCAATTGAAAAACATTAAACCTAGATATACTGCAAAATAATTCATTAGTAAACATATTTTGGGAATATAGTGTAAGTAAGAAATGTAACGTTGGTATTAAATATTTATTATTCGTGTGGGTGAGTGGTAAGGCTTCTACCTGGCAGTCGGGAGGACGCGCGTTCAAATACCCAATGGTCATTCAGATTTCGGTTTGCGTGGTTTCCTAAAATCACTCCAGCCCAACGTCGAAATGGTTCCTTCTTGTTCCTTGTCTACTACCTTTCCTGGTTCTAATGATCTCGATGTCAACTGGTCGTAAACCCCTAAGCTAAAAATCAATGTATATGTTGGTATTCCTTGTTTATTTCGCTTAAATTTCATTTTTAAGTTAAATGTATTGCGGCCGACAGATGGCTGATCAAAACAACTTCAGAGTTAATTAATTGTTCTGAGATGAACTGAATATCTTCAAAACTTGGTGGTTAAGAAGTAACCATGAAGTTGTTAGCTTTATTAACAGGATGGCTCAGTGACTAAAGATAATGTATACAAGTAAGTCAAATGTAACTGCCAGCGTACAGGCTTTTCTGATTATCTTATTTAGCCCCTTAAATTTTATTTTTCTTATCACATCCGTTTAAAAACAGGAAAAATATAGAAAGAAATCATTACTTACTTTACGGAGACATAAATAAAACTTACTTCCGTCAATAGGCGCAGAACTTCTAAATTACTTCGTTTCTACCAGTCATTAAGCAGAAGTTTCAAAGATGACTAATACCTCTTTGTCACGAACATAAAAGTAAGGAAGTCCTTCGCCAGAAATAATTGCAGTAAATACCAATTTGATAGAAGTCTAGATTCACGTTTTACTCACTAAAAAAAACATGTGACAAGGACGATCACAATCAACTCAAAGCTATAGACTGTAAACATCAATGGATTCTGGATAAAAGTTTACGACAGAATCGGGTGAGACTAAAAGCACTTGCGTTAATGAGTCGCTTACATCTCACACAGGAAATTACCTCACCTTGTAGTACCAGCAATAATTTTTTTTTTGTCGAAAACATACAGCGTCCGAACAAAACATTTTTTCGGGAAATATTTTAATTGATGCATTCAATATCTACAGCAACCGCGGTAAAATGTCACAGCGCGTACATACAATGGACAAAGGGAGGGCTAACAGTTTTCGACGAAAAGTTCTGTTTATTATTCAAAAATTGAATTACATTACATTAATTATGGATACTGGCTCCGATGATACGGATAGCTCGTTGTGTTGGACTCTCTCTAATTTTGTTGTGGCTGTTGTTCCCCGCAGTTTGTTTGCTCTGTTCCCGTTGGTTTTTCACTGTTGCCATTCTGCCTGGCAGTGGGAGGGGCACGCTAAATCCCCTCCCCCAACTTCTGCTGGACGTACAAATAATGTAATTGGATCGAGACGGCGTCGCCAGATCGACACGACGCCTTTGAGGGTTACGCGTCGCGGTGGGATCAGGAGTGCCCTGTATGATTTACTTTCTACTTCGGGCTTTACCTTTCGGGAGATGATAGGGGAAGGGGGCTGGAGTGAAAGGAGAGCTCACCGGAGACACTGCTGAGGTGCAAAGAAAGAATAACAAAGAATGGAAAAATCTTGAGAGAAATCATTCGCTTATGTTTTTTACCTGTCTGTCTTTTTGAACTACCGACGTTAGAGTGCAAGTTGCTTTTAAATTCTGCAATGTAGGGCGTCAATGTAACGTTTTCACAAAAGTAATTTCTTAAGGACGGAGCTACTCGGTTAATAATCTGCTGACAATTGAACGACTAATTCGCTGACGATACTGGATGTCATATGCTGTGGGTTAACTGCTTATCAGGAAGCTTCCAAATACTCCTCAAACTGAAATAAGATTTATTAAATGATAAAATGACGCCAATGCAACTGTATTTGTAGCTTTGTTGCCGTACGCGTTTCGCCTCTCATCGAGGCATCATCAGCGACGAATCTATTTTAGAATTTAACTTTGGGTTTACAAACTTATTTGACATAATTCTAAATTGATGCATTTTCTTATTATTTACACTTACTATTTACGTTAATGGGTTTCAGGATAGTAGCCATACATCTTTGCTTTCTTTCCAAAGCATATTTCCATTACAGCCATTTGTCTTTGCTGTTGTGTACAGGATATAAACATTGCGTCTTCTATAATTCGCTTGTTTTCGGTGGCCATCTTATTTTCTTACTGTCAAAGGTGGTGGTACGCTGACGGCGCCAGTTTTGAAATTGCGTGGGAGATTTTATTTCTGATTTTATGTAAGTGTGTGAGTGCATGCATCTGTTAGGTTTATTTCTTTACTGTAGGGTTTACCAGTTTGAACAGTGTTTGGTTTGTTACGTTTATGTGGTCATTCAGTACCTGCTTGCCATTTTTTATTGCTTTTTGTATGTGGTAATTTTCATGTAGAGTGAGGGTATTGTATCTGTAATTGTTGATTGTGAGTATTTGCATGTCTTTGTTAATGTCTGTTGGTAAGTGATCATTTTCTATTAGATTTTCAGCGAATGTGGAGTGGTTACTGTACATAAATGTCCTCATGTGTTCTTTGTATCTGGTTTTAAACTGTCTTCTTGTCTGTCCTGTAAATATCGCATCACAATTGTGACATGTCAGTTGATATATGCCTGAGTTTTGATAGTTGTCTCTGTCTAAGTGGGTATTTAATTGTTTTTTAACAGAGTTGTCTGTTCGTAGAGCAATGTTTATGCCTTGTTTTTTAAAATGTTTGTGATTCTGTGGGTGTATTTGTTGAAATATGTCATTGAATATCATTCACTTTTATTTTCAGTGTTTTTACTGAACATCTGCGGAAAAATGACCTACAACAACACTGCATTGAAATAAGACTCTATGTGCTGTGAAATGCTATGGGACCAGTTAATGTAAAACGCTGGTCTTCGTATTCTAGCATGACATCGACACGTGCACTAATTTATTGACAAAGTATGCTCGTGTGGTCTTGCGATCCGGTGACAAAGTTTAAACTTGACACGCATTCCGCCTCTGCCGTGGTTGGACCTACAAGGTGAAATCCAAACCACTGAACGTCCTGGCGTAGTGCATATGATGAAACAGAGCTATTGAAAATCCCTGGCCCAATTGAATATCTGAGAACGGACAGCGAACTTCTGTAAGCAAGCACCTTTGCCACTGTGCCACCAGACCGCTAACATATTGATTCTAAACCTAGGATCTGGTGAAAAAGTTTCAGTATGTGCGGGGTATTCTCTCTTTTTTACAGTTCCTGCGAAGACGAATGGACAAGTATGAGTACCATTATCCGATCGGCACTTGGAAGCTTGGACTCGAAACCAGATGGAATTTCTGAAGACCTGTAAGGTACGGCATAACTATTAGTTTCACTTGACACTCAAATGTTCCTCACTTCGGGGATCGATAACTTACTACCAGAAACGAATAAAATAAGGAATGAATATGATGCCAGATTTCTGTAAAACCTTACAGATTGTCTTTGAAAAAAATATTTCGGAAACCTTCTCTCAAGCACGAAACAGCCACATTACAGGAACATTAGAATAGTTTAACTGCATATAAGAATAGGCCTAGACAAAAATAAGAATTACCAAGTACACAGAACAAGTTTGAAGATGTGCAGAACACATTGGTACCGCATACTTGATTTAATTTGCTGCATCTGTTTCGTATTTCATGCGTCAGTTGGTGAGGGAAAACTTAAAACACGGATACTGATTTCATACTTTATAAAACATATAACTACCAGTGAGCACGATAGGCTGAAGTAATTAAGCTGAAGGGAATACGACGATTCAACATTCAGGTAATGAAATGAGCGTGATTTGAAGTAACAACACCCTTATTAAAAAAAAATTTCAATGTGACTTGCATTGGAGACCTTTTGAGAAAATGCATGATAAGGAAATAAAGCGAATCGGCTGTCAATGAATTATGCAGGGTTTCATTTAATATATGTATTCTTTTGCGAAAACGTATATGATGGTATTTGCTCTCTGTACTGATCATGGCTGGCGAGGATATTCTTTCTGGATTGCTAAATACGCTATACACAAACAGTTAAAATTGCAAATTATTCTTTAAAATAGCTTATTTAATAGAATTGTCTAATTGTCTCAGTATCGCAAAAAACTGATACTCGAAAAACTGAACATTATACATTAAGAATGTAACATCGTTGAACAAAAGTTTAAAATGAGCAGGAGTTCATTCCAACTTAATACAAGTGGAGGAAAACTTCCTTTAACAATCAGAAAAATGTGTTGCAGAATTTAAATAGAACACAGTTCACATGAAGGATATAAAAAATTACAATAATAGACAAAATCGTTAAATAAAATTGATGATATATAAGAGTGGAGGCTTTCTCGGCATTGTATACAGATGAAATGCTCTCGGCTAGTTTCCCGAGAACATTTCATCTAAAATTGTTGGTGTCACGTAAGTGACGGTTTAAAGTGCCTGCAATTAACCTGTACAAAAATATTTAGAAGAACATATGGGGTACATTTTTCTTGATGAGCTGCACGTGGGATAGGTTTGCGCTCAGTGAAAGAGAAACGCACTCTTATGAAACTGTCTAAACAGTATTTGTAACTTGATGATTTCTGGGGCATGCGGCCGGATCAATTGATCGTAGTTCAATGAATTTTCGATGACATAACGTGCCATCATTTCCTGAAGATGATGGCACGTTACGTCATCGAAAATTCGTTGAACTACGATCAATTGATACAGCCGCATGCCCGAGAGATCTTAAAGCATCAGATTCACCGAGAGAACCTACGATTACAAGTATTTGAAACGTTCAGTCAGAATAATACTAAATTTGTGCATTAACGGCGGGTAACAATTGGCTTTGCCAGTTCATATCAGAATCGAAATAGCTATTTAGACAGAGTTGCTCAGTGAAAAAATAAAAAAATCAGAAAAATCATTTTGCTCAACACAAAAGATCATGACTTTTTTGGCACAATCGAGATATTTTATTTATTTATTAGGATATAATATATCTCCCATAAGACACTATTTCAATAAAACCTAAAACATTCAGAAGAAAAGAAAATATAATTTTTTGATCAAGCAACTTCACCAGCTCACAAGAACAGTTTGGTGGAGAAACAATAAAAGACAGGAACCACGAAATGTGGAACATGTCCGCCTTTCCCAGATTTTGGCACATCACCGCTATAAGGCATACTTTACACAGAGTTCAAAGAAAATGACTTCCGGGATTACATAATGCCTTTTGAAATATCACTGGAATAGATGTATTGATGATAAGGTAGTATAACTTGGAAGTAAAACTAATTTTCAATCTGTATATTAGTATTTAGTCTTGATAATTATCTGCGATGGAGTGGCAATTTCCCTATAAACATTGATACATATTCCTACCTGAAATTCCTTCACACTCTGAGGAATATTGTTCATTACCTACATAGGTAATTTATTGCAGCCCGTTTGTACTGTTATATTGAGCTACGCGTCAGATTCAGCAGTTAAACTGAACTGAATTTAATTGTGATGGAGCGCATGATCCGGTAGTAATTTCCCTAATCAACTAATTACTCCTTTAATTATGTTGTATACTTGAGTGTTAAATTCCTCCACCAATCTACTTTTGACATTTACGTAATTTAATCTTAAATCCATCAGCAGCGTTTTTGGTAAATTATTCATCACTTTCCTCAGGAATTTATTACACAGTTACTCACAAAGGAAAATTTTCTCATAACCTTGTGCATGAAATCTGGTGCCAGCCTGTGTCCATGGTAATATTTTCCTTTCAATGGGGTACTCTTAATTATTCAACAAATATCCCTCTAAGCCCCATCACCAGCATGCACCTTGTACACTACCAGCTCTCTCTTCACCCTCCTTCTATCTTCCAATGACTTCAAATCTCCAAATGCAGCTCCTTTTCATATTAGTTATTTACTGGGTTCTGCGATAATTTCCGCAAATAAATCTAGCTGCTCTTCTCAGCACACCCTTCAACTCCAGTATCTGATAGCCAAAATGTTGGTCCCAAACTACCAAACTCAACCAACGGTCTCACCAGAGTTTTGCAACCCAATTCTTTCACTTTTATAATACATCCTCTCACACCTGATCCAGAAAATGGAGGATTTTGTAACCTTTTCCTAACACCTGACCAATGTGTTCTGCCTAGTTTAGTTTATTTTCAAATGTTATGCCAAAATAATTATACTTCAAGCCATCAATTCTGTCCCCATTCTATAATCACAAACAACCTTTACAATTTTTTTTTATCTTTTTACTTATTAAGCTCACTCTTCGTGGCATTAATATTCATTGCATGTTGACCTACCCAGTTACTAAATTTTCGGGACGAGAAACACTCTGTAACATGCTCTTAGTTTTGAGGCCGAAATGCAGCATTCTATGAAGATTACAGGAAGCTCCAAACCTGAAACACAAATCAAGTGTTTTGGGGGGGGAGGCTTTACGGCTCGTCATTAGAGCTAAGAGAGGATGGCCTTTTGAAGGAACCATCCCGTCATTCACCTGGAATTATTTCGGGAAATCTGGATGTGAGGGCAGAGATTTGAACCCGCGTTCCCCCGAATACCAGACCAGAGCGTTACGGCTCACCGACCAGGTTCTGGCTATGCTTCGAGATAAAAATAGCTTAAACACCAACCGCAGTGTGGATTATAGTGGGTCAGATGTGTCATTAGCAGGCCAGTAGAAGTCTGTGAATGGTAAGTCTCGACCGGGTGACGAGTGTGGGGTGGTCTGTGTGATGTGAGGCGCGAAATGTGCCCTCTAAGGCGGCCTGCGGCGGGACGCAGTAATCCTCAGCCTCAAGAAAGCCTCGAGCAGCAGGTGGAGTCGCTCCATTGGGCGCCACTCGGCCGGCTTGATGCGCTGGCTCACATCTGCTGGTGGTCTGCTCCTGGGGGGCCGCGCTCCGGAAACTGGTCCCACACCAAAAATCAAAGGGAAAACGCCTTCTTAAACATACACGAATTATGTGGAAGGTATCAAGCCGATCTTGGTGAGTGAGCGATTTGACATTCGGAACTTCAACTCCGGAAATCCTGTCTTCGATTCTGTTCATCATTTCTTCATAAATGACAGATTTCCCTCACGTTTGTAACATTACGGTGGTTTATTTAGGGCTTTATTTGAGCGTTTTTTGGGGCCACATTGGGCCGTTTCTGTGTGTGGCGCAATTATTGTCGAAGCGCGAGGGGGAAAAACTTGCACCATTGGTGTTACTGACGTCAGGCGCGGAAGCGTCATATCGAGATTTTATAAGTAGGGGTAGACGGGAGAAGAGGGCAGGCAGACCACCCCCAAACTACAGTGGGAGCGTATGTTTCTGCCCACCGGAAGAGAGAAGTAGTGCAAGAAATCTTTTAATTGAAAAAGAACATTATTAGTTCTTTTGTGGTTTGGTAATTGAATTCTGATCAACGTTTATGGGGAGTAAGTTATTTGGCAAAGTGTTGGTTAAGAGTCGTAAGTCCCTGATAAGGTTGCAAAGGGCTCAGAATAATTGTCTGCAGACCCATGGATTAAATTCAGTGTTTTGGTTATGAAAGGGCGCCGACTGTTTAAAGTGTTTTGAAGGATCATACAAGCTGCCGAACTTGAGAAAGTTCACCCAAGCGATTGTAATACATTAGAACTCCAATTATCCGAATAAACTATTTGTTGGTTTTTTTTTGTCAGTAGTTAAGGAAACCTTTACTATTTCTGGAGTGATAATCAGAATTACAGGAGGCTGAAGATCTCTCTGAAATTTAGGTAACATCGCTGTCACCGATATAAGTTAAGATTAACTGCTCTCGCGAATATACCACTGTCTGCCGGCGTCTGAAAACGTCTTGCAGATTTGGGAGAGTAGGCTAATACAGTACTTGTAATAGTAAAAGCAATCTTACAGGTTGTTTACCAGAAATCTAATCTACATCTTCTTTAATAAAATGCGTTGAGCCTGGAGACCTCTCCTCGATTCATTTGGCGAATCCCGATAATGCCCGAAATGTTAGTTACTTTGCCCACCACTGCAGCACTGCTTGGCTAATCAGCATAACCTAAGAACTTTTTCACAGAAGATAACAAACAAGGAAGTCTATTAAAATCCAGAGAAAGTTTATACGAAACATAAGTATTCACGAAACATATCAATCAAATATATGATATTTATTCGTTATTGAAATTACATTTTACTTAGTAATAATTTCATAACAACAAAAATTTATGTCAGAAAAAATCAAATAGAGTTATTTTAAAACATCCTAACCAAATACTCCGAGAAGCTAATCACAGAAGGTTTACTAATCTCAAGAGAAATATCAATAAAAAAAGATAATAACTAATCGTTATTCACCATTCTTCAGAAACTTTTCCACAATCACTGTCACTATCATTTTCGACGGGCGTTTAAAGTAGTTAATAATATAAATGCGAAAGTAACCTGTCTCTCTGTCTGTTTATTACATTTTCGCGGCTAAACAGCTAACTGAACTTGATGAAATTTAACAAGGTGACCGTGACGAACAAGGAAGAAAAATTCACCCCAAGGAAAAATGTAGAAAAATACTAGTGTTTTGTAACAAGATAACATCTAATGTCTTTCTACAAAACCAACTTAGGAAATGAATTTAAAAGTAGTAAAAACTCTAACAAGAAATTGATATAAAAGTTACAAGAGTACTACACTATCAACGAAAAGTAAACAAACAAAAGTCACAGTTTTAATAAATCCTCCGAAAAGTGTTACACACACACAAAGAGTCAATGAATAATATACGAATAAGAAACGCGATGATCTACAAGATTAATTAAGCCTATATCACAAAAATATTAAAATAATAAACACATGGTTTTTATAATAAACACATATTAAGGAAATGCATTAATCTTCATACATTAATTACTATTCAGCAAGTGTTAATTCTACGTGATGTTTGAAGAATGATTTGAAATTAGATACATATAACGCATACAGGCGGGGAGATACATGAAACATGCAACTATCACAAAGAAAATCGTTACTTCCCATCCTTCAAAAAACAATAAAAACAATTACACACTAACTTGCATCAGAAATTTTGTAACCGAATAGACGTAGCCAGTGAGTAATAATCTTAAACCAAGAAGTAATTAAAAACACTCAAAAAATAGGCACTGGCACTTAATTGCAAAAATATATAACATTAAATTAATCACACTCCACTCATCCACTTATTTACTAACAGTAATATACGCAAATATTTAGGTTCAACAACACATAGTTGTCATAGGAGATAATAATAAAACGGAACGAAAAAAATTCTAATCGATTAAAAAGCAGACAAAACTAACATGTTTTTTGCAACATCATTCAATTTAAACACATGTATAGGCAAAATCTGAGCAAGAAGAAATCAATAAAAATGAACATTGCGAATATACCGCCTTCCCAAATGAGAATTGATTGATGTGTAAATGAAGTGATTTGCATTATAATAGATTTATATCTTTGCGAATAAAGCATAGCGCAGTTGTTAACATAATAACTTTTCAGTTAGTTGAAAAAATACCACTATAGTCATTTTCATGATTTTGTCTCCCGTAAAAAAATATGAAAGTAATGTTGACTTCATACTATTCTTCACAGAGTGTTTTCCGGCATCAAACATCTCTCAAACATGTATTAACAGACGTTGAAAAAACTTAATTTTGTTTCCATGTACAGAAAAGTATTTTAATATTCTGGTTAAAATCATTGTTGTTCAGGAATTAGATGTATGATGGCTGTAGTGACCAAAAAGTTCAAAGGTCAAGCAGCGATATTTGATAATACCGTCCCCTTCGCCGCTTGGACGCTCCTAGATGATTATCTGTGCCAAGAGGATTCTAAGCCCTCGGTCTAGCATTGGACAATCGGCACAGGTCGAGTATTTGGCCTGGTTGTCACAAATAGTATTCTCTGAAGCCTTTACAGATCTGACCATCGCTTGACCTCTTCCATAAGACGGACGGCCTACGTCTAAAGCCACGACCCCGTTACGCGACCGTCGGCTTTCGTAAGTATCAAAGGCCCTCCATGTTTGCCGTAGACACAACTGCGGAAGAGACAGACCGCTCTTAATTGGTCAAGACAGGCATTGATCGCCCCAGGCGATGCGACCAGTCACCCGAAATCCATCCGGAGAGAACAAGCGTTCCGATACAGTATCTGCGCCCATGTTGTCTTTGACAGGCTGTTTGCTCTCTGCGGCGATCAAACAGCCAATACCCTTACCTAGCCCCATTGTACCGGGACCGGTCGCTGTTCAATATTCCTTGGGGCGCGGGTTGGCTTCCTTGCTTCCCAGGGGTGGCGGGACAAAGCACGTGGTCAAATGCCCGTGTTTGTCTCTCGGACAAGCAATACACAGGCCCCGGCAACACCTGCGGCCTCGCGGTACACCACCACGTCAATATAGACACGTAGTATGGATCACAATATTAAGCAGTACGACAGAAACAGCAACAATGACGAACTGCTCCGAAGTACTCCATCGTTAAAGGCAAACCCATAAGATTACAGTGCATGAATAAACGATAAAACAGTAAACGTATATAAATTTAGAACACTAGCTTCTAAATCCGTCAAAAATGACGTGTTGTACGAAGTGTTCTGGCATTTCATTTCTTACCAATTGCTTAGCTAAATAGAATTGTTATTAAATAACGCTCATAACCTAGATTTTGTAATGTTGTACTTGTACATATTTCGGCTCCATCCCTTCCATTACATACTAGATTTAAACGAATGGCTGATTTCAATTTTTAATTTGAAAAAGAAAAAAGGGAACTGCACCACTTTGGTAACCTTTCAGAAACTGGTACTAACCTGTTGAAATTTATATCAGTCCCTTCGTCAACATGTACTCTTCACGTTTTGCGATCATACATTGCGGTAAAGTCGCTAGAAATTTAATTAAAAATGCCTAAATTTGAAAGGCTGAGCAACTGCTAAATGCTATCAGCATTGCTAAAATAACATAAAAATTATCGGTACAGGGATCATTTCAACCTAAACAGTGTCGATTTGTCATAAAAATCGTGGTTAGGTTGAAATACGGCCTGGACCAAGTGAAAAAAAATTAAGAAATTTTGGCTATGCGGCATACAACACGCAAATGACATATTTGTTTACAATGGAAGCAATCGATTATCTCTGGTTGCTCGTTGCTATGTAAGATGGCGGACATCACCGCATTACAACTCCGATAAATATTGTCTCTTTGTCAATTTTGTGCGACTTTTTACAACGGAGTAGAGTTAAAAAGGCATTAAAACATTACAACAAAGGATTAAATCAACGTTTTAAGAGACTGTCACTGATTTTTTTCTACGTTGGCGGCATGCAACGGCTTTGCGTCATGTTATATTTCGGCATTTTTAATTAAATTTCTAGTGACTTTTCCGCAATTTATGATCGCAAAACGTGAAGAGGACATGTAGACGAAGCGAATGATGTAAATTTCAACGGGTTAGTATCAGTTTATCGAAGGTTACCAAAGTGCTGCAGTTCTCAGAACAAATATCGAACCACTACAAAAACATAAATAGGTAACCTAATTTTATTTTTTTTAATCTGCTTAACGTCTCTCTAATAGCGAGGTGTTTAGAGACGGGAAAGGATGGGGGCAACGAATTCGGCCATGGCCTTTTGAAGGAAGCATCCCGGCATTTGCTGGAGTGATTTGGGAAAACATGGAAAACCCAAATCTGGATGCCCGGACCGCCGTCCTCCCGAATGCGAGGCCAGAACGCTAGCCGTTACACCACCACGCTCGGTCTAAAATTTAAGTTTGTTAAAATAGCCATATCTATGGACAGAGATATAACTAAAACGTCCGTCTTTATCGCTCGAATATAAATGAGCAAAAAGCTACTAATAATTAAAGTGTGGATTTAAACGAAATACGTGCTTTTCTTTATGGTCGATTTACAATTTGAAACATACTGAACCATTATGGAAACATAAGTAGGTAACACAAATTCTTTGATTGCTACAACAGCAACTTCTATGGACAGAGGGTAAAGCATCTCTGACAGTCGTTAGCCCGCCAATGAAGGCCGGAGGCGAGAAGTGACAGCGCTACAGACTCATAACAAGATGAACAAAGTGGCCATTTATGGGGATTTATAATGAGAAACCTCTAAGACAAAAATTAGGAATTTCGTGCTTAGGTGCAGCACTTATGTTACTGATCGTCACCAATCTTAATTGATAATTACATACACCGTCAAAGAAAAATCAGACTCAATAACAATTTCATTATCAAAGGGCCACTTCAGTAAACTGAGCTGCGCTGTAATTGTCCAGTTTCCTTATGGAATCCTCAAATTTAACACCTCAACATAGTAGAACCAACCAATTTTTCCATTACTAGTACTTCCGACTGGATTGATCAAATCCTCCATTTGCGCCTAACCCTAACTGACCCCTCCGTCTCCGCGTACAATCTAGTCCTTCATTTATTTTCTCACATGCCCGTCCTTGTTTTACCTCAACATTTATTCCCATCAACTATTCCACCCACTAAAAAAATCAATCAATCCCGAATGATTTCAAATAATTCACCATCTTATTTTTGTTGCGTTCTTCCTGTAACTTCTTCCTTCACCCATCATTTGCCATTTCTTAATTTACCTGCAGTAGAAAGAAGATGAAAGAAGAGGAAAGAAGACTAAAAGCTTTTGCGATGTGGCTGTGGTGCAGGATGTAAAGGAACAGTTCGATGGCTGGAATAAAGAATGAAGAAGTTTTATTGAGAGTTGATGAACGGAGACCATCAGAAATGGGAAGAAAATTGGCTAATGCATTTGATAAGACATCAAGGCATTTTTCGAGATTTTTTGAAAGGTACGGTAAATAGAATAAGAAAGAGAGGACGCAGATAATTCCAGATGATGGACGATATTAAAGCTACACTAGTTTGGAGAGGAATTATTATTATTATCTGCACATTTAATTCTTAACATATTTCGATCTCATCGCATTTCGAATTCAGCAGTGGGTAGAAATTATTATAGACTTAGTGGACCCTCTATTGACTAAGAAAGTTGCGGTTCCGATGATGGATTAAAGCAAGTTACTTTTTCTAAATTTATCTACCTGTATTCGTAATTAGGAGAGCGAGCAAAGTGACACGGGACTAAATGGTGGTTTCAGTCCAATACCGTTAATATTTCGAAGAACGCATTCTAGTATTATGAAATCGTTAACATAGATAACTTATGCCCATTAAAATATTTATTTTGCCTCAGTTATTTTCTATTTTACACAAAATTAAGAACCTGGTTTATGAGTGGGAAATCTCAATGTGCGTATGTGTCCACTTTCTTGGTTTGATAGCAACTACTTGAAGAGAAAAGATCGTGGGTGGCCGAGTATCCTAAGTCTCGATGCAATCAAGATATCAGCAAGTTACATATTTCAGAAAAGAAAAAATGGCGACAGAGCTCATTGGGAAAGAAACTGATCAACTATCGTCCGTGACTCTACTGAAGCAAGCAACTAATTTTCACTGTGTACATTTCTTTTCATGCAAAAGATACGGGAAGAATACAAATACTAATATCTTTTTTTAAATTATTTACCAAGTTGATTGTCGAACAACACTACAAGATTGTGTGCCACATATTCTTCATAAAATAAAGGTTTGATTCGGTGACATAACATTCGTATCCTCGCAAATAAAGAAGCAGTGATCACTTCACATTACAGTACATAAAGTGACAAATGATTGTCGACAATGTAAGGGATTCGAACTTGTGAATAAATAACGCTTTTAACTTAACTGTGAGGTGCTGGAATTTCTATCCAACCACGCTAGAAGGTCCCAGGGTTTGCAGGTGAAAGCTGTTTTCTTCTTCATTTCCTTAAATAAAGTAGACAAGTTTTTGAAGGCGGTAGTACAAATCCATTGACGCTGTTGAATGTTTCCTGCCACACAATTTGCAACAAATTAATACAGTCTTCATCAGAGCTTCTGTTGTGCAGTTGGTTTCAGAATGCGAAAAGTAACCTGAAAATTGAGACACGCCAGCTGATGTTGACTTTCTTTGATGGAGAGCGAGGCAGGAGACGGTCGAAGTAACACTTTGCTTAGGCGAAATACATTTAGAGCCTCGGGAAGAAATCTATTTTTCTACGCTCCGTCTCTACCTTCATTCTCGACACCGAGGTTACCGCTTGACGCTTACCAGGGATCGATGGCGCAAGACGGTTCGGTGACAGGTCTTTCACTCTACGTATCGAATTTCCAATCATGTGATTATCACCGCAGACTGTTATTAATCCCAACTGTCTGATTTGCAGTTCGTATTTTATTTTGATAAAATGAAACAAGAGATTTCAGAACTTAACAGCAGAGGTTATTTCTTGTTTTGTTTATCTAATTGTAAGGTACTTTTTTAAAAAAAAAAACAAATTAAATTTTAAAAAAATATTTTTTCCCATTGCAACAAATTCTAACCCCCCTATCAACTAACCTACATCCTAATTTAAGTTCCATAATTAATAATAATTAACCAATCACTAGTACTGAACCAAA